>CM076581.1:500320374-500920374 GCA_034641835.2 Pinus albicaulis | reverse complement strand
TTCCCAGTCATTTATGTTCTGATGATTCTCTACTAGGGGTGGGAGGCTGTAAACCTGAAATATTTAAGTGCAATACTCGGTATGTGGATATTGATACTTGTCAGACAAACTCCGTTACAACTTTCAGTCAATTAGCTAATGGTCCAAAGGTACTTGAGGCAAGAAATAGGCAATATCTTCCCCTGCATGATTTATGTAGGGGTGATTCCTTTAATACATGCTCTGCTTTACTAAGCATAGGAGATAGTGAAGCTGAAAGCTTGGAAACGAATGATTGTATCAAAGATCAACTGGCAAAGAAGCATACATTGAATACTGTATGGAAGAATTCAATTTTAAATTCCCAAATTAAGGAATCACTCATTCTACAATCTGGGATCATTGATAGAAATTGCAGCCAACCTTTATATTCTACAAAAGTGAAATATGAAGAACATGTAAGTAGTCTTACAATTGGCAATTTCCCTGATCAAGTAAGCACTGACAACAAACAAATACAGCTAGATCAATCTGTGAATGTGGGAGTTGCTTCATTTGCAGGTCATATTGGGTCTAGAGATGGGAATAGTCAAAGGAATGTTAACAGTAACACTGACTGCAAATCTGAAATGACCATAGGTAGTGGGATGCCAAGTTCCTATAGCATTGCTAATCCAACAGATGCAGCTAGTAGTAGTTTAACCAAAGGGTCTGACACGTTTTTTCATGGGACTGGTGATGGCTTCAGCAGAAATCGTAGCAAAGATAGTGGAAGGAGGCATACTGATCGGTATAGCAGCAATTCAAGAAAAGCAAAGGACAAGGGTATTGATGATGATGAAAAAGTTGGCCATAGAAATGCAGCTGGCGAAAGTAGAGAAGCATCTTCTGATTTACATAAGAGCAGGAGGGCTAAAAGCACAGTGGAGCACAGTATTGTCAGGGGAACAAAATGCTCTGGAAACAGTTCCACTTCAGAGAGTTCCTCATGTGGAAGCACTCAAAGCGTTGGCTCTGTGTATGGTTATGCTACAGTTGCAAAGGGAAATAACCTGTGTGTTTGGAAAAAGGTTCAGAAGCACATTGAGGATGGCCATTTAAATGAGCCTAAAACTACTGGTCATGTGCAGTTAAACTCAGCCAAAGAACAGGTTAAATCCTTAACTACTACTACACATGTTTTACCAAAATTTTCTCAGGAAAGTAATAGCTGGGTACGTAACTGTGAGGAACAGTACCAGAAGAAACAAGAGGATGATAATGAACATAACAGGTTGCAGGGTGATACAGATTATGATGCTATTTCCAACAAGCCACAGGTGGAGTTGCCTGGATTTCAGCTAGCAGGAGAGAGTGCTGCAGTACCTCTTTTGCCATCTCGGGCAAAGGAAAGACAGAATACGGGAAAATTAAAGTCACGTGCTACAAAGACAGGGAAGGCTATGTGGGCAAGGAAAACAGGATCCTCTACAATGGATGACAGTAAACCTTATTCTCAGAGGGAAGATGTGGATATCTCACAACAATCTATTTGTTCTAAGAGTACAAATTCTGAAACTGAGGAAACTAGAATAGGTTCTCATTCCACACCAGTTGGATATGGTTATACAATGGAGGTTTCAAGAGATTCTTGTTCTTCTGTGACATCAGTGAATATTCACAGTTCATTGGACCAAACACATATAATTCCAGGAACATCTAAATCAGTAGGCCAAGAATTGCTGCAGACAAAGCTGCAAACAAATCAAACCAGAACTTCTGGGCAAGCTCCAGGAATTCCGGTGATGGTTGATGAGGGCCTTTTCCACCCTCCCCCTTGGAAAGCAAGGGCTACTACAATCGTGGGAAAGGGGTTTTCTTGTGAAAGAAACAATGAGAGACATCGCAGCTCTCAACAGGTTGCACAGAAGTGGGTACCAGTTGAATCAAAAACTGGGAAGGCCTCTGCAACTGATAAAGCTGTAGCTGATTCCCACAGCAGTACAGTAATTTGTAGAATGGCTGATGAAGTTAGAAACAAGGAAGATGATTCATCTGGATTGAGTCAGGCTTCTTCAGCTGACACTGGAATGACATTGAGGAACAGTCAATCACATACACAATCTAAGATATTGGGATGTCCACTTAATGGAATGAAGGAAACCGATACAAGTAATAGTGACCATACAGAGCATGCAGTTTCAGAAACTAGCTTAGATTCCGATGCTGCTTGCATGAGTATTGGGAATGACTTGCGCTTGCTTGATGACTCAAATGAGAAGGCTCATTCCATTTTAAAGTCTATTGATTTGTCATATGAGTATCAAATGATGTCAGAACATATTACACAGGCGATTGGCAGTCCCATAGCCGAGTTTGAGAAGGTTCTAGATGCTATGTCTCCTGTTGTTGTGCAAGTCCCTGATAAACAAACTTACAACTCTGCTACTACATCACTGAATAAAAGTCTAATCTGTAACTGCCAAATCCCTAACATTCCATTGAAAAGTATTTGGCAGTGGTATGAGGAACCTGGTAACTATGGTCTAGAAGTAAAGGCCCGGGATCTGGAACATTCAGCAAGGCTGGGAATTGATAGAGATCTGTTTCGTGCCTACTTTGTACCCTTTTTATCAGGGATGCAATTATATGGCTTCTCCACAGCCTCATCAACAAATTGCATGGGTGTTCAGAATAGTGCAGAAATGGTGAGGAATGCTATGTATGGAAACCTTCCTATCCTTTCAACTCTTTTGCCAAAGCCTACCATATCAGATGATTCGACTGTATCAGAGTATTTGGGCCCAAGTTCAGATTTGTGCACACATTGTGAAAAGCATGTTTGCAACTGTGATGCAACCTCAGAAAATATCTACTTACTGTTTGAATTTTTTGAGTGTGAGCAACCACATCAACGCAGACCGATGTTTGAAAAGTATGTATATCAAGTAGAAATACTTATTGACAAGTATGTATATCAAGTAGAAATACTTATTCTATGTGGATTCTGACCCCAGTTCTGCCAGTCACATTACTGTTGATTGTGTTTCAGGATCAAGGAGATGACCAGGAGTGTAGATTCAAGTTCCCAGCATTTTGGTGACCCATGCATTTTGAATTCCCTGAAGATAGGCGATCTTCATCCAGCTTCATGGTAAGAAAACTAGATTATGCAAAGGGACATCTACATGATCTTGTATGTCCTCTGGATTAGGCTATCTGATCAATGTAACCCCTCTATGAAATAGCAATATATATGATTGCATCCAGTTTACAGCTAAAATTCAGCAAGAATTATTTTAATATCTAATTTTATCATGCAATTGCTTAAGTTTCTATTTTTCATCATGTCTGACAGGTTTGCTGTAGCCTGGTATCCAATCTATCGAGTGCCAGAGGGGCAGTTGCGTGCAGCATTTTTGACTTACCATTCACTTGGCCGTTTTGCTCATAGAAATTCCTGTTGTAACCCAGTTGGAGGCACCAGTTCAAGTATTGTAGCTCCTGCAGTTGGTCTGCAAAGTTATAGTGGTCAGGTCAGCATCTGTTTTGCAGCTTTGTAGTGTTCACCCTTCATGGTGATTTTTCTGCTAAGGATAACATATGTCTACAATTTCTTGCTGCTAGTCAGTAGCAAAGAGTCAAGACCTACTTTTTACTTTTAAATACTATTACTTTTCAGCACACGCTTTATCTATTATTCTACTGTAGTCTGTATCACACAAAAATTTATTACTTGTCCATGTAGCCATCTGCTCATAGACGTACTCGTGCTCACATGCATGTGTCCTTGTTTGCTTACATATGGCTGTGTTTTTTTGCATCCTCTATAGACTTGTATCACACACATTTTTTGGCAATGAATTATTTTGAATTATCTATTTTATGAAGTAGGAAATAGAGAACTTTATCACGATAATTAGTCTGTGACTATTGTTGTGATGAGAAAATTAATAAATAAGAAATATTGCATTTGTTAGACATTGTAATGTTTATTTTATCTAAGGGCAATAATATATTGTGATGAATAAAAGCTGAGTGGGATAGCTTGAGTGGGGTAGTGCTTTCAGCTTCATCTAGGAGGTCTCAGGATTGATCTCCCAGGCTCACTACCTCTGTTGCATGCCTCACTTGATGTACTGGGTCACGTGTCATAATTGGCATCGATGTGTTGCCCTATGTACTATCTACAAAATGTGGAGAAGTGTCTATAGGTTTCCTGGTAAGGTTTTCCTTACAAAAATAAATAAATGTGATGGATAATATAATGTAATAGATAGAGAAAGAAATAAGTCATATGTGATAATGACATATGACGTTTAAGTTACCATTATATTAAAGAGATTAGGTGAGTGGTTCCTACTGAGAATGAGAAACTTACTTGGATATATACAACACCCTTGTATATCATTTTGTGTGGATTTGTGGTTAAATATCTAATGGGCAAAAAACACAATGTTACAACTTACAAGTAGAGCGAACTACCCATACCTGATTAGTTGGACTTGAAAAACTAGTCCTGGGTCCTACAGGGCTAGATCTTCAAGTTTTTAGGAATCTAAGTACAATGATATAAAATACGATCTTTCTCTTTTTGTCTGTTTACAATTTCTATGTATTTTAGTTTCACATGGTATCCGAGCTACATTGAGCATGGCATTGGGCTTTTACAGAGAATCATATCAAGTACAGATTTGGAGAAAGAGACATCATACCTCAAACCCCACAATGTTGTTGAAGATATCACCTCAATTTCAAGTACCAATCAAGGTCGTCGTGTATAGTGGTGGCATAAAGCTGGTTTACCAAGTAAAGGTTGAAGAACTCGATGGTTGTAGAAAAAGTCCAATTTTGTAATACCTTCATTCAGGCAAAATATCCTGTGGCTATTGCTGCTGATAGAGACTGGTGGAAAGGTGGCTGCATACTTTAGGTGATAAGAGTGTGAAGGCATATTGACAAGTTGAGAACAAAAGCTTTCTGACCAAAGCTAATGACGGCTGTAATAGATAAGTTTTGATCCTATTTTAATCCCCGACCTATGAAGCTGTGATGTATAGTAGTATAACAATAATTTCATTGAAATTGTGGCTGGTGGTTGTAGAAGAAAGGAGTTAGGTGGAGTTGATTTTGATGACATACTTATACAACAACAATTATAGAGATCAATGTGACCCAACTATATTGAAAACTTGAGAATGAACATCATAAAATTCTCTGACACCTTTCATATTCATTCTTGAAGATATGAGATGTGATAATAATCCTTCATTTAGTTTTTTGAAGTGATGAATCCTCTGCAAACTACAGACTTTGTTTCCAAAACCTTGTTTTTTGAAGTGATATTAAGTAAATCCTCTATTTAAAAACCCTTTGTAAATTTTTTAAGTGAGAACCCTTACTATATCTTGTAGTTATAAGCAGTTGTTTCCAGGACTTATAAGTTGATTTTTTTTTATGGAGTCAAATTTTCCCTTTATTTGATGTAATGAGGTGATTTTTTTGGAGTTTTAAACAGAGTTCAGAGGTATAAATAGTTATGATCAATATCGACAATTTTATTATCCCGAATACCACAAACTGAATGGGAAGAATTACTTGCTACGGAAACAAAAAATTGAGCAAATCCTTTCCTACCATGATATTTGTTAGTCATTGGAGTAGTTCAAAAATAGGATCCCATGACTAATGATTAGAAGAAAAAATAAGTAGTTTTACTACCTCACTTTTGCTCTCGAGGATAACATTCTTCCTTATGTTAGAGGCCTTAGCACTACTATTTAATTGTGGTGGAGGTTAAAAAAATTGTATGAAACCTCTAATGAACGTTGCATTTTATTGCTGCAAAATAAATTATCAAATTTGAAGATGTTTGCATATGATTTTGTCACAAAATGTAATATACTTCTGCTAAAAATATGCTGATACAACCCAACAAAATTTTAAATTTTCTTTGACACATTTTGTCCAACACTTTGTGAACAAACATTTCTTCGAATACTTTGCAAGAAAAGTAATAAACACTTACAGGAGATATTTCAGGGGCACAACCAAAATTTTATTAACTTGATAGGAGAGTTTACATGCTGAATATCAATTTGTGAACCAGAAATACAACCCCGACAATTAGCTGGATCGATTCGGCCTTCAAGGATGATGATATCGGCCCTCTGAAAATGAATTCAGCCCACAAACAACTTGGCTTGGAAACAAAGGATAACTCGATCCCAACAGATGATGAATTCAGCCTTCAAGAAACTCAAGCAATTTGGCCTCCAATAATGACCAATTCGGTCTCCAAGAATAGCAAGCAATTCGACCCTCCTGTAGAGATGATCTCTGCCTCCAATATGTTGGAAATATGGTACCCATGGTCAGTATTTTCATCATGTGGAGAATGCAAATTTTGAATTTAAATTTTTGCCTCCAAATAATTCAAGTTGGCCTCCTATTAGTGTAGTTCAGCTAGACCCCAAAGAGGCACCCATTCGACCCCCTTCAAAGTCTATATAAAGGAGAGCCTTCCTCCATCGTTTGGCACATCGATTTTGTGTTGATTATCTCTGATCCAGTGAATTTCAGGAGGAGAAAAGGAGCTTCGAAATCTGAAGGAGGGTTAGGCACTTGGCTTTGGATCTCACTTGTTCTTGATTACTGGTTTGGCTATTATCTTGATACGATGGTTTTTATTGTAATGATGAATTGAACCCTCTCTCTCTCCTAATGAAAAAATTTTATGGGTTTTCCCCTTGTGGGTTTTGCCTTGGCCTCAAGCTTAAATTCTGTGTGTCTTGTTTCATGGTTTCATGGCTATTTCTAACTTCTCTTTCATGTTTAATATTGGAATTTTCTTCTGTATAACTGCTTAATGATATTGGATGAATGATATGTGAAATTAATTCTAACTGAATCATTGGAAGTAGTTATTTGTGAAAGAAAATTGTTTCTAGCTTCTGCCCTAGAAATATCAACACAATAATCTACTTCCACAAATGGTAAATTCAGCCTCCAGTAATCAGCCTCCCAATCAATGATCGTGGCCTTCAAATTAAGAACTTGTCCAGATGAAAAACTCGGCTTGCCAAAGATAAATTGACCTTCAGTAATCAGCCTCCCCAGTGGATGAACTTGGCAGCAGATAATAAATTCGGCCTCTGTGAGAACAATGATTCGGCCCTCTAAAAATGACAAATTGACCCCTTAGCAATCCGGTCCTCCTACAATAAAGAAATCGGCCTCAACAACTTCCTGCAACAAAAACTCAACCGCCAAATGATGAACTCGATCTTCAACAAGAAACACTGAACCTACAAATCTCTGACTACAAGTGGAAGACCTGATGTGATCTCCCGTCAAAGCCAACTACGGTGGCACTCTAGGCCCCCCAAAATTAGCTGAAGAGCCAACTGGGGTGGCACTCTAAATCCACAGAAAGCAGCTAAAGGATTTCACTTAAAACCCTCAAACCAGACTTGCTTGAGCCAAAACAATTCTTCAAAAATGATAAACCAAAATTGAATGCTTCAGAAATGTTCTCCTCTCTCCTTTTATAGACTTGTTTGAACTTTCTCCAATCTTCTAGAAACATATTTATTATTATTTTTCATTGAGAAGGTCACTAAGTGGATTTTTCTTATTTCTCCAAGTGACTTTTGCCCCTTTTTATTTATCAATATTTTGCCCCTTTTATTTAAATAAAGTTGAGTTAGTCAAAATTCCTTTGTCCCCTTAACATTTTCCCCTTTTTCTAGCCTAAAGCAGAAAAGTTAAGCTAGTAGGAAGATATCTCTGTGCTCAAGTGATTGGGGACATTACAGTCCTCCCCACCCAAGATTGCTTTTCCTCAGGAAAGTGTAATATTGATGCTGAAGTATCTTCTCTCCTTCCCATGTTGCATCCTCCATAGGTAGATTGTAAATTTATGTAGATGTTTTATGCTTGATGCAACTTTACTTTTCACTACAGCAATCACATAAACAATCAAGTAAAATGCTGATAGAACATACTAGTGGATCTACAGAAGACAAACTAGAAACAGAAAAATGTGGTGGTGCGTTACGGCAGTGAACAGGATGCTTCAACCTGGAAAGTGTCCTTGGTCAGCCAACCCAGCATGTGTCACAACAGCCCTCAAAACAGCCACACGGTCAACTCAAAGTCAACTCCAGAAAAGTCAACGCTGTACAGAAAAGTCAACGCAGAACAACAGCAAGTAAAAGTCAATGCAGCTCAGTCTTTGGTCAACCTTTGACCTCGGTTCTTGTGCCAAAATGTACAGCCTTCCAAAATCGAAGTCTCCACCAAAAATCAGCTCCTTTGGACCACGCGTTGACCGAAGTCAACGCTGGTCAAACTTGCATGGAAACCCTAGCTGCAGCAGATTTCTCTTCGTCCTTCTTTCCCACATGTGAACTGAAACTGCCTCCAAGGAGCTCGAACCAATCAGAAGAGGAGAGATGATGTGTGAGGATGAGATGAGTGAAATGTCCTCCAACGTTGACTCTATTTATATCGATCCCTGAGGGTGTGTGACACATTTGCTGGGGGTGTAAAACCTTAAGGCCGACCTGCACATATTTTGAAAGTATTAAAAATAAATTCAAAATAAATGTTCTGCTCATCGGATCAAGATGATCTTTAGATCAATCTTGCACCTCTTCGAAAGAGGAATCCAATAAAATATTGGTGTTTTCATCTTAGCATTACAACATGGAGTTTGGACCTAGTTGTCCAATTTTAACGTAGATCCTTTTAATATTCCAAATTAGCAGTCAGCTAATTGTAATATTAATTTTTGTTAATTTTTTCCTTTTCTAACGTTCATCAGTAATAAAGTGGAAAGAGGGACCCACAAATAATTATGCTGCTAATTTACTTTCCTAAAGTCACTTAAGGCGAATATTGAGGCTGAAGTGGGTCCCATGTGGCCAGCCACTCGAATTAGACAGTGTCCCTTTGGCAACGTGGGAGAGGCAGCGCAGTGGCAGCACAAAGATAGGCTGGAAGAGGGGCAGTGCAGACTAGGTGGGCCGAAGGGAACATTGGAGGCTCAACTTAGTTAAAAGAGGATGAGAGCAACTCATTCCTCATTCATTCATCACCTATTTTTCTATCTGATTGACTGTAGCATGCTTCAGTTGTTTAGCCGAGTTTGCAAGTGTTGTTTAGCACAGAGATTTCCAGGCGGAGATCTCAACCTCTACCTCCGAGGACGTCGAGTGTTCGCTCAGGTGAGGAGTTCCATCTAGTTTCAGGAGGAGTTTTGCAGCATAGCATTCCAGGCATACACAATCCCTTCAAGACAACGCAAAGGCCACACTGACTACGTGGGGAGTTTGCAGTCCAGTTAAGGAGAAGAGTTGGGAAGCTGGGAGGAAGCGCAGATTGCATCTGAAGATTTGGAGGGGAGGTTAGCCACTTTCCAACATTTCAGCCAAAATACCGATTCCCCCAATAGAGCAACGCAGTGTCACAGGGTTCGTCGAACCTAAACGTTGAGGTCCGAAATTCGGCGAATCTCAAAAAATTTATTAAAGTTCGTTTAGGTTCGAGGAGGTTCGGCTTTATCTTAAGTTTGGTAAAATGAATGGTCGATAAACGGATGTAATGTTCGATAAACGGATGTAAACCTGGGTCTCTTGCGGGGAGGACGACTTTCTTTATCTCCACGTGTCGACTTTCGTGGCCTCGGCTATGAAATATTCCCTTTATTCCCGATTTGATACGCTACGACATATGTTAAAATGTTTCATAAATCTTTAATTTAATGTAAATCTTTTCATCAAAGTCTCGATTTGATACGCTATGACATATGTTAAAGGCACCGTCGAATCTTTCATTCAAAATCTGCCTGGATTTCCGGATAACATCCGCCATGACGGAAACGACACCTTCTGGATCGCACTTTTGACGGTAATTTATATATCTCCAGATTTACGTTAAATTAAACAACCAAGGTTGACACTTGGTATATAATATTCGCTGTTGCTTAATATATAATATTGGAGTCGTGGATTTATTTATTTTTGGTAACAGAGCCGAACCTTGTGCTTTAATTTCACTCTGTTGATTAATATATAATATTGGAGTCGTGGATTTATTTATTTATACTGACATAAATAATGTTATGAAAAAAATCAAAGGCAGAGTGAAATTTATATGTAATAATGTTATGAAAATGTTAACAATTCTTAATTACATAATTGCTATAGGTAAATATTAAGTTAAACTAATTTAAAAATTAAGAATTATTTTAATATATTTTAAAATATTACATTAACGAAAATTTGGTATTGTTATTTTAAATTTTATTATTATAAATTAATTTAATTTATATTATGGAAAATTATAAATTTATTAATATACTTCATGATAAAAAAATATAAATATATATTAATTATAAATGAATATAAAAAATTTATATAATTTTAATTTTTTCTTTTATATAATTTTAAAATTATATATATATATATATATATATATATATATATATATATATATATATATGAACGAACCTAATGGCGAACCTCATACGAACCTCATAGAAAAATTCAAACTCGAATCGAATTTAATTGTCGTCGAACCCGAATTCGAACCCGAACCATGTGACATTGGAACAATGTGCCAAGCCCAAGGGGGCTATTTTCCGAGGTCAGAATTTCTGAAAACCCTTCGCGGATTTTTGTGGGTCTTGTGAGTAGAGCCCGGGGTTTTAATCCCAGAATTTTCTGATCATTGGAGCAGGCCCAACTAGTAGATTATTTCCAGCCAGCAGCAGTTCCAACACTGGCAGCGCAGAGGGAGAACCACACAGAGCCTTGTTCCAACAGAATTATTGGTTGGTTTCATCGTTGATCTTCAACCTGCCTATAGTAGGCCCAGGTGCTACCTTTCTTGGCACCTCTATTGTACTATTTCCGATCGATTACTAAAATGGCTCAGCATCTATTTCTGTCTCCAATTTGTGTGCTCTGATGTTATTTTTATTTTGCTGTAGTTTTTAGTCTTGAGTGCTTTATATTACTGTTTGTTCCCAATTTGGGATATTACAATCCTTCCATCGAACAAGACATTCCCTGATGACCCTGCTTCTCAATCTCTTCTCTTTCACCTCTAGTATCTCCTCCAGAATCAAGATTTACTGTCTTTCCTCATCCAACGGAGGTAACTTGGGTGAAGATATGATTTGCCACCCCAATACTTTCTTCAAACAAGACACGTGTAAAACATTATGGATCTTGCTCCCTTTCGAAAGCTCCAACTCCTTCTCCCTCTCTTCTAGTTACTATATATGGCCCATAGAATTGCGGCTTTAGCTTCTCAGCTTCTTTTTGTTTGAGGGTGGATTGTCTATAAGGCTACAAACATAAGTATGTAGATAATCCGAGAGCATTGAGGATGTCTTGGCTCTCTTGGATCCAATCCTTAGCCCCTAGGGCCCCACTGTCTCAAAATATGAACTCTGCAAATGAAAGGGCATCATAACCATATAGAGCCTAGAATGGGAACATTCCAATTGACATGTTATTACTTATATGTGATATTGAAGCAATAATCTCCAAGAACTCGATCAACATATGAAGCTAGAACTCGGCCTCTAAGCTCAAAATCATCTCAACAATTATTACCATAGATATCACGCATAGAGAGTGTTAACACCAACGGTCACGTCTTTGTCCAGGATGCACTACTTCAACGAAATAAACTTTTGTCACACCTGTAAAGCAGCCATTGTGTATAATCCATTACGTCCACAGTCAATGCTACCAGTTGATGCTTACAACCCCTATCACGATCTAAGATGGTGGCTTAAAATCTTGATTCTGCTGCAACGCTGAATGCGTCTCTAATGCACAATGCGAACGCAGACACGTTCACTTTGCAGTGTCGGGATTTACTTGGTCATTCCTCAAAGAAATTCTTACGTGGTAGTTGATTTCAACGGAGCCCATGGGACATTGATTTGAACAACTGGCTTGGTTGCTCCATTTAGCTGACAAGGCCTTCAACGTTGTCCCCTCCCATGGTGGTTCCGAGTTGACACTAATCTGTGCGATCCATAGGCCCGACCCCCACAACGCGTTCCTTGTGCTTGCCCTCGGAGGATGGGTTTGTCCACCTGAACTGGAGATGGTGGCAGTCCACTGGTCTAATGTACGCGGCTCCAACGACGTGGCTCCAACGTGTGAAAATTCTACTGCAATGTATTGGTTTATTTCTCCTACTTGATTTAAATTAATACAAGTTATTTTCAAAAATTAGATTCAAAAAATACTGAAATAAACAAAACTACAGCCTATACATGCAGATCATTTACTAAATAATATGCTCATGCAACAAAGTGACACATGGATTTTTGGACATAAGTCCTCGGAAAAACCCAAAGTGGGAAAACTGGCACATTAGATATGAGGGTTTATTTATTAAGTAGTTTTGAGTACAGTAAATCTGGGTTCCAAATCTAGAAAACCCGACAGAGAATACAAGAAATCAAATCTGCAGCTAACCTGAAGTTCTAGTGCCAAATATCAGACTGATCCACACCCACAAACGGGATTTACAGAACTCAGCTCGGATCTGGGCCTAGAAACCCACAACGTTGGCCTTAAAGCCCCAGCGTTAGCCCTTCTCGCCTTAGAATGCCATTGCGCTGCCCGGAGAGGGATTGCGCAACCCCTGGAAGGGCGATGCAGGCCTTACATTGGCCTAGAAGCCCTCATGCGTAAATCTAAAACCCTCTGGAGCCTCTGTGCTGTCCTGCGTAGTGGTTGCGCAACACCTGCGTAGTTGCTGCACTGCTTCTCTGCATTGTCCTTGTTGCCGCTCCTCTGCCTCTTACTGACTCTTGGCCCTGGAATCAGATCATTCCCTTCGTCAATACTACCCCTTGCTACAGGAAATTCCTCCGGAAATTCTTAGCAAACCCGCCCTAGAATTCTAGATCTATTCCTCAGCTCTGCAACTGTGTCTCTCTCCAACTGACCCTCAAGCCTTTCTCTTATACTTTTTCGTTGAACCCTTCAACGACCAAGATTAAATCATTCATCAACGACTGAGATTAAAAGACTGCTTGATCCATGTGACTTAAGACAATTTTAGCACATGTGTTAATTAATTCACTTTAATTATTTTATTTTCCTAAGTTTAGACTTAGGAAATCCATTAAAAATAATTAATTATTTGAATAACTTGAACACCAACTGAAGTTTCTCAAATCCTTTTCTAGGTTTTTGAGATCAAGTGTGTCCTAGCCCCTCCACAAAATTTCAGAGCTAGAGCACACCGATGCTATACCAATTATACAAAATCTCAACACTCCCTCTTAGAACGGAGTGTGCTCTAGGAAAGTGTACTCTAGCAATGCATCCACACCATGCACTACAAGAACTTGAAGCCGGATTTTTTGCTGCCGATGCTTGGCCTCCTGCCCTCCATCCACTGCACTACTACTCTATGTACTGCTGCCCATGCCACTGCCACCAACATTGCCACATCTGTACCTCTCAAATTGCTACGTCATGCTGCCTATAGCACTGCCACTGCTAACTGCAGCACTGCATCTCAGTTGCTGAGAAGTAAGCAACTTAAAGAACTCTGCCCAATTGTTTGAAAGATAAGTCAAGCTGGCCTCCACCACTGAAGCTCCCTAGATGCTGATTCACGCTGTCCTCTTGGAGACACTGTCATGCTACAACACTGCACTGCGTGAGCACAACTTCTCTGCGCTGCTGCTGCCTCTGCATTACGCTGCTCCCTCTTCAGCTCTTCAGCTCCCTCTTCCGCTTCAATTTGGCCTTCTGCAACCATCTCTCGACTTATCCCACTATCGTCTTAAGGCTCTCGTAGCTCGTATGTGATCCAAGAGTAGGGCTGAATCAAGGATCCCGCCATACTATCTGTAGATGCTCTACAGATCCTCTTCTCTCGAGGCACATGAGCACTCATGGCTACATCATCATTAGAGCCATCATCCTTTGCTGCCGCAGTGTTGGAATTAGAAGAGCATTTGTCCTTCTTCTTAGGACAACTGCTGGCCAAATGTCCAAGATCACCACAGTTAAAGCATCTGGCCTTGGAAAGGTCCTTCTTCTTCTTCCCTTGCTGTTTCTTTTCCCTTGATGCAAGGGCTGCATCCTCCTTCTCTTCCTTGACTTTGGCCTTTCCACTTCGTCCATTGATATTCTCCCGCTTGGTGACCCTCCTGATCTCCTCTTGGTGGAGGATAGCCCACATGTCAGCCCAAGATGGTAATGCTGCCCTTCCCAGAATGCTCTATACAAACGTTTTCCAATCTTTCGAGACTGCATTCAGAGCAGTCCTCACTAAGAGCCCCTCATCTGAATTTGCACCAATGCCAACCAGTTGATCTCGGATGGCTTGAAGCCTGAAGAGGAATGAATCTATCTCTTCACCCTTCATCATTTGGAACAGCTGCATCTGGTTCTCTAGAAGCATTCTTCTTTGTACGGAGCCTCCTTGGTACATCGTGTCCAAGGCTACCCACATGTCATTTGCTGTAGTCTTCCCAGAAATATGAGGTATAACGTGGTCCTTGACTTTGTCTATGATCAAATGCTTCGTCCCGTTTGATTTTCTTCATACTTCTTGAGAGGATCTGCATCGATTGGTACAATAAGAACCTTCTTTGCATGCTCTTTGAGACCGTACTCATCCAGAACTGAGAGGATTCTGGCCCTCCATGTAACATAGTTGGACATGCCGTCCAATCTATCTTGATCCCTCAGTCCATATCGAGCCATCTTTGCTCGGATCTGACAAAAACAACACTTCTCCCTCTGGATCTGGGTTTCTTGGTGACTAGAAACCCTCTCATAGCTGCTTCCATTGAAGACTGATTTCCCTCCTGGAAATCTTCCACCGAAACACAAACAGACAGTACTTTTCGATCCTCCTGATCAAATCTCAGATCTGTTTGGCTTAGATCTGTTGAGTAACTGTCTTCCTCTCGCCTTTGTTGCCTTAGCTAAGCACAATTCTGCACCGGCAGAATCCCTACCCCACCAGCGCTGTTGAAGATCTGAAGCACAACTTCTGGATCTTAGCAAAATTCTGCTGCAACTGGAGAATTGATTGGACTGTGTCTTCCTGACTGACCGAGCACAGCCTTAGCGTTGCTTAGAAGTGGACTGCGTAACCCTAGACTGGGTGACGCACTCCTTACGTTGCCTTGGGAAGGGTCTGCGTAAGCCTGAAGGCCTTTTGCAGCTTCAGCACTGTCTTCTTCTGGATCTGCGTTCTCTTGCTGTCAAGATTCCCTTTCCAGATCTGCTGCTTCTTTTGCCACCCTGCAGAAAAATATTTGTTCAGCTGATTGCTGGAGATTCAACTTGATTTGCTATCGCTCTGATACCATGTGAAAATTCTACTGCAATGTATTGGTTTATTTCTCATACTTGATTTAAATTAATACAAGTTATTTTCAGTAATTAGATTCAGAAAATGCCAAAATAAACACAACCACAACCTACACATGCAAATCATTTACTGAATAATACCCGCATGCAACAAAGTGACACATGGATTTTTGGACATAAGTCCCAGAAAATTCCAAAGCGGGAAAACCGACGCATCAGATATGATGGTTTATTATTAAGTGGTTATGAGTATAGTAAATTTGGGTTCCAGATCTAGAAAACTTGACAGAGAATAAAAGAAATCAAATCTGCAGCGAACCTGAAGTTCTAGTGCCAAATATCTGACTCAGCCACACCCTCAAACGGGATTTACAGAACTCAGCCCAGATCTGGCCCTAGAAACCCTCAGCGCTGCCCCTGAAGCCCCAACTTCAACCCTGCTAGCCTCAGAATGCCACTGCGCTTCCTAGAGAGGGACTGCATAACCCTTGGATGGGTGATGCAGGCCTTACGCTGCCTAGAAGACCTCCTGTGTAAATCTGAAACCCTTTGGAGCCTCTGCGCTGTCCTGCATAGCACCTGCGTAGTTGTTTCTCTACTTCTCTGTGCTGTCCCTGTTGCTTCTCCTCTGCCTCTTACCGACTCCTGGCCCTAGAATCAAATCATTCCTACCCCTCGCTACAGGAAATTCCTCCGGAAATTTTGAGCAAACCCGCCCTAGAATTCTAGATCTATTCCCCAGCTCTGCAACTGTGTGTCTCTCCAACTGACCCTCAAGCCTTTCTCTTATACTTTTTCGTTGAACCCTTCAACGACCAAGATTAAATCATTCATCAACGACTGAGATTAAAACACTGCTTGATCCATGTGACTTAAGACAATTTCAGCACATGTGTTAATTAATTCACTTTAATTATTTTATTTTCCTAAGTTTAGACATAGGAAATCCATTAAAAATAATTAATTATTTGAATAACTTGAACACCAACTGAAGTTTCTCAAATCCTTTTCTAGGTTTTTGAGATCAAGTGTGTCCTAGCCCCTCCACAAAATTTCAGGGCTAGAGCACACCCGATGCTATACTAACTATACAAAATCTGAACACAACGTATTCAGATCCTTGATCGACCTGAGAGCATGCCCGCTTTGCCTGTGATGAATGCGTTCCTGATCTCAACGACTTCCATTATAACAATCTGCCTTGAGTCAGTTTCCTCCGATTTGTGTACGCAGACCGTATCCAATCGAACTCCCCATTCTGCAACAACACAGATCCTCGGTTCCTGTTGACACTGGACTAATCTTTCATGTTCAACGTGTTGATTTGTGGGTAGAATCAGATGTGCTGTAGCTCCGAAACTTTGTGGATGGGCTAGAACACCTAAGATCTCCAAGACCCAGAAATCATTTGGAGAAATTCCACCCGGAGCTTAAGTTATTCAAATAATTAATTATTTTAATCGAGACCCTAAGTCTAGCTTAGAAAATTAAATAATTAAAGTGAATTAATTTAAACATGTGGGTGAGAATGTTCTAAGTGATGAGGACCAAGTCTTTTCTAATTTTTAGTTGTTGATTAGAGATTAGATCATGACCGTTGAATGTTCAAATGGAAAAGTTTTAAAGGAAGGCTTCGGGTCAGTTGGAGAACACACAGAGTAGCAACACTTGAGCTAAATCGAAATTCTGGGGTGTGGTTTGCTGAGAATTTTCGGGTGAGATTGAAGTGCAGAGAGGGGTAGTTTGGTAGTGGGCTTTCTTAGTCGAAGGCTGAGAATACAATAGCAGAGAGGCAGATTCGTACCACAGAGCAACGTAGTCCCAGGATGGGTGACGTAGAGGGAGCGTAAGCCCAGGAGGGGTGACGCAGAGGCAACATAAGCCCAAGAGGGGTGACACAGAGCCAAAGGCTTGCATAGAGAGACACAGAGTCGGAAGAGGCTGACGCAGTCACTCAGAGAGTTGCATTGGGTTTTCAGTGGGCCAGATATGGTTCGTATTTAGCATATCTGAAAGGGTGAGGCAACCGCATTGAAAGGTGACACAGTGACTGTGTAGGCACTCGTGGGGTTCTTCATCGTCAGTTGAAGTAACCATATTATCTGTCTCCGGAGATAGAGGTACTTTTGTTGGGATTTTCTCTGTTGGGTAAACCATTACTAGTACCCTAGTTTGTATAAAGAAACTGCATAAAAATAAAACCCTCAAGAGCTATTGCACCGATTTTCCCACATTGGGTTTTTTCGGGGACATTTGTCCGAAAAATCTTGTGTGTCCTTTATTGAATGTGCTTAATTCTTCAGTACTTGATCTGTATATTTGTGTAGGCTGCAACGTGTTTACTTCTATGTTTTTTGAATATTTCTCAAAATAACTTGTTAATTTAAATACACAATTAGGAGAAGTAAACCAAATTTCTGTTAAGTGAATTCAGAAATTTCACATGGTATTAGAGCTATTGCAGATTCGGGAGAGCTGAAGCCATCAACGAAGAGGCAAAGGTTTCTTTGCAGGAAGGCAACTGTGACAACACAGATCTAGGAAGAGGTAGCGCAACACTAGAGGGACAGCGTAGGCACATGAGTGGTGACACAAAGCTTGTCTAGCTGACGCAGAGGCTCACAATCCAGAGGGGTGATACAGAGCCAGTCTAGCTCACGCAGAGCTGACACAAAGGCTCATGCAGGCCCGAAAGGGTGACGCAGTCCGAGAGGAGGTAACGCTGTGCCGATTGTCGTTGCTGGAAGTGCAATTTTGTTCTTCGGAAGTTGCTGGTGGGGCTTTGTTATGTCGGTGCAGAACAATATCTAGCAGGGTTGGCAAAGTAAGGGGAAGCAGTTCCTCAATAGACTTTCTCGCCAAGAAGTCTAAGATCTGATCAATGGAGTGATTGGAGAGGTCTGTTTTGATAAGAGTTGGTGGAGGATTTTCGGGAGGTAAATCACTTGTTAGAGGGAGCGTATTCTATAGAGGGTTTCTAGCGCCAAGAAACCTAGATCCGTGTCTTTTGCTGAGGGTAGCAACAAAAGTAGGGAGAGGAGTTTATCAACTTCGACATCTTTTGAGAAGTGATGGCCGCACATGGATTGAGGGATCAAGACAGGTTGGATGGAGTATCGAACTTTGTCGTCTGGAAGGCTAGAATCCTATCAGTTTTAGATGAATATCGTATCAAAGATCATGCTGAGAAGGTTTTAGCTGTTCCTGTTGACATTGATCCATTGAAGAAGTATGAGGAAAATCAAGCAAGGGCGAAGTGCTTGATTATGGACGGGGTCAAGGATCATGTGGTCCCGCACATTGCTAAGAAAAATACAACAAATGAGTTGTGAAAGACATTAACCACAATGTATCAAGGGACTTCTGTCCAAAGGAGAATGCTTCTAGAGAATCAACTTCGACTATTTCATATGCATAAGGGAGAGGAAATCGACCCCTTCCTCTTTAGATTGAAGGCGATTCGTGAGAGTTGGTTGCTATGGGGGCCACTCTTGATGAGGGTCTATTGGTCAGGACTGCCCTGAATGCAATGTCTGAAGAGTGGGATACCTTTGTCCAAGGCATCTTGGGCAAAGCTACACTTCGAAATTGGGAAGACATGTGGGCAGCTCTGCGACAAGAAGAGATCCAGAGGATGACCAAGGCGGTCCACACCAACAGCGGAATCAAGATCTAGAAGGAGGAGGCAGATGCGGCTCTCGCATCTAAGGGGCAATAGGGGCAACAAGGGAAGAAGAAGAGAGACCTTTCAAAGGTCAGGTGCTTCAAATGTGGTGAACTAGGACATTTTTCCACTACTTGTCTTCAGAAGAAGAAGGGCAAGGAAGATTCTGATTCAAAGTCTGCAACAGTCAAGGCTGATGATGGGAGTGATGACGATGTGGCTATGAGTGCTCATGTGCCTTGAGAGAAGAGGTGGGGCAACATAGATCTGTAGATTGAGCTACAAATGGGTGTGTGGGGGCAAGATCCTTGAGGTGCCCAAACTCTTGGATCACATACGAGCTACGAGAGCCCTTAATGACAGCAGCAGGATGACTGGAGTCATAGTTGGTGCAGAAGATTGTGGAGGCACATTGGCAGTGCTAGGACACTGAAGACTGGAGTAGTGTACAGTAGAGGCAACAACAATGTAGAGGCAACAGTGCAGAGGTTGATGGGATTTCAGCGTCACAGAGGCAGTGCTTACGCAGTGCATAGTAGCAGCAACGCAGAGCTCTAGAGGGTCAATGCAGATTAGCAGCAGAGGGTGTTTCAGTGTCGAGATGCAACCAGACTGACTTGTCTGTCAAGGTGTTGGGTGATGTCCTTCAGTTGCTTAACTCTCAACAACTGAGTTGTAGTGCAACAGTTAGCAGTGGAAGTGCTATGGGCAGCATGATGTAGCATTTGAGAGGGAGCTGCATTACAGATGGGGTGGTGATTGTGGCAGAGCCATGGGCAACAGTACATAAGGCAGCAGGCCAAGCATTAACAATGCATGGGACCGATGTCGTGGAACATCGTAATGCTTCTAGAGTGAAGTATTGCTAGAGCACATTCCTCGCTAAGAGGGAGTGTTGATTTTTGGGTAGCATCGGATGTGCTTTAGCTCCAAAACTTTGTGGAGGGGCTAGAACACGTAAGATCTCCAAGACCCATAAATCATTTGGAGAAATTCCACCCGGAGCTTAAGTTATTCAAATAATTAATTATTTTAATGGAGACCCTAAGTCTAACTTAGGGAAATGAAATAATTAAAGTGAATTAATTTAAGCATGTGGGTGTGAATGTTCTAAGTGACGAGGATAAAGTCTTTTCTAATCTTAGCCGCTCATTAGAGATTAGATCACGATTGTTGAATGTTCAACTGGAAAAGTATTAAAGGAAGGCTTGGGGTCAGTTGGAGAACACACACAGAGTAGTAGCACTTGAGCTAAGTCGAAATTCTGGGGCGCGGTTTGTTGAGAATTTTCGAGTGAGCTTACAGTGCAAAGAGGGGCAGTTCGGCAGTGGGATTTCTGAGTCCAAGGCCGAGAATACAATAGCAGAGAGACAGATTCGTACCACAGCAGCGCAGACTTAGGAGGGCTGACACAAATGCAGCGTAAGCCCAATAGGGGTGATGCAGAGGCAGCATAAGCCCAGCAGGGGTGACGCAGAGCTGGAAGAGGTTGATGCAATCACTTAGAGAGTTGTGCTGGAGTTTCAGTGGGCTAGATAGGGCTCGTATCAACAAATCGGAAAGGGTGACGTAGCCACACTGAAGGGTGATGCAATGATTACGTAAGAACTTGTGGGGTTCTTCATCCTCAACTAAATCAACCATATTATCTGTCTCTAGAGATGGAGGTACTTTTGCCGAGATTTTCTTTGTTGGGTAAACCAATACTGGTACCCTAGTTTGTATTAAGAAACTGCATCATAATAAAACCCTCAAGAGTTGCTGCACCGGTTTTCCCGCATTGGTTTTTCCAGGGACAATTGTTCGAAAAATCTTGTGTGTCCTTTGTTGAATGTGCTTAATTCTTCAGTACTTGATTTGTATATTTGTGTAGGCTGCAACATGTTTACTTCAATGTTTTTTGAATATTTCTAAAAATAACTTGTTAATTTAAATACACAAGTAGGAGAAGTAAACCAAATTTTTGCAGTACAATTTCTCTTAAGTGAATTCAAAATTTTTTACACAGCGTGCCACGTCCATAGACTCAATTGAGACGCATTCCACGAATATGGACCACAGATTGGTACAACGACCTATGATCGGCTTGGTCAACGGAAAAGGAAGGCTATGTCCCTCAGAAATTTTGCCCAACCACGACAATTGGTCACAGTTGGTCACAAAGTTATGACTTTTGAAATTCGACACAACCTCGAAAATAATAAACCTTTGGATTAAAGCGTGGCCCCCTCCTCTGAGAAATTAAACTTGGCCTTGGAATCACAATGCCAAATTATCTCTAATGTGAATGAATCGACCCTTCTGTGGTAGTCACACACTGATTTCATATATTTTGATGTCGTCTTTTGAAATAACCAGCCCTTTGGGCAAATACAAATTTTGGCCTTTCACAAGATGCAAATTTGACATGAAATATGAGGGGGCTTTGCTTTGACAATTCTTGACTGGATAATTCAACAATTGCGAATGGAAATTGTTGAATACTTGAGCGACAATTTTACACAACTTTCATGAAATAAATTTTCAGTAATTTGATCACGAACTTTTCTTTGAAATTTATTTGCAATAACCCTCAGACTGGCAAGATGCACAACTCTGATACCACTGTAATATCCACAAACAGATATTTTCATCTAAATTTGCAAACATTCACTTAGCCACAAGATTTCCATGTAAAACAAGATACATAAAGCACGAGCAATTTCAATAACATATCGAACAGAAAAGTTCTTAGATTTTATTATAATAAAAAGATGGAGAGATTGTACATGATAACGTAGTTGAAATATCTGAGATAGACAATATGATCCCCAAAAATTGATCTGCTCTGATGTTGAAACCGGTCCTCCCAAAATTGACTGAAATCAATCACTGCAACCTGTGAATCCTAAGTGGATCCACCAAGGGAAGAGATGGGTGCTTGCCTAGTCTCACTAAATCACCCAAGGGTTTTCGTCCTGTGGCTACTGCTGAAGTAGAGAACCAAGTTCTCAAACCTCTCACATGTGACAATAATCCAATCCAAGATGATCTCTAATGGCCCTTCTTCCTCTTTTTATAGATTTGATGAACTTCTCTAGGAGCTCTTATTTTATTATTATTTCAATTATTGAACACATTTCCCTTAATTAAAATATTCTTTTTAATGTGGGAAAATGATCAATTGACCAACATGTCTCCTCAGGTGACTGGAAATTACTCCTAGCCTAAGTTGCACGAAACGGGGAAATGGAAACGAGTTTTCGAAATGGGTACGAGTACAAAACGCGACCTCCCCAAATTTTGGAAACGGGGAAACATGATATATATTAGGACATTTAAGAAATATGTGCAATCATAAAGCATACTTGATATATTTTAATTTATTACATTATGATTAAATTATCCAATGTCAATGCATAAACTATAAGTCTCTAAATTTACGTGACATTTACTCATGTATGATCACATAATGAAAATAGCAATAAATTTACATGGCATTTACTCATGAATGATCACATAATGAAAATAGCAATATCCAAAATCAACCACGAGAAATTTCTAATTTCTTGTCTTGTGCTAGATTGGGAGTCTCCTCCTGCATAGTCGAATGACCTTAGTGCTCTTGATTAAATACATTTCCATACCCTAGTACCCTAGCTGCTCTTGATTATTGGGAGCCTCCCTTGCATAGAGGGCTTGGTTCTCTTGATTAAATAAAAGTTCCATACCCTAGTACATGACAAATTGCAATGGAAACATTGCAATCTCCCCAATCTTGAAATCTTGAAAAAATGATAAGTCTGCTGGATTTTGAGTGAGATCTAAAATTCTACTTTCTCCATACGAAATCTAATGAGGGCGAAACGATTCTTAAACATCCTGAGTCATTTCATGGTAATTTTAAAAATTTACATTAAGAATTTAACATTACCATGAACTGCATATCAACCCTGGGGCCATAGGCTTGAACATTAGGTTGCCCTACTCAAAAAGTTTTGTTTGCAATCTTCAATAGCTCCCTCTATCACTCCTGAATTGGTAGGGAGCGAAAAAAAAAGAAAAAGAAAAAGAAAAAAATGTTTCCTGGCCGTACGGTATGCGGAAACACGTTTCTGTTTCGTTTCCCCCTGGAAAGGGCTCTCTACCCATTGTTTCCTGCAACATAGCTCCTAGCCATTCCATCCTGTATATCTTCTCATTCTGGTTCCAATGAGCTATTACACTAATAAGGCTTTCTACTAAGAATTCCTCCCAAAATGCCACCTTAGGCATAATAAATTGAGTTAGGCCCATTAATAACTCAATTTTCTGAAATTTGTCAGAATGCAACATAATGAAAGGAAAACTGTGCGGATGGTGGAATATACGAACCGAATGCCATTGGACCTCATAAGAACTCTTCAAAACCATTCCAAAAGCCCCAAGGGTTCACTGATGACGCTAATCTGTACTTGTGACTTGTCTGCCCCCAACTTTGAAAGTCCATCGTAACCATGTCATAAGGAATAACATAAAAAGGAACATTACATTTCGCTGCAGCCTGCATCAACCTCCGAGGCATCGTTCCAGGCCCGACCCAAGGTGTGGACAAGGGGAGGGGGAGGCTAACTCCTTGTCGACACAATGGACAAATGTGGACCTGGATGGGAAATACGGTGAATGGGGTTATAATGAGTGGAGGGGTGTGATGTATATGGTGTTCTGAAGTGGGACCATGCAACCAAAATCAGGGTTTCCTTTGTAGTGCCATCCCTAAAGCTAGTAGCTAATAAAGGAGATCCCGTAGGACTAATATACAAGGTTAACCATCAAATTGTATAGAGGAGACAAGAGTACAAACCAAGCCCACTCTTTCTGCCAAATCCACCACTAATTTATGCCCAAAGGTGTCCATGATAAGTAAACAAAAATACCCAACTACACAATGAAATGCCATACCTTTAAGGTTGGAAGGCCCACCTTCAAACATACGATCATGATAGATGGGCGAGGGAGCATATGGCTGGCTCAGGTGGCGGAGATATTGGCATATCGAGCTATTTGTTGGTGTAATATTCCTAATTGGAAAATAACAATAAATACCAAAAACATGAACTAGGAACAACAATTAAAATTAAAGTCCAAGCACCCAAATCAGAAAACCATACAAAATAAGTAGAATAACTGAGCCATTTTGATTAATCAATGGGAATCTGAGTACATAATGAGTAAGAACAATGGAACCTGGGCTTACTGTGCAAGCTATGAAAACCCCAGTTGAAATAGCTGACCCAACTACTGAAATGGCTCCAAACTGATAATGCACACTGCACAAAATTTTTTTTTTATAGGTTGCCAAATGGAACTGGAAGTTCTACTCAAAATAATGCCCTGAATTCTCTGAAATTGCAACCGCGAGCTCCTCTCCTCAAACCTGAAAATACCCAAAAAAGTTTGGCCTATCTCCAAGCCAAAATCGAACCTACAAAGTGATGCAAATTCCCCAGCTAACTAGCAATTCACCCTGCTATAAAAATGAGGATTTCAAGCCCAAATATCGCTCAAATGTTTTTGTAAAATTAGCTAGAGACTCCTCTCAATAAATCCACAAAAACCAAAAAGGTTTTGGGTTGAATCCACTGACCCTCGGTGACCCCCAATAAGTGAAATTTGTCCAATTTCGCTAGAAAACGCTCCACAGTCTTGACGCTGTTGAATTAATTCCAAATACACCACTGTAAATCTCTCCCAAATTTAGCTAAATTCTCCCTTGAGGTATACCTCCAATCTCCAGCCTTTATCTCTCCTCAACCTCTATTCCTCCAACCCCTGTGAAAGCTTGCATGGAGACCCATGCGCACTTCTAGAAATGTAGAATTTCGGCCCCAAGAATTCCCTTAAACTCAACCCTACCAATCACCACAAAATTCTTAGGTAAAATAATAGGAAACATTTGCAAATCCTCCAATGTTCTGCTCCTCCGTAACTGATCTCCCCACAAGTAATTCGAACCACTTCTAGGCCTTGGAAGAAATACACACACTACTTGTAATAACTTGCAAATATGTCCATTGGAAACTCTGAATTGAGCTCCTCAAATTTGTTTGCAAAAAATAGCATGCCACAACCCATGCGCACTTCTAGAAATGTAGAATTTCGGCCCCAAGAATTCCCTCAAACTCAACCCTACCAATCACCACAAAATCCTTAGATAAAATAATAGAAAACATCTGCAAATCCTCCAATGTTTTGCTCCTCCATAATTGATCTCTCCACAAGTAATTCAAACCACTTCTAGGCCTTGGAAGAAACACACACACTACCTGTAATAACCTGCAAATATGTCCAATGGAAACTTTGAATTGAGCTCCTCAAATTTGCCTCACTAGGGACACACCCAAAGTTCTCTGAAATGAGGGTGGAATTCCGCTTGGAACTCCTGTGCTAAACAACGCTTCTCTTCTTGTGCTAAACAACTCCAAGAAAATATGTAATGTGATGTGTAATAGTCAAAAAGATAATCCACAAAATGAGTCCATCCTGCTTTTATAATTTCTCTTCATGCCTCTAAACTCCTCTTTTTTAATATTATTTTATTGGTTGTGGTCATTTTCCACTAAATTACTTTTTCTACCATTTAATAAAATAATAATTTGCCACTATTCTCCAATAAAATAATACTAGCCACCTTTCTCCAATAATATTTGCCACTTTTTATTAATATTACTAAAATTGGGCAAAATTCCTTAGTGACTCCCATGCTCACAAAATTGGGGATATTATAGTTCTCCTCACCAAATATTGTTTGTCCTCGAGCAATGCTCGAAAGAGTGCTCCCTCTCTCTGCTGATCCAAATTGTCATTGCATACAATATTGGTCTCTCAAATGTGCCACTGAATCACCCTAAATTCGTGCACCATCCTATCATAAATGAATCCCTCGATACCAAGGTCCCATGCTAATCTCAAAAGGATGCCACCATGCCGACGCTACACCACTCTGATTACAACTGACTGCCCATTGTGCGCATACCATATACTCCTCTCTTGGAAGTCGATGGTGAAATACAAAGAAAGGGCAAATAAATCCTGCCCAGGCATCTCTATGATGCCAAATCCTACCCATCCAAAGCTAACCCTAAACCTGTGCAACAACAAGGAAAGCTTGCCTCGCCATACGATGATGGCCTCTGTAAACCCCCATGTGTCACGAGACAGTGATTTATCAACCAACTGAATCCTTGGATCCCATAGCCAGACCTATTGCGACATAGATCTGAACATTGCTGAAATCCACCCGTGCCTGGTCTCTAGTCCCTGCATGCAATCAATATATAGGCTCTATATATCATGAACTAATCTGATGCATGCTAAACTGCCCTGTGTCTGCCACTGCGTAGTACTGATGATTGTTGGAAAACACATGTGCCAAATAGTTACCCCTTGAATGCAGCCAATAGATGGGTATTCGATACTCGCAATTGACTCTGTGTATGTGGATCCATCCTTCCCCTTCCATCACCACTAATTCTGCCATACGACTTCTTGATAATGTGCCAATACAATGTCTGAAGCTTGGACACATACTAGAAAATTGCCTCAGCCGTACACAGTATCCTTTGCTGATGCATGGTCCTGACATGCCCTGTGGAAAGAGTGACACATGTCTCCCTCGTGACCAGCTCCTTAGGCGTAGACTCAGTGATGAATGATATGGAAACCCTGCAGATGATCATCTCATCCCCCAAACTATGGCTGCCAACTCGTGCGCCAACCCAATGCCACTGCTGAGAAGTTTCTCCCCTAATGTGCTCAGTGTCATCTGAATATCTCGGGTGAGCTCCTCATCCCCCGCTGCTCATGCCCAGAGTGTCAAAGGACAACATGCAAATCGACTGTGCTCGTAATTGATGTAGAAGAGGGCCATGTGTGTGAGTCCCCATGGATACCATCAAGTATCGCTCATTTGTGTCCTCGTCGATCTTGGGTGAACTACACCCAAAGTTATGCCCAGTGTCTCCATCCATGGGTCTCCTTGAAGGCAACACTCAAAGACCCCATTGTGCAATACCATACATGTTAATTTTAGTTAACCATTGTATGTCCTATGCTTAGAGAAGTTTACTTCAACCTTTCTTATTAGCCCAATTCAATTTCTAGATATGCAATCACATAACCATTGACAGTAAATGCTGCTAGAACATAAATAAATTGATAGAAGACAAGCCAAGACAAAAGACACAAATATTCATTCTTCTTATTTAGCAGAGAGAGAGAGAGAAAATATATTTTACAACAGTCAACAAGATGCCTTAGCCAGCAAAGTCTTCGTTGGTCAAACCAACAAATCAGCCTCCATTGAAGCTCTGTCAAACTTGGTCAAACTCGGCCTTTAGTCAAAGTCAAACACAACCCAAAACAGTCTTGAAATTCAGTCAACGCAGTGGTCAAAACAATAGTCAAACCTGCGGTCAATAGCAGTCAAAGTCAACGCTTCTCGATTTTTGTGACTCCAGCTGCGGCCTCTCCAAATTGGAATTCTTACCCAGAAAACGCAGTCAAATCACAAGAGTTGACCCAAAGTCAACACTGTCCAGAAAAGCCCTAAACCAGTTCGAAAATCTTAGCTTCTGTTTCACACGTGTGGAGGAGAGAGAAGCTTCTAAGGCTGTATGCACCAATCAGATGAGAGAGATATGTGTGAGATGAATGAATGATGAAATGAGGATCATGTCTCTCCTTTTTATATCCATGACCGAGGGTGTGTGACAGAACTTTTGGGGTTTGTGAGCCTACATCACAATTCTAGCCGACCTTGACAAATTGCATGTGTAGAAAATAAATTCAAAATCCAACTTCTTCTCATCCAAATAATATGATCTTTAGATCAATCTTGCATCTCTTCGAAAGAGGAATCCAACAATAATATCATCTCCATCATATGAGCAACTGCAACATGGAGTTTGGCCCTAGTTGCCAAATTTAACACTCGCTCTCAATTAGGGAGAACTCCACCTGACCATCCATCTATCAATCTGTGCAATCCTGTCATCCAGTACCATTATGTACTATCATATATCATCCTTCAATCCCGTGTCATCCTGTTGTCTCTGCTGTGCTATAGAAGAAATAATAAGAAGATATGATCGAGAGTGAGTCATGAAGACCTTGCCACTCTCCACTGACCGAAAGTCAGTTTAGAGGTAAAAACCTCAGCCAGACTTGATCCATGATCAAGTTGTTGGACACATTGCATCCTAGACATAAAGAGTACAACAATACACGATGCGTTCATCGGTAATGCTATGGTCTCTATCCTTAATTCCCAACTCATTGGCCATATGAGAGGTACTTCCCATGTGTCCTAGACTACATTGGTAGGATGCATGTGGGGCATAAATCAAAGAGAGGGTGAACCAGCTCAATATCATAATGGTGAGGAAAGAGCACACCAGTAAGGTAAGGGAAACCTTGCCCTGTGGTTGCTTATAGCTCCAAGTAGTTATCCCCAAACCCCCTGGAGCTCTTAGAGCTCATAGTCCAACTCAAGTGGGACCCTCATAATAGGGTCTATCCATGATACCAAGCTACTCACGCAAGGTTAAGAATTTGACCTTCCCCAGGGGCTTCATGAGAATATCTGCGAGCTGCTCATCAATCCCAATGTGATGGAGCCTTACGGCGCCTCCCTATACAATGTCCTGGACAAAGGGGTACCTAATATCAATATGCTTGGATCGGTCGTGGAACACGAGATTCTCAGAAAGACGAATCCCACTTTGGTTGTCGCAAAGGATCATGGTTTTATCCAACACATGCCCAAACAACTCACTGAAGAGCTTTCTCAACCAAACAACTTTAGAACAGGCCATACTTGTTGCAATGTATTTGGCCTTGGCAGTGCTCATAGCAATCGATTTCTGCTTCCTACTCATCCAAGATATCGAAGCAGAACCTAGAGTGACGCAACATCCAGATGTGCTCTGACTATCCACCACACTACCTGCCCAATCGGCATCGGCATATCCATGGAACCTCATACACCCGGCAGTGTATCTCAACCCATGGCTGATTGTGCCCTGGAGATATCTCAAGAGATTATTGGCACCAATCCAGTGAATGTGATGAGGCTCGACCATATATTAACTCAACGTGTTCACTGCAAAACATATGTCCGGACATGAGTTCACTAAGAACATCAAGGCCCCCACGAGTTGATGATACTCCGTGGGATCCTAACTCGGGCCCAACAACACTTCTAGACAACTTCTTAAAGCTGAGTTCCATCGAAGTAGTCATGAACTTGTAGTCCACCGTCCCAAATCTCTCCAACAGCTTCACAACATATTTTCCTTGAGAAAGGAAAATCTCACCTGGCTTTTGCCAGACCTCCAAGCCTAGGAAATAGTGCATTAGTCCTATGTCCCTCATTTCGAATTCGGAAGCTAGCTCCCTCTTACATTGATGAATAAGAGGGTCAACACTTGTCAGGATGAAATCATCCAGATAGAGAACTAGAATGATAGGCTTGTCATTATCGACCTTAAAATAAAGGTTTGGATCAACATCACTTCGAGTAAAGCCCAACTTCATCAAGTAGCTATTGATCCTCTCATACCAAGCCCTGGCGGCTTACTTCAACACATATAGGGCTTTCTTCAACTTTGGATACATGTGTGTCTCTATCTCGAACTTCAAACCCTAGAGGTTGTTCCACATAGACCTCTTCCTTGATTGCGCCATGTAAGAAGGCAGTATTAACATCCATTTGATGTAGACTCCATTCTTGCAATGTAGCAAGGTCAATGATCGATCAGATGGTGGTGTAGCAGTCCACAAGTGCAAATATTTCATCATAATCTATGCCTTCCTTTTGCGAGAAGTCTTGAGCAACAAATCTTGCCTTGAAATTTTCAGCACCTCCATTGGCTCCATGCTTGATCTTGTAGAGCCATTTTGAGGTGACAACAGATTTGTTCTTTAGTCTAGGGACCATATCCCAGACATCATTCTTCATGATTGACTCATATTCCTCGTGCATAGCATCCTTCCAAACTTGATGCTTCACGACTCCATCAAACGTTCCAGTCTCAGATTGTGCAGTGATGCTCATGGCTGCTAGGTACGATTGGTACTTATTCAGCTTCTTACTTTCTCGGAATGTTCCCCTTGGAGAAATATGTCTCTCGGCATCTTCTAGAGTGTCTCTAAGCCATGAGGGTCTCCTTTTATTTGAAGAAGCTGGATTTATAGGATCCATCAGACCTTCAACATCTAACATTGGGCATCGGTTCTTCCTGCCTTCCCACTTCTTCTTCTTCTTTGTCTTCCTTTGAGATAGGAAGATCCCTAACCTTCCTGAGGGCAACACCTTCGTTGAAGGTGACATCATGACATATCTTCACTTCTCTTTGACTAGGCACATAAATTCTATATGCCTTTGAGGTATCACTGTAGCCCACAAACATTCCCTTCTTTCTGTGAAATTTTCAAGAGGAAAATATTTCTGCAATACTTGGTTTATTTCTCCTACTTATGAAATAAGTTATTTACAGATGCTTCAGTAAATTCTGAAATAAACACATTTGTAGATCTTTACTATCGTTAAGAGCATAAGAACAGAAAGATAATTTACACCAATAGCACAATAGAAATAGCCACATGAACATAGATGTTTTTGGACAATTGTCCTCGGAAAAACCCAATGTGGGAAAACTGGTGCAGCAGATGAGGGTTTTATATTTATCTTCAGAAATGGAAAGTGCATTTACAGGAGTCTGATGAGCAGAGAAAAATTAGCAAACACCTAGATGAATTTTCTAGATCTTCCAGACAATTTTCAAACCCTCGAGGCGACCTCCTTCATCCTCTGCGTCAATGCTCTGCGCAGTCCCTGTTTGGACTGCGTGATTTTGCGTGGAGGGGTTCTTGCTGCTGATCAGCTCACCGTTCCCTTCACCCTCTTGAGATCTGCTTCTCGATAACTGACTTCTACCCCCTCCTTCTGCTTCTGCAACCCAGCCTCTACAAATTCACCCACTAAACTCGATTTCACTTGCTTCAGAATCGATTTCCTTGGGGTACTGAGAGTGTCCTCGTCTTGATTTCCAAATGGCCCTCAAGTCTCTTCTTATGGTCTTCTTGCTGATGAATCAACGGCCAAGATTATCTTTAATCAATGGCTCAAATTAAAAGATGACTTGATCTTCTTCTTCTAGAAGATTCACACTCTGCTCTATTAATACTCTTTAACTATTTAATTTCCCTAAGTTTATACTTAGGGTCTGGAGTAAAATAATTAATTATTTTAATAAAGTCATATCCGAGTGGAATTTCCACAAACGATTTCTGGGTTCTCTGGATAACTGATGTCTAAGCCTCTCTACCAAAAATGAGACTTAGAACACTTTTCGACGCTATAGAAATCAACACTCCCTCTTAGCGAGGAAAGTGTTTAAGCAAGATACCGCTGTATTTCTCTGACTCTACATCATCAGCTGCGCTGATGGTGTCCTGGCTACTGCCCCTCATCTCTGCGCTGCTGCTTCTTGTACTGATGCCCTGTCACTGCAACATCCGTACTGCAGCTCCCTCTTCTTTTGAAGACCACCCTTTCCTCTAGTGGAAGGGGTTTTCGACCATCCCCATCTTTTCTCTGAAGTAAGTGAACTTGATCTTACTTAGAGCCTTTGTGAGGATGTTTGCCACTTGTTCACTTGTAGGAGTGTATTGCAACTGTACTGCTCTCCTTTGGACATAGTCCCTGATAAAGTGACACCGAATGTCAATGTGCTTTGTCCGGTCATGAAACACAGGATTTTCAGAGAGCTTAATGCAACTCTGATTATCGCACATAATCCTGGTCGGTTCTATCCGCTTCTTGAGTAAGTTGAAGAGCAATTTACAGAGCCATATGGCCTCGCACGAGGCTGTGATCGCTGCCATGTACTCTGCCTCGGCTGAGCTCAGTGCTACAGACTTCTGTTTCCTGCTGCGCTAGGAGGTCATTTCTGATCCGAGACTAAAACAATATCCACTGGTACTTTATGATCTACTGTGCTTCCAACCCAATCTGCATCTATGAACCCATTCAACTGGATCTCATTTCCCATGGTGTACCTTAGCCCATACTCGACTGTCCCTCTCAGGTATCTGAGAACATGTTTGGTTGTTGCCCAGTGAGTCCTCCTTGGTTCCACCATGAACTGACTGAGGGTATTTACTGCATAACAAATGTCTGGTCTCGTGTTGACCAAATACATTCTCGTGTTGTGTGTATGGGTCCTAGTCTCCATAAATCTCATAATCTCTTGAGTGCATTTGTGTATCTTCCTTGTCCTAGGAAGATTTCCCCTTCCTGCTGCCAGACTTCTAAACCAAGAAAATAGTGCATCTGCCCCAGGTCCTTCATGTCGAATTCTATTGCCAGATTCTCCTTGCAATCTTTGATGAGCTTGGATAACTCGGTCAAGAACAGGTCTTCCACATATAGAACAAGAATAAGTGGCTCATCTCCTACTCTTAAGTAGTATAAGTTGGGATCTGCGTCACTCTTGACGAACCCCATTTTCTACAAGTAGCCATCAATTCGACCATACCATGCTCTGGGGGCTTGTTTTAAGCCATACAAGGCGTTCTTAAGTATGCAAACATGAGTCTTCTGCTCATGTGTCTAGAAGCCCTCTGGCTGCTCTATGTACACTTCTTCCTCTATCATTCCATTCAAAAACGCATTCTTGACATCCATCTAGTGAATTTCCCATCCCATCTGCGCTGCCAAAGAGATGATGGATCTGATAGAAGTGTATTGTGTTATTGGAGAAAAGGTTTCTTCATAGTCAATGCCTTCTTTCTGGGCATACCCCTTTGCTACAAATCTTGCCTTGAATTTCTCTATGCTGCCATTTGCAACATATTTGATCTTGTAGATCCACCTGAATCCTACAATAGATCTATTCTATGGTCTAGGGACTACTTCCCAGACATCATTTGTCATGATGGAGCTATACTCCTCCACCATGGCATCTACCCATACCTGATGCTGAGCTGCTTCCCGAAAGGTAGAAGGTTCTCCAACCTGAGCTACCAGTGCTTGATAACTGTTAGGTTGTTTCCTTATCCCCTTCCGTTCTCTAGGTGCTCCAACAAATCCTTTTGCATCTCCAAGAATCTGTTGGAGTTCTCTTCTCGGTCTTCCATCAGTGGTGGGTAGACTCACCTGTTCTTCCTCCTATTCTTCGTCGGAGGAGCTTCCCTCAGAAATATTGTGGCTTGGAGAGGCACTGGACCTCTCCTCCATAGATCGTTGAGGTTGTACCAGTGGATCTTCCTCAATTTGTGTATTTGTGGCCATTTCTCGAGATTTCCTAAAGGATTTCTCCTCCAGGAATTTTACATCCCTTGTTACCACGACTTTCTTGCTCTCTAGAATATAGATGCAGTATGCCTTTGCATTCTCACTATAGCCCATCAAAAAACCCTTTCTTCCTCTTTTCCTCTGGAATGTGGTAGTATGCTATGCTGCAGAATATCTTGATGTGGCTCACTTCTGGCTTACTGCCTGTGAGCACACTTTCGGGAGTAAATTTCCCCAAAGCTCTATTGGGAACTTCGTTCTGAATATAAATTGTTGTGTTGTAGGCCTCTACCCATAAGAATTTGGGCATCTCTTGGTCGTACAATATTGCCCTTCCAGCTTCTATTATGGTCCGATTTTTTCATTCTAGATTGTAAGGAGGTGTACATTCTCTCTTGATGCCTTCCTGTGCACAGATTTTGGTGAAGTCTCTATCGATATATTCTCCACCGTTATCTGACCTCAACTTCTTGATCTTCTTTCCTGTAGAGTTCTCCACCAATGCTTTGAAATCTTTAAACCGACTAAAGACTTCATCTTTGGTCTTTAGAAAATAGATTCAAGTTTTCCTGGAATAATCGTCAATGAAGGTGGCAAAATACTTTGCCCCACTGAGAGCTGTTGTGGACATCGGGCCATAAATGTCAGAGTGTATCAACTCTAATACACCTTTGGCTTTGCTGTTGCTTCTTGGAAATGTTGCCTTAGCGTACTTCCCTAGTACGCATCCCTTGCAAACTTTGTCTTTCTTTGTGCTGAGTTCAGGAGCCCCTATGACAGTATATTTGAGAATCCCCAAGGCTCCATGATGTAGATGCCCCATCCTTCTGTGCCATAACTCATTCAGATCTCTGTCGTCTGTACTGCCAATCAGGGCCACTGGAGATTCAAGCTAGAGCTTATACAGCTTGTGACTCCTTACTCTGATTTGTGCCTTTTTGCTCCAGTTAGGGTGTTTGACATACACCTTATCTTGAATAAAGTATACGTCATAGCCCTTGTTCTGAAGTTGAGACACAGAGAGTAAATTCATCCCCAACCTTGGTACATGTAGAACATTTGTGGCTCGAATCTTGCTGCCATCCTCCGTCTGAAATGTTACGATACCTCTCCCGATCAGGGTACATTTTGCCTTATTTCCCATAGTTATTTGGAGATTCATCTGCTCTTCTTGATAGCTCGAAAAACATTTTCGAACCCCCGTAATATGAGCAGATGCTCCACTGTCACAATATACCAAACACCTGGAGGAGCTGTGCTTGACACACAGGCAAGATCCTCCTCTAGTTTGGATGCCAACACCTTCATGTCATGTTTTGTCTGCATTTCTGCGTGCTCTGGAGGATTGCGGGAGTCCCTTTGACTGCATGAACCCTTCCTTTGGTCCATGGAAGGTCCTCCCTTCTTACTTTTAGCCCTTTGCTCTAATACCATGTGAAATTTTCAAGAGGAAAATATTTTTGCAATACTTGGTTTATTTCTCCTACTTATGAAATAAGTTATTTACAGATGCTTCAGTAAATTTTGAAATAAACACATTTGTAGATCTTCACTATCGTTAAGAGCATAAGAACAAAAAGATAATTTACACCAATAGCACAATAGAAATAGCCACATGAACACAGATGTTTTTGGACAACTGTCCCCAGAAAAACCCAATGTGGGAAAACCGGTGCAGCAGATGAGGGTTTTATATTTATCTTCAGAAATGAAAAGTACATTTACAGGAGTCCGATGAGCAGAGAAAAATTAGCAAACACTTGGCTGAATTTTCTAGACCTTCCAAACAATTTTCGGACCCTCGGGGTGACCTCCTTCACCCTCTGCGTCATCCAGCCTGAATGCTCTGCGCAGTCCCTCTCTGGATTGCGTGATTTTGCGTGGAGGGGTTCTTGCTGCTGATCAACTCACCCTTCCCTTCATGCTCCTAAGATCTGCTTCCCGATAACTGATTTCTCCCTCCTCTTTCTACTTCTGCAACCCATCTTCTAGAAACTCACCCACTGAAATCGATATCACTTGCTTCAGAATCAATTTCCTTCTGGTACTGAGAGTCTCCCCTGCTTGATTTCCAAATGGCCCTCAAGTCTCTTCTTGTAGTCTTCTCGCTGATGAATCAACAACCAATATTATATCTTTAATCAATGGCTCAGATTAAAATATGACTTGATCTTCTTCTTCTAGAAAATTCACACTCTGCTCTGTTAATACTCTTTAATTATTTAGTTTCCCTAAGTTTATACTTAGGGTCTGCATTAAAATAATTAATTATTTTAATAAAGTCATATCCGAGTGGAATTTCCACAAATGATTTCTGGGTTCTCTGGATGACTGATGTCTAAGCCTCTCTACCAAAAATGAGACTTAGAACACTTTCCGATGCTATAGAAATCAACACTTTCCAGAAGCGTCCACTTTGCTTCTCTTTTCCTTCGGCACATGACAATATATGGGACTTCCAAAAACTCTAGAATGAGAGACATCAGTCTTCTTACTAGAGAAGACTTCTTTGGGAGTTTTGGAGTCTAATGGAGAATGTGAGCATTTATTCTGAACATACACAACAGTGTTGGTAGCTTCTCCCCACAGGAACTTCGGAAGACCTTGGTCATAGAGCATGGCACGAGCAGCTTCCAAAATGGTTCTATTCTTCTTTTCAACAACACCATTTTGTTTGAGTACACACAGTAGTGGTCTCCCTCTTAATGCCAGCTTCCTTGCAATAGTCATTGAGTTCATTTGATTCATATTCAGTTCCATTATCGATCCTCAAGATTTTGATCTTCTTCCCTGTTTGATTTTCAACCAAGGCCTTGAAGATGCGGAACCACTTGAATGCTTCGTCCTTCTTCAGAAAGTATATCCAAGTTTTCCGGGAGAAGTCATCTATAAAAGTGATGTAATATAAGCATTCTCCCAAGGATGTTACGGGCAACATACTAGATAGAACATAATGAATCATTTGTAAACTATTAGATGTCTTCGTGACACTTGAGGGCAATGGTCCCCTTGTATGCTTTCCTTCGGCACAACCCTGATGTACACCTTCATGATCATCTTTGAAGTCGGGCATACCTGTCACCACCTTCCTTGCTTCGGTAAGGGCTTTATAATGAAGGTGTGCAAACCTTTTGTGCCATGGCTCAGATTGAAGAGTTGTGTTGCATGTCATGGCCCCCAATGGACTTCCTCCAACCTGATAAAGTGTATCAATTCTGAAACCAAGGGTGAATGCTTCTTTGAAGTTCCTCTTCCAAATGCGTACCTTTCCATCGATGAATGCCATCTTGAATCCTTTTTCTTCCATTGCAGACATAGACACTAGATTCTTCTTCAAGTCAGGGATGTACAACACATCTTGCAAATGGAGTACTTGACCTTGATTTAGATATATGGTCACAGTCCCTGGCCCTTTCACGGGATATGTGGCATTGTCTCCAAGGATAATCGCCAAATTAGTATCCTTTTCAATCAAATCAGAGGGGGCCTCTTTATATCCAGTGAAGTGCCTTGAGGCACCACTATCAATCAACCAGTTATCCAGGGTTTCGGGAGGAGATGCAACATAGAGGGAAGATATAAGAATATATTCATTTCTCTTATTATCAACAACATTAGATTCATCATACCTGGAGTTCCTTGACCTCTTGAAAGGTTGACCATTTCTATTTTGATTTCGATCAGATGGAGCCTTCCTCTTTCCTTTGAACTTGTTTCTTCCATTTTCCCTGAAGTTGTTGTTGTTGTTGTTATCATCATCTCGGGGAGAGTCCCTTTTATTAGGGCACTCTCTAGCATAGTGACCAAACTTGTTACAATTGTAACATCTTCCCTTCCTTCCTTTGGGACCCGCTCTTCCATGATTTTGATTTCTCGGACCAACATTATTCCTCTTCTTTGCATGAGCGGTGCAGGTAGTAGGGTCACTTCCATTCCCATTTGAGGGATGGTCTCTCTCCATCATCCTTGTCTCCTCTTGAGTGCATCTCGTCAACAATTCATCAAAATTAGGAATTATATTATTATTGAGAATAGTAGTATTAAATACATACCATGGCCGAGGAAGACCTCCAAGAGAAATGAGGGTGAGCTCTCGATCAGCTATAGCCTCTCCAATAGCTAAGACTTCATTCTTGATTTCAGTGATCCTCATGAAGTAGGATTGGATGGACTCTCCCTTGTCCATCTTGATGTTCTTCAACTTGTTCTTCAAAAGGAGAATTTGATTAGCATTTCTTGCCTTGAACATGCTAACCAACTTATCATACATCTCCTTAGATGTGCCCAACTCAGAGATATAAGTAACCAAGTGCTTATGAATAGAATCCCCGATGATCTTCTTCGCCTTGACTTCCCCTCTCTTGTACTTTGTTTTAGTGGCAATCGGTGCATTTGATGGAGGCTCAATGATCTTTCCTTGCACATAATCCATAACATCTTGTTCCTCCAATGTTAGATCCAAGGAAATTTTCCAAGCATGATAATCAAAGTTATCATTCAACTTGTCATCAGATTTGAAGTATGATGAGGAGGCCATTGATTCTGGTCCTTGCCTGTTCAACTTCGGTGATTGCTCTTCTCACTCTTGCTTGGTCTTTGTCTTCACCTTACCTCTGAAACCATGTTAATTTTAGTTAACTATGGTATGTTCCTTGCTTAGAGCAATTTACTTCAATATTTCTTATTAGCCCAATTCAATTTCCACATATGAAAACACATAACCATTGACAGTAAATGTTGATAGAACATAAATAAATTGATAGAAGACAAGCCAAGAAAAGAGAAAAATATTCTTATAATTCTTCTTATTTAGTAGAGAGAGAGAAAATATATTTTACAGCAGTCAATAGGATGCCCTAGCCAGCAAAGTCTTCGCTGGTCAAACCAGCAAATCAGCCTCCAATGAGGCTCGGTCAAACTTGGTCAAACTCAGCCTTTAGTCAAAGTCAAACAAAACCCAAAACAGTCCTGAAATTTGGTCAACGCATGCGGTCAAAACAACAATCAAACATGTGGTCAACAACAATCAAAGTCAATGCTTCACCTCAGTTTCCGTGCCTCCAGCTGTGGCCTCTCCAAATCAGAATTCTGACCCAAAAAATGCAATCAAATCACAAGAGTTGACCCAAAGTCAATGCTGGTCAGCGCTGTCTTGAAAAGCCCTAAATTAGTGGGAAAATCTCAACTTCTGTTTTACACGTGTGGAGGAGAGAGAAGTCTCTAAGGTTGTACGAACCAATCAAATGAGAGAGAGATGTGTGAGATGAATGAATGATGAAATGAGGATCATGTCTCCTTTTATATCCATGACTGAGGGTGTGTGACACAACTTTTGGGGCTTGTGAGCGTACATTACAATTCTGGCCAAGCTTGACAAATTGCACCTATGTGGAAAATAAATTCAAAATACTTCTGCTCATCCAAACAAGATGATCTTTAGATCAATCTTGCACCTCTCCGAAAGAGGAATCCAACAAAAATATCATTTCCATTATATTAGCAGTGCAACATGGAGTTTGGCCCTAGTTGCCAAATTTAACAATACACCCCCGCATACCACCGAACATTCCTGTACTCCTCGACATTATTGATTTCTGGTAGCATCGGATGTGTTGTAAGTCTCAAAATTTACAGGGAGGCTTAGACAAATGTATTCCAGATAACCTAGAAATCGTTTTGGGAAATTCCACCCAGATTGTATTTTATTGAGAAAATTAATTATTTTAAAAGGACCCTAAGTCTAAACTTAGGAAAATAAAATAATTAAAGTGAATTAATATAATATGGGTGTGAATGTTCTAGAAAAAGTGGATCAAGTCAAAAGTTAATCGTAGTCGTTGATTAGAGATTTAATCTCAACCATTGAAGTTTCAACGAGAAGATTATAAGGGCTTGAAGGGTCATTTGGAAAACACACAAAATATCGAAGGATCAAGAGCTCAATTTCTTTAGCGAGCAGTGCTCAGGGAGAAACTGCGATCTAGAGATTCTACGCAGAGAGGGGCAGTAATTCCGGTTGGAAGCATTCCTGGTCTAGAGAGTGCAATGATAGCAGAAGAGACAATGAGAGCCACAGAGGCAGTGCAGAGCCAATGACGCAGAGGCTACGCAGGCACTGCGGAGAGCCTGAGAGGGATTCATATTTTTGCTGAGGAGACAACATTGGGTCAATGCCAGATCTTGGAGAGATTTCCCAGAGGCTAGAAGGCCCCAATTTCCAGCTAGCAGAAAGACCAACACAGAGACAAAGGGCAACCACAGTTGTGACGCAGAGGCAGCGCAAGGCAGTTCGTTTTGGGTGTTGATCAGTGTCGGGTTCTCATGGAGGAGTGAGGTTAGTCTCACAAGATCTTTCTTGTCAGTTTCTTTGCATGATTTGATAGATTTGTCAATCATAGACTTGTACTCAGAAAATTTACGACATAATATATAAACCCTCGGTTGCTACACCGGTTTTCCCACATTGGGTTTTTCCAAGGACATTAGTCCAAAACAACTGTGTCAGATGTGTCTATGATTTGATCTTGTTCAGTTTTGTTTCTGCACTTATTTTTCCGCAGTGTATTAGTGAAGGTTGCAATGTGTTTAATCGATGTTGTTGTAGCAATAAACTGAATGATTAATTTTGTTGAAAAGTGTAACTAAGATCGGTCTTCATATTGACTATGTAATTATGTATTTATGTAAAGAAGAAGACAAAGATAATAAAATGTATATTTGTTTTACTTGCTTCATGGGTTTCATGAGTAAGATTTTATTTTAGGTTAGTAGACTTCTTCCTAATGTCTATTATGGTTTTTTCTTCTAGGTATAAATGTAATTAAGTGTCATATATATATGAAGGATCTAGTCTAAAGAAATGCTCCAAGACCTTGCCAAAGAAATCATGAAAGAATGATTTAATTCAACCCAAAAACCACGCTAGAAGATAAGCTACAATGCTGGGTTAATGTCGGCCTAAAGCCCAGTGTTGAAGTCGGCTGTATGGTTGGCCTAAAAATAGGGTATATGCCCTATATAAATACCCTGGACTGCAGCCTCATTAGCATAGAAAAATTGCGGACTGCTCTGAGTTATAAATGTGGATTTCAGGAGTTATAAAATGCATATTTCTTGGTGTAGTAAATGTACATTTACTGAAGTAATAAATGTGGATTTCTGAAGATGTGATCAGGGTCATAAATACTGAAGTTTGCAAATGATGCTGAATAAAAAGTGCAGATTATAGGAGTGAAAAATGCTGACCGCAGAAGTGATGAAGTGCAGATTTTCAAAGGTGATTTCTTAGGTCTATAAGTGTGGATTCTTCAAGAGGATATAAGTATGATTATCTAAGATCTTGTACATGGTTAAGCAAAGAAAAGAACCTGAAACTTAAGATAAGTTGAAGGCAGTGTACAAGGTACAAATGTATGCAAGGTGACTCAGTCTTCAATATAGAAGATTCAGTGCAGATTGGAGCAGAAGAGAAGGATCAGTGTTGGAGGCAGTCAAAGAAGTAAAGTCAAGGTCTTGGAGGCATTCATAGGTCAAGGGTTTAAGTCTTGGTCACAGTACTTGTCATTTGAAGATATATAAGAAGAATTTCTCGTGGGTTTCCCTCTCCAAGAGGGAGAGGTTTTGCCTTGGCTTGAAGAGCCTAACTTTGTGTATTTTGTATTTTTGGTAATTGACTTGATGAAAGACTAAATAAGTTAAGCAAGAGAAGACATAAGTAACTTAAGTAAGTTCACAAGTAATTATCAAAAAGAGAATTGAATTAATCACCAGCTCTCTAAGTTCTCAACATGGTATCAGAGCTAAGGTGCTGAACTCAAAGGCTACTTGACAAAGAGACACTCTAGGAAGCAAAAATCAATGTTCGGGTGAAAAGTCAAATCAGTTTGCAAGGAAGACTCTCAAGCTATTTTCGATAAAGATCTTCATCTCATTCAAAGCATCAACTTTTCAAGAAAATAATCTTTGCCATCAAAGATTTACATTCAAGACATTGTTAGAAAAAGGTCATCATCTTTTAAAGATATCCTTTATCATCAAGGATCCAAGAGCACCTATATTGAAGAATTCTATCTTAGAAGAAGCTCCTGACTTCATCAAGGAAGCTGCAGCCTCTCTACTTAAGTAAGTATCTGTAACCTTACTTAAAATATGTCAAGATGATTTACTGTGAAGAGAGCAACAAGCTAGTTGGGTCATCAAACTTTAGTGCATGGAATAAGAGGATAGATTTGAATTTAACTGAAGACAAAGTTATGGACTACATCGAAGGATCTACAATTCAACCACCAAAAAAAAAAAGAAGATGCTCCAGCTCTTGCCAGGTATATGAAGGGAGAAATTAGAGCCCAGAGGATTCTCCTAGAATCCATTAAGGACTCACTCATTCCCTATTTATCAAAACTAAAGTCTGCTAAAGAAATATATGAGAAACTGGTAGAGCTATTCTCTGTGAGTACTACAGAGAAGCAATCTCTCTGGGACAAGAACTATATAAAATGAATTTTTCAAGGGACGAAGGAATCACTCCATACTTTATGAGGATTTCTGAAATAAGAGATCAACTCCAGGAACTAGGAGAAGTAATGTATGACACTGAGATGACTACAGTGGTGTTGAATGCTTTACCAGAAAAATGGGGAAACTTCACTTCAAGTTTATACGGGAAGAAAGAAGCCACACCATTCCACGATTTATGGTCTCTATGTAAAATAGAGGAAACTAGATTGAAAGCCAAAGTTGATACAGGATCAAGTGAAGGGAATCAAGCCTTTGCAGCCATTTCCAGGAAGAAAGGAAGATTCGCTAAATTTGGTCCTTAAAATAAAAGAAGAAACATGGACAAAGTACGATGCTTGGGATGTAATGAAGTTGGGTATTATAAAAGAGATTGTCCTAAATCTGAAAAGGACAAGAGAAAAAGGGAAGAAGCCCATGTCTCAAATATAAGGGAAGAGCTTGATGCAAAGAAATCTAAGAAAGAAGAAGCGAAAGATCTCTTTTATGAATGAGATCATCTTCCTTTTTAAGTGATTTCTGTTGGTTGTAAAATAGTATGATACAAAGTAGTGTATATTATAGCATCATGATCGAAGCATGGCAAAAGCTCTCGATGAAACAGCTCCTGGAAAACCTTACTGATATCATACTGATGGAAGGTAGTTATCCAAATCAAGGGTCATCATGAAAACTGGTGCTGACATTTTCTAATGGAATTATCTATGAATTCACTGATTAGAAAGAAAACAAAATGGTTTCATCAAGAATTCCATGCTACAGAATTATGGGATGAGATGACATATTGATGTAGTAGGCCAAGGGAATGAAGCTCTTCATTCTAGTAAAATTTCTACAGGATGACTTAAATGAAAAAGGTATGAGGTATATATATATTTATATGCTGACACTGGATGCTGTGAAGTCATGTCATATGGTTGCAGGTAATAGACTTCTATATTTAGTAGTATGATCTATGAAGGAGGATCTCTCGGTGCACTGACAGATGAAATCAACATAATATATTCTCATATGGAATATGAGGTGGTTGTATATGAACGAGGAACTTGAAAATTTGTAAGTTCCTGGGAATGAAGAATGTGCAAAAAGGAAGATATCATGAAATGCAACCATGTCAAGAGGTAGTTATCTTCCGGAAGCCAAGAAGATGTGACTAGGAAATCTCCTGGGAGGATATGTAGACTTTGACAGAAGTCTGGTAAAGAAGGAGACCCTTGACAAGACATATCTTTAGGAGATGTGTCAATCTGAATAGAGGATGTCGATGCCTACAAAAAGATGTCATGGTGAAAGATCATCACTGAGGTAACTTTTGATTTATAAATTCATATGTATATGTTTATCTGGATAACTTTATGCAGGGCTGCCAATCATGTGGAAGGATGTAAGATCCTTGGGGATGATTCGAAGGAAAGCAGCATGGCATAAAGGTGGACCAGATGAGAAACACTGATGAATCACTTTCTGATGGTTGACATGATTCGTGACTGAAAGTGATGGATGATCTGTGCCCTATGAAGCCAAAGGTTGAAGATTCCTCAATATCGAAATCCATGACATTGAGGGGAGGAATTCTTCATGAGCAGTTGGGTGTCTCACCATTGCTGCTGCAGGACCCTGGTTGCGAGGGAGCCTGGTGGTAAGTTTCTTACTTGTAAGATGCTTGAAGTATGTCCTTCCTAAGTTAAGAGGGAGTGACATATGTGATTGTCTAATGCATGTGTCATGCACTAGACCAAGACTAACAATTGTAAGTCTTAGTGAAGGCCATGTGGAGAGAATGGATAGACACATCATTATGGTCTTCACTTGGAAGACAGAATGGAGGATTGGGTAATCATTTGGCATTCGATACTCTTTGAGAATGTGATAGGGCATTCAAGATAAGAGTAGTCGAGGACCGATATTCTTTGAGGGCTGGCTACCCAAGAGAAGAATAGTCCAAGAAGGTCATACTCTGGGAACACCTGGGTGGAGTATGTACCTTGGAGAGACAATGACTATGGTGTCTATAAGTCATGTTTCTCACCAGCATTGTAGCCCATTGTCTCATTGAGAGATGGGTCTGTTAGTCAAGGCCTTGCACTAGGACAATGCTGGTTGATATGATGCTATACAGATGTGATTACTAATCCGATTCTTCTTATGAGATACTTCAGTTTGAAAGTGACCATGTACCTGTATGAATACCTCCCTAGTTAAGAGGCAGTGTTGAAAAGTGTAACTAGGATTGGTCTGCATATTGACTATGTAATTATGTATTTACGTAAAGAAGAAGATAGATAATAAAATCTATATTTGTTGTACTTACCTTCATGGGTTTCATGAGCAATATTTTATTTTAGGTTAATAGACTTCTTCTTGATGTCTATTAGGGTTTTGTCTTCTAGGTATAAATGTAATTAAATGTCATATATATATGAAGGATCTAGTCTAAAGAAATGCTCCAAGACCTTGCCAAAGAAACCATGAAAGAATGATTTAATTCAATGCTCAAACTACACTGGAAGATATGCTACAATGTTGGGTTAAAGTCGGCCTAAAGCACAATGTTGAAGTCGGCTATATGGTCGGCCTAAAGATTCGGCCTAAAGATAGGGCATGTGCCCTATATAAATATCTTGGACTGTGGCCTCATTGACACAGAAAAATTGCAGACTGCTCTGAGTTACAAATGCGGATTTCATGAGTTATAAATGTGGATTTCAGGAGTTATAAAATGCGGATTTCTTGGTGTAGTAAATGCAGATTTACTGAAGTAATAAATGCGGATTTCTGAAGATGTGATCGGGGTCATAAATAGTGAAATTTGCGGGAGTTATAAATGCGGATTTCAGGAGTTATAAAATGTGGATTGCAAGAGTTATAAAATGCGGATTTCTTGGTGTAGTAAATGGGGATTGACTGAAGTAATAAATGCAGATTTCTGAAGATGTGATCAAGGTCATAAATACTGTAGTTTGCAGATGATGCTGAGTAAAAAGTGCAGATTACAGGAGTGAAAAATGCGGACCACAGAAGTGATAAAGTGTGGATTTTCAAAGGTTATTTTTGAGGTCTATAAGTGCGGATTCTTCAAGAGGATACAAGTATGGTTATCTAAGATCTTGTACAGGGTTAAGAAAAGAAACTTGAAACTTAAGAGAAGTTGAAGGCAATGTACAAGGTACAAATGTATGCAAGGTGACTCAGTCTTTAATACAGAAGGTTTAGTGCAGATTGGAGCATAAGAGAAGGATAAGTGTTGGAGGCTGTCAAAGAAGTAAAGTCAAGGTCTTGGAGGCATTCATAGGTCAAGGGTTTAAGTCTTGGTCATGGTACTTGTCATTTGAAGATCTATAAGAAGAATTTCTCGTGGGTTTTCCTCTCCAAGAGGGAGAGGTTTTTCCCTGGCTCGAAGAGCCTAAGTTTGTGTCTTCTGTATTTTTGGTAATTGACTAGATGAAAGACTAAATAAGTTAAGCAAGAGAAGACATAAGTAACTCAAGTAAGCTCACAAGTAACTATCAAGAAGAGAATTTGAATTAACCACCAACCCTCTAAATTCTCAACAAATTTATCATTAGAGGAATTAATAGCAGTTGCTGCAATAGGATTCTAGATTTGAGGAATTTTCACATGGTATTAGAGCTTGTATAGCTGACTGTAGGAGGAATAAAAGAACAGATCCATAGATCCAACGTTGGTGAAGCCAGGATCAAAAGAGTTGCATAAGAAGTAGATCGATCTCCCAACAGATTGTGCAGTCCAAGCCAGGAGGGCCAAAACCAGCAAGGAAAATCTCTCTAAGTAAGTCGATAGAGAGGAAAGATTTTCAAATTGCAGTTTTGGCAGAGGTAGAAGAAGCAGCAAAGATCAACAGTCAGAGGGACGCAGTTTCTGGGAAGTAGTGATTGTGGGTGCAAAAGCGTCAAAAGAGAGATTTGGAGACACTTTGAGGGAATTTTCTTCCTCAAGGAATTCCTAGCCGGGGAATTCTATTTTTTGAGAACTGAGAAGCAGTTTTGGGTGGCAGATCTACCATCTCCAGTAAGGAGTGCATAAGCTAGTGCAACACTGCGCAGAGGAGAAAGAGAGGGAGCTAGATTCGATATTTTTCAAACAGCAGAAATGGTAGCAAGTGGGCCGAGAGATCAAGACAGGTTGGAGGGAGCCTCCAACTTTGTGATCTGGCAGGAAAGGATCAAATGCCTACTGGATGAGCATGATCTCAAGCTCTTCGTAGAAGGTGTGGTGGTTGTTCCAATAGATGCAGATCCTCTGAAGGAATATAAGAAGAATATGGCTAAGGCAAAGCACCCGATCCTTGATGGAGCGAGGGATCATGTCGTGTGTCACATAGCTACTACTAGCAAAGCAACTGCTAGAGAAATGTGGCAGTCCTTGGAGAAGCTATATCAAGGATCTTCCGAGCAGCAGAAGATGTATCTGGAGGAGAAGATGCAGACTACTAGGATGAAGAATGGTGACTGCATTGATCCGTTCCTATCTAGGCTTCAGGAGAATTGAGATCAATTGTCAGCTATGGAGTCAATTCCTCAGGCCACCGAGATGGTTAGATTAGCCCTCAACTCAGTGTCCGAAGACTATCAGGTCTTTGTCTAGAGCATCCTAGGTAGAGAGAATTTGTCGGACTGGGAGTTAATGTGGGTTGCTCTTCAGCAAGAAGAGATGAGGAGGGACTTGAGTCAAGTGTCTACTTGAGGGCAGCAACAGTAGTGGGAAGAAGCCGAAGGAGGAGGAGGATAATGTGGCCCTTGCATTAAAGGGGCAACAGGAGCAGCGCAGGTGGAAGAAGGACCTTTCCAACATCAAATGCTTTCAGTGTGGCGAGATGGGTCATTATGCCACACAATGTCCTCTCAAGAAGAAGGACAAGGACGAGAAGCATGATTTGCAAGAAACACCTGTCAGGATTGATGAGGAGGAGTTCGCCGTGATAGCTCACATACCTCCAGGAGGAAGGAGGGCTGAACTAGAGCTGTAGACCCAAAGATCTACAGAAAGGGCTTGATCCTTGAGGAGTCCACCTCTCGGATCAATACCTTGCTACGGGAGCCCATATCAGATTTAGCAGGATTGACAAGTGTTCGTTGGTGCAGAGGAGTGTAGAAGTGACAATGACAGTGCAGTAGTTAGCAGTGCTAGAACCTGAGCAACACAGAGCAGAGTTGGCAGCAATGCAGTGAGGCAGAACGCAGAGTCAGCAACAACGCAACAACTTTAGAGGAACAACACAAAAGCTAGCATCAGTTAGATCTTTAGTACCGAGATGCATCATGCTGAACACTTGTTCAATCTTGGATGTTCTTTAGTTGCAGTAAGCAACCATATTGCAGTGCAGTAGCAATTGGCAGTGACAGTGTCAGCAACAACATGGATGCAGAACTTGAGAGGGAGTTGCAGTGTTGATAGTGGCAGTGTTAGCAACAGTACAAATGGAGTGTTTGCACAGAGTTTGTGAGCAGTGGTGTCAGACATTAGCAACACAGAGGTAGATGTTGCAGAATCAGAGTAGTACACAAGAGGGTGTATTGCTAGAGCACATTCCTCGCTAAGAGGGAGTGTTGATTTCTGGTAGCATCAGATGTGCTTTAAGTCCAAGGAGGCTTAGACACATGTATTCTAGATAACTCATAAATCATTTTGGAAATTCCACCCAGATTGTATTTTATTGAAAAAATTAATTATTTTAAAAGGACCCTAAATCTAAAATTAGGAAAATAAAATAATTAAAGTGAATTAATAGAATATGGGTGTGAATGTTCTAGAAAAAACGGATCAAGTCTTAGCTATTGAAGTTTTAGCGAGAAGATTATAAGAAGCGCTTGAAGGGTCATTTGGAAAACACACGAAATACAAAAGGATTAAGAGATCGATTTCTTTAGTGAGCAGTGCTCTGGGAGAAACTTCGATCTAGAGATTCTACGTAGAGAGGGGCAGTAATTCTGGTTGGAAGCATTCATGATCTAGAGAGTTCATAGCAGAGGAGATAGTGAGAGCCATAGAGGCAGTGCAGAGCTAGTGACACAGAGGCTACGCAGACACTGCGCAGAGCTTGAGAGGGATTCATATTTTTGCTAAGGAGACAACATTGGGTGAGTGCTAGATCTCGAAGAGATTTTCTGGAGGCCAGAAGGCCCCAGTTTCCAACCAGCAGAAGACCAGCGTAGAGACAAAGGGAAACCACAGCTATGACGCAGAGACTGTGTAGAGTAACACAGTCACTGCGCACAAGCAGTGCAGGGCAGTTCATTTTGGGTGTTAACCAATGTCGGGTTCCTGTGGAGGAGTGAGGTTTGTCTCACAAGATATTTCTTGTCAGTTTCTCTGCATGATTTGACAGATTTGTCAATCATAGACTTGTACTCAGAAAATATACTGCATAATATATAAACCCTCAGCCACTGCACCAGTTTTCCCACATTGGGTTTTTCCGGGGACATTACTCCAAAAACAACTGTGTCAGATGTGTCTATCATTTTATCTTGTTCAATTTTGTTTCTGCACTTTTATTTTTCCACAGTTTATTTAATGAAGGGTGCAATGTGTTTAATTCGATGTTGTCGTAGCAATAAACTGAATAATTAATTTATTAGTTAGAAGAATTAATACCAATTGGTGCAATAGGGTTCCAGATTTGAGGAATTTTCAGACATGCCACTGTACATCGCGACCTACCCCTGTACACTGCTGGATACCCCCTGCTGATGTTGTCCCATCCTGTATCACCTCGTGTCTTGCTTGTGTCACCGTACTTGACACTCCTTGTGGGTACTCAATGCGATGCGAACTACTACTCCTACTCCATAGTGGAAACCGACATGCTACGACACACCACCCTGCATCTCCATGCTCCTCTGCAGATCACTGCTCGTCGCTCCATAGCCCTACACACCACAAGATTCTATGACCTAAAATTGGGTCTGTAAGCATCAGTCTGCATCCCTCTACATAACATTGGACCCTACGACATAACTATGGGCAGTCCCATGTACCACTAAATGTTGTGTAACCAACTCCAAAAATAGTAGAAATGAGATATCAACGCCTTAGAAATAAGCCACTTCGAGGGGGCAACCTCCAATACATTACATGAATGATCAATTCTTGGATGATACAATTTACAAAACCTCCTTTCTATATATAGGAGTCCATGGGGCCATAATGTAATACTAGTGGGCCACAATGTAATCCTAGCCGATCTAACAATAATAATTTAAGGGCACAATAATAACAAAATGGGGGTTACAAGGGTACAATAATAACAATAAGGGGGGCTACACTAACATACTAAGGGGCTACACTATTAATATAGGGACTTAACATGCCCCTCTCCTTCAACAAGTGTTGTCCTCAACGCTTGATTATTTCTTGATGCTTCTGTATAAAATTCTCATCCTCCCATGTGAAATATTCTACAGAAAAGTTCTTCCACTTGCTGAGATACTCTGAAATTGATCGTACTTGTCGAGTTCTTGTTTCTATGACTACTTCATAACTTCTTTTGATGTGATGTTGATCTTCAAGTTGTTTCATTAGATTCTGCACCAAAGTTGGGTTATCCTTTGAGAGTTGGAGAACTTGTTGTTGATGCTCGCTGTGATCTTCCACTAATTTATCATCCATATTAGCTATTATTTGATCCTTCAAATCATCAAAATTAGCCTCCATTTCTGCTTTTAAACCATCTATTTCATCTTCGATTGCTCTTCGTAAGATCAAAACTTGTTGCACTTGGTACCGTAATTTTGATATCTCATACTGCAATTCTTCCTCTTCATGCATCATTGTATAGATTTCTGAGGGCTTAATGGGTATGGAATTATTTTTTGGAGGCATTATATAACCCAATGCTAATAAATATTCTTCAATATGCCCTTGGAATCACTTCAAATTGCTTTTTCAACAAACGTTATGCAATTTTCAAAAACAAATACACACCTTTTTCTTGCTTTGAGGAGCTCAATATTGAAATTGAATTATCTCTGTAATTGAAAATCTTCAATATCTGAAATTCAGCCCTGTAGTAGCCCTCTGAAGCTACTTTCAAATGCCACAGGTCTGATCTAATTTGGTTTCCCCAAGACAAAGTTGTGTCCAATCTCCCACAATGACCTAATTTTGGACTGGTTCAGTAGAGCAAACTTGTAGGACTTGCCACGTGTCACTGTTTCGTCCTTTGTCTCTGAAATTGATATCCAAGAAACTAGAGTCCGTGTACTTGCGACCACTTTTAACGGCACTCAAATCCACTGCCCAGAGAGAGAGTTATTGAACTTTTACCACGATCACCTCTTTGAGATGAAATTCAGGAGCCTGAAAAAGCACTACCTTCCACAGATCATATCTCAAAAAATATTGCGAACCAAGCTCTGAAATTTTTTGACGAATTTCCTCAGGATTTCAGCTTCGCACCATATGAATTTCAGATTTTGAACCTTCGTAGAAAAAAATTTATAGCGCAAATTCCACGATGACCTGTTTAGGAGCCTGAAAAAAGACCTAACTTCCACAGATCATATCTCCGACAATATTGCGAACCAAGCTCTGAAATTTTTAGACAATATTCCTCAGGATTTCGGCTTCGCACCCTAAAAATTTCAGCTTCTGAAACTTCGTATAAAAAAAGTTATAGCGAAAATTCCACGATGACCTGTTTGGAGCAGCGAAACCCTAGAATCCAAAGCCTCTGATACCAAATGTTGTGTAACCAGCTCCAGAAAGAGAAGAAAAGAGATATCAACGCCTTATAAATGAGCCTCTTCGAGGGGGCAACCTCCAATACATTACATAAATGAACAATTCTTGGATGATACAAATGAACAAACCCTCCTTCTATATATAGGAGTCCATGGGGCCACAATATAATCCTAGTGGGGCCACAATGTAATCCTAGCCGACCTAACAATAATAATGTAAGGGCACAATAATAACAATATGGGGGTTACAGGGGTACAATAATAACAATAAGGGGGGCTACACTAACATAATAAGGGGCTACACTATTAATATAGGGACTTAACACTAACCATTGTCGTACCACCCTGTAACATATGGTATCGTGCATGTGCTAAAGTATCCACCACTTTGGTAGTAAACCCTCCATGATGTGGGATACATCTCCCATATTCCCTGAAAAGCCTGAGCGACCTGACCCCTCACATGCCAACAAGAATGACACTACTGTGCCTATCCTTAGTATCTCCAATGTCCAATATACCAATGAGAGAGCACCGTCTGCATGTAATGCCCTGTTTGGTGTCCTACCAATGCCACCTCCTCCTACCAGCTCCTGCCAAAGTAGGCTAATCACCCTGTTAACTCCACGCACAGTCAATATGCCAAACAACTCAAGAAATCTGTTTGCTCCCTTGTCAAACAATCTTGTCACTAATGTTGTTTGGGGCTTTGATGGAGATCTGAAAATGTGTGTGGGCCCAAATGACGAATCCATCGCGCAACTACTACCATGACCTACCGGCTCTGTGATGTGATGGGAAATCCCACCTGGGTCCCAACAACAGTCTGCCCTCGTGTTCCTCTAGTAATCCATGGCCTCTCTTGAAATGTGGCCAATGATGTATCCAACTACCTAGCTTTCTCCATTGGGTACCAGCTCAGTACCTCTCGCCATCCAATCACAAAGGAGGGATCGAATGTATAATCCCTTGTGGAAGGAACTGTTGATTTCTGGTAGCATCAAATGTGCTCTAAGCCTCAAAATTTGCAGGGAGGCTAGGACACATGTATTCTAGAATACCCAGAAATCATTTTGGGAAATTCCACCCGGAGGAGGTTTTATTAAAATAGTTAATTATTTTTAATGGATGTCTAAGTATAAACTTAGGAAATTAGAATAATGAAAGGGTATTAATAGAACTAGGTGTGAATCTTCTAGAAAAAGACGGAGATCGAGTCAATATGATCTCAGCCATTGATAAGAATCTAATCTGGGCTGTTGATTTTTCAACGAGAATATTATAAGAAGGACTTCAATGGGCATTTGGAAGACACATTGAGCGGGATCAAGTGATCGATTTCTCAAGTAAGCAACCCAAAGTAACCAGAGAGATCATCGAGGAGATTCTTGTAATGAGGGCAGAGATAGTTTTCAGTGGAAGATCTTTCCTGATTTGGTGAGTGCAACGCAGAGAGGGTAGAGAGTAGTCCGAAGAGGCAGCGCAGTGCCACATTGAGGCAGTGAAGAGCTATGTTGTGGCAGCATAGAGCTTTAGAGGGAGTCCGTATTTCTGCTAGGGAACAGTCGAGATCTAGTGCCAGAGCTGAGGTGTGAGACTGGGAGGCCAGAGGGTTGACGTTTCTAGGTACTAGAAAATCGAGAGGTGCAGCACAGTCCTAGCTGTAGTGATGCAGTAGCTGTGTAGGAGTGACGTAGCATTGCGCAGAGACAATGCAGAGGCTCATCTCCAGTGTAGATCAGTGTTGAATTTTCCAGTGACGAGGTGAGATCATCTCACTAACTTTTTGTCCAGTTAGATTTTTGTATAGGATTTCTAGTTTGGGCATCCGAAGAATTGTATTCAGAACTACTGCCTAATAATAAAAACAATCAGCTGCTGCACCAATTTGCATTGGTTTTTTTCAGGGACATTAGTCCAAAAAAAACAGTGTCATATGTGTGGTTGTTTTCTTCTTGCTCAGTTCTTGTTTCCGCATATAATTTAATTAGTGAAGACTGCAGTATGTTTGTTTCGTTATTTACCGTAGCAAACAATAAATAGTTTTGTTTAGTTTTATAACAAAATAAAAGAAACTTTTAACCAGTTGCTATAGAAGGATTCCAATAGTGGAATTTTCACAGGAACAAGCCTTCCAAGCTGATGCGATGTCATACTCAGCTCATGTTGCTTAATCCTGCTAACCTGGCCATTCCCTCGGGTATGTCTAGACAACTTTGCCTCCCTCAATCCAATGCATAAGGGTGGGCTAATGACGCTGTGGATCCCTTCATTGTGCCTCTAAAGCAAACTGTGTTGAAATCCCAACGCGTGGTCTCTATGTTTCCCCTCATCTATGGCTAGCCCAAAGGATGGTTGCACATCCTCCTCCATTATGGACTTAACATGAGCCTCCAACTGCTCCATAGGCAACCCAACATGCAATACATGCTCACGAGTCAGCTGTAGGTGACTATCGTCTGACAACTTTGTCATAGATTTGGATGCCTCTGTACATATCAGCTCCTCATCAATGGTGGCAATGTCTTTCGGCACCTCATCAACCTGTGGTGCGCTACTATCACCTAAGAACTTGGTCAGAACCTCAAATATCTCATTAATGGAATAGCTCAACAATGGATGGCATCTCATCAATGGGTGTATGCTCAACTATCTCCTTGTCAATCATGGCCCCTTCAACTACTCTTTCATCTTCCTTATTCCTCCTCATCATCCCTGCATAATGCCACTGAATTCCCACTGATTTGTGCATGTCTCTTAGTTCACAAAACTCCCAAAAAGAGAGGGATGCTTCAATGTCATGTCCCAATGAATTGTATGCCCTCCAATTTGCTGCCAATAACTCCACAAGAATTGCAATCCTGTCTTTCCATCTTGATGCATTATCCATAATTTTGGGCATAGTGGATTTGTTGTATAATTGAGAATGGTCTTGATTCCCAATTGTTGTATGAATCAACTGCTTCCCCACATCAATCATCATTTGTTGCACCCTAATCACCTCATTCAAGGTTTCTCCCATGTTGTTTGATTTTAACTTTTCCTTGGATCCCATGATTTCTTAGTTTTTTATTTTGGTCTTGTCATAGAATGAGGGGTTTCCCATAGGCTGAGCCAAGATTACGGCTCTGATACCACTGTAATATTCTTAATTGGAAAATAAAAGTAAATACCAAAAGCACGAACTAGGAACAACAATTAAAATTAAAGTCCAAGCACCCAAATCATAACACCATAGAAAATAAGCAAAATAGCTGACCCATTTTATTAATCAATCGGAATCTGAGTACACAATGAGTAAGAACAATGGAACCTGGGCTTGCTATGCAAGCTATTCAAATCCCAGGTGAAATCTCGCTGACACAACTACTGAAATGGCTCCAAACTGATAATGCACACTGCCTAGAAAATCTGCTATAGGTTGCCAAATGGAACTGGAAGTTTTGCTTAAAATATTGCCTGGAATGCTTTGAAATTGCAGTTACGAGCTCCTCTCCTGAAACCCAAAAATACCCAGAAAAGGTTTGGCCTATCTCCAAGCCAAAATCGAACCTACAAAGTGATGCTAATTCCCCAACTAATTAGCAATTTGCCCTGCTATAAAAATGAGGATTTCATGCCCAAATATCGCTCGAAAAATTATGTAAAATTAGCTAGAGACTCCTCTTAATAAACTCACAAAAACCCAGAAAGGGTTTGGGCTGAATCCACTGACCCCCGGTGAACCCCAATAAGTGCAAATTGCCCAATTTGGCTAGAAAATGCCCCATTGTTTTGATACTGTTGAATTAATCCCAAATACACCACTGGAAATCTCTCGCAACTCTGTCTAAATTCTCGCTTGAAGTATACCTCCAATCTCCGACCCTTATCTCTCCTGAACCTCTATACCTCCAACCCTTGTGCAAGCCTGCCTGAGGACCCTTGCACACTTCCAAAAATGTAAAATTTTAGCCCCAGGAATTCCCTCAAATTCAACCCTACTAATCACCACAAAATTTCCATATAAAATAATGGAAAACACCCGCAAATCCTCCGATGTTCTGCTCCTCCGTAACCGATCTCCCCACAAGTAATTTGAATCACTTAAGATCGCTGGAAGAAACACACACTAGTTGTAATAACTTGCAAATATGTCAAATGGAAAATCTGAATTGAGCTCCCCAAATTTGCCTCACTAGGGAGACACTCGAAGTTCTTTGAAATGAGGGTGAAATTCTGCTTGGAAATCCTGTGCTAAACAACACTTCTCTTCTTGTGCTAAATAACTCCAAGACAAGATGTAATGTGATGTGTAATAGTCAAACAGATAATCCACAAAACGAGTCCATCCTCCTTTTATAATTTGCCTTCATGCATCTAGACTCTTTTTTTTTTAATATTTTTTATTAGTGGGGGCCATTTTCCACTAATTTACTTTTGCCACCATTTAATAAAATAAAAATTTGCCACTATTCTTCAACAAAATAATACTAGCCACCTTTCTCCAATAATATTTGCCCCTTTTAATTAATATTACTAAAATTGGGCAAAATTCCTTAGTGTCTCCCATGCTCACAAAATTGGTGATATTACAGGTGGCTACAAGGGGCTGTTGGTTGAGGCTCATCTAGGAGAAAAAATTTCTCCTATGGATACTACCTATAGGTGGTGGGTAACAAGGTCATCCTTGCAAATGACCCTCTAAATCTCCTTTCAACTGTGATGGCAGGGCCTTCAAGTCTTCAATGGTGATAATGTTCACATGATGCAAATTTTGTAGCCCCTTTACAGTGTAATCAAGTTAGCTTCAGCATAACAACACCTTAACAAGATAATTCTGAAGTGTAAAAGGTTGGCTCTAAGTTTTGTGGGGGCAATTTTCCACTAATTTACTTCTGCCAAATTTTGCCATAAAATAACAATTTGCCACTATTCTCCAACAAAATAATACTAGCCACCTTTCTCCTATAATATTTGCCCCTTTTAATTAATATTACTAAAATTGGGCAAAATTCCTTTGTTACTCCCATACTCACAAAATTGGGGATATTACAGGGGGCTACAAGGGGCTGTTGGCTGAGGATCATCTAGGAGAAAAATTTTCTCCTATGGATACTACCCATAGGCCTTGCAAATGACCCTCTAAATCTCCCTTCAACTGTGATGGCAGGGTCTTCAAGTCTTCAATCGTGATAATGTTCACATGATGCAAATTTTGTAGCCCCTTTACCATGTAATCAAGTTAGCTTCAGCATAACAACACCTCAACAAGATAATTCCGAAGTGTAAAAGGTTGGCTCTGAGTTTTGTGGCTAGAAACCAGAATAAGAGATAGGTTAGCCTATGAGTTTTTAATGTGTTGGTGAAAAATTGGCTCACTACATTCATTTAAGTTTGGCCTGATTATTACTCTTTCGATGAAAACTAAAACCATTATAGGTCATTCTTGTAGGACCATTTGATTTCAATGTGCATGCACACACACACACACATATGTCATCACTCTAAGCTGGAAATTCTCTCATTGCTAGTGTGCACCTCTATTCCTCACCGGTAGATTTAATCCTTGCACAGATGATGCAAGTTTCACGTCGAACTTCATCCATAGTAAACACTTCAAGGTCTCAGGAAGCTTGGGTGACTTGTGTTTATATGTAATATGTCAGAAGCATGCAGTAGCATTAACAACAGTCCTTTGGTAACTTTGTCACCCTGCTTTGGGCTGCCTGCAACAGGTCTTTCTTCTATGGGTTTCTTGAGACCAGTCATACAAAATAGGCAACCTCCTAAGATCTCTTCCAGTACACATCACTGAGAATTGCTGTCCAACTTTGTGTATGCCAATGATTTCTATTTCATGCCCAACAATAAATGCGACCTGTTACTGCTTAAACTAGCACGGGTTCAAGGAGGGGTTCCTATAGAGTAACTACTAGGTCAAGTGGCTGTTGATAATTTTAAGAGCTTGAGATAAATACAAAAATTCTCTTCTTGATAACTACTTGTGAGCTTGCTTATGTATTCTCTTCTTTAACTTAGTTAATCTTTCATCAAGTCAGTTATCAAAGTAATTAGTCAAATGTAGAGACAGAATTATTTACACTTGTAACTGAATATCTTGAAATATGGTTAAGAAGGTAAATCAGAGATTTACCTTCCTTACTAGCCTGTCTTCTTACAAACATTGTCTTAGTCCTTGTCAAACTTGTTTCTTAGATTCTTCAAACTGTAGACTGTACTCTTCCATTGAACTAACTGCTGTCCTTTATATCCGCATTTAATTCTGAGTAACCTCAGATAGGTCCGCATTTAATTCTGAGTTAGATCTGTTCCTTTATATGCTATCTTATCCATATTCAATTCCGTCTTGAACCTGCTCCTACCTATGCTCTCCAATATCAGACTTATCCGCATTAATTATCTGCTTTACAACCTCAGACTTGACCGTAATTCATATCCTCCAAATGAGCCGTGTAGACATATATATATAGGAGACTGAACAGCTTTTAGGCCAACCATACAGATTGATATTTAGGCCAACTTTATAACTTCAATTTAGGCCGACTTGAAGTTTATTTTCTTTGACCTTTTATGAGGTATTACTTAACATATATTACAAGATTTGTTGAAGGTTGTTTGCGCCATATTTTTATTATCATTGTCTACTTCTTTTAACAATTATTTAGTCATCATGAAGACTGAGCTAGTTACATTTTACAACACTCTCTCTTAACTAGGGAGGTATTCATATAGTTACATGATCACTTTCAAACTAAAGAATCTCATAAGAAAAATCGGATTGGTAATCACATCTGTATAGCATCATTTCAACCAGCATTGTACTAGTGCAAGGCCTTGACTAACAGCCCCATCTCTTCAACGAGACAATGGGCTTCAATGCTCGTGAGACACATGACTTATAGACACCTTTGTCATTGTCTCTCCAAGGTACATACTCCACCCGAGTGTTCCCAAAGTATGACCTTCCTGGACTATTCTTCTCTTGGGTAGCTAGCCCTCAAAGAATATTGGTCTTCGACTACTCTTATATGCCCTATCACATTCTCAAAGAGTATCGAATGCTAGATGATTACCCAATCCTCCATTCTGTCTTCCCAAGACCATAATGATGTGTCTATCTCTCCCTCCCAGGGAGGACCTTATTCCACAAGGGAATGTCATCATTCTTATACAAAGAATGTACCTAAGCTCATCCTTAGGAATTACCAAGTTTCTTCGAAGTAAGAAACTTACCATCAGGCTCCCTCTTAATTAGGGACCTCCAACAGCAATGGTGAGACACCTAGCTGCTCATGAAGAATTCCTGTTCTCGATGTCATGGATTTCGATATTGAAGAATCTCCAACTTTTAGCTTCATAGGGCACATATCATCCATCACTTCCATACTAAGTCATGTCAGCTATCGGAGTGATTCATCAGACTTCCTTTATCTGGTCCATTTTTATGTCATGCTGCTTTCCTTCGAATCATTTCCAAGGATCATACATCCTTTCTCATGATTAAAAGCCCTGCACAGATTCATCCAGATAAACATATTCATATTAACTTTTAGAACGAAAGTTACCTTAGTGATGATCTTTCACCATGACATCTTCTTGTAGGCATCGGCTTCCTTCAAACTGATTGACACATCTCCTAATGATATGCTTTTTGCCAAAGGTCTTCTTCTTTACGAAACTTTCATCAAAGTCTACATATCTTTCCAGGAGATCTCTTAGTCACATCTTGATATGGTTTCATTTCATGATCTCTTCCTCTCTGCACATTCTATGGACTTATAACCTTTCTAGTTTCTTGTTCATATACAACCACCTCATATTTCATGAGGACATATTATGTTGATTTCATCTGTCCGTGTACTGAGAGATACTCCTCCAAAGATCATACTTCTAAATACAGAAGTTTATTGCCTGCACGCTGCAACCATATGACACGACTTCACAACATCCAATGTCAGTATATAAATATATATATACTTCTTTACCCTTTTTCCCTTGAGTCATCCTATAGCAATTTTTAGGAATGAATAGCTTCATTCCCTTGGTTTGTTTCATCAATATGTCATCACATCCTAGAAGTATGTTTCTATGATGACCCTTGCTCTTTGATGACTGCTTTCTTAATGTTTGTCAAAGAGGTTTTCCTGGAGCTGATTGCTTCCTATCATATATCCAACAGAAATCAATTCCTTATTCATAAGTTTGTGTGATTTTCCTTGAACTTCTTTTCTTCAGCTTCCTCCATTCTTTTTCGGTGTTAAGATCTTCCTTTCTTTCTCCTATTGAGATTTTCCCTTTAGGACTATCTTTCTTGTAATGTCCATATGTCTTCCATTTTTCCTAAACTTTCCTTTTTCTTCTGCAAATGGTTATGTCTTTTATCTTTCAACATTTTTGCCCTTGATTTGTCTTTTTCCATCTAGCATAGAAACCATTAGTTGAATGAGGTAATTCTTTTGTCTATTTGTTACGTTGTCCATATTATCATATTTTCTAGATCTCACAGTTGAGATCTTATGAAGATATCCCTTCGTTCTTTCAGCTTATCATATATTCTCTTGATGTCTCCAATCCTTCATAGACAGAGGGATGTAAGGACTTTGACTGATTCCATAAGAATCCTTCGAGCCTTTCTATCCTCTTTCCATGTTTTCAGATAAATCTTGACCTTCGGAGATTTTTCATGACTTCAATTTCTTCGAGGACTGTGACTATCCTCCTCATGCAAGGAATCTTGGTAACCCAACCAGCTTATAGATCTCCCTGCAAAAATAAAGTCATGTTACCAAATTTGATTATAGAATAAAAGATACTTACCTGACAAGTGAAGAGTCTTCAGCTTGATTGCTTTAATGGTAGTTGAGAAAAGATGTATTAGTGTTCTCCTTTTGGATGATCTTCTTCCGGATGAAAAAGGCTTTTCTTCAATAAAGGAAATTGCTTCAATTATGGTGACAACATTTTTAGATCCAACTTCCTTTCGTTGATGGAGATTACTGCTTCTTTGGATGACCTTCTTCAGGGATAAAGAAGTGGTTCTGTTTTAATGAGAGGAAACTTGTCTTATAACCTTTGAAGATGATGACAGTGCCTTTAGCCTCTTAGTCTTCAAGTCTTCAAGATACTTTGACTTTCCTCTAGAGGTAGCCTTTCTTCTTCAATGTAGATCCACCTAGACTTTATGGTACCGAGTCACCACTGTAATACATAGATTATCATATTACTGAGTATCACTTCATTGAGTCATTATGTCACTGTAATTTATGTTGTAAGACAACAAAACTACACTGGAAAATCTTTGCTGTGATACAATGCCGAAACACTGAGGAGTTGTCACTGTGAGTTTGCTTGAGATTAGAGTGTTTGCATCATGCAACACTTGTAACATACCAAAACAGCATACTATAATACCACCGAGCCATACAGTTATAACACGAAGTCATATTGTGATCATGCTGCAATCTTAAATGAGAAGCTCAAACTGTAATTTTTCCGAGACTGTGTTTCCTCCGGCTTGAGTTATCGAACTTATTTCAGTAATAAGTGTCTGCATTGTCTTGCATTGTCTTACTGTCAACTTACCCGAAGTTTCCAAGAATGTTCGAGCTCTGTGTGGACTGTAGCTTGAGTGTCTCTTAAATGCCCGTTCTTTGATTTTAGCACCATAGCTCCGATACCATGTTGATAATTTTAAGGGCTTGAGATAAATACAAAAAATCTCTTCTTGATAAGTACTTGTGAGCTTGCTTATGTATTCTCTTCTTTAACTTAGTTAATCTTTCATCAAGTCAGTTATCAAAGTAATTAGTCAAATGGAGAGAGAATTATTTACACTTGTAACTCAATATCTTGAAATATGGTTAGGAAGGTAAATCTCTGATTTACCTTCCTTACTAGCCTGTTTTCTTACAAACATTGTCTTAGTCTTTGTCAAACTTGTTTCTTAGATTCTTCAAACTGTAGACTGTTCTCTTTGGTTCCTTCCTGAATCTGCTTCCTCTTCTATAATCTGCAATCTGTACTCTTCCGTTGCACTAACTGCTGTCCTTTTTATCCGCATTTAATTCTGAGTAACCTCAGATAGGTCCGCATTTAATTCTGAGTTAGATCTACTCCTTTATATGCTATCTTATCCGTATTCAATTCTGTCTTGAATCTGCTCCTACCTATGCTCTCCAATATCAGACTTATCCGCATTAATTATCTGCTTTACAACCTCAGACTTGACCGTAATTCATATCCTCCAAATGAGCCGTAGTGTAGACATATATATAGGAGATTGAACAGCTTTTAGGCCGACCATACAGATTGATATTTAGGCCGACTTTATAATTTCAATTTAGGTCGACTTGAAGTTTATTTTCTTTGAACTTTTATGAGGTATACTTCACATATATTACAAGATTTGTTGAAGGTTGTTTCTGCCATATTTTTATTATCATTGTCTTCTTCTTTTCACAATTATTTAGTCATCATGAAGACCGACCTAGTTACATTTTACAACAGTGGCAACAATGGAGCAATAGCCCACTCCTGCTCTTTACGGACTTTCACTGATGGGAGGAGTCTCGATATTAGGGAAATCACTAGGAGAAATATATCAATGGTATAGGGGTAGTGATTCCAAGTGCCTATTCAAAGGATAGACTCTAATGATAGTGATGGATTGGTTTAAGAGCAAGATGAATGGCTCTCCAAGAAGTGCTAGAAGGAAACTTGGACCCAGGTTTGAGGGGTATGTCTTGATATGAAGTGCCCCAAGCCAAAGAATCCTAGAAGAATAGGGTTTCTAAGAAATCCTTGTGAAATTGGAGTGACAAGGTTGTGAGACCACAAAGAAGCCCTAGTGGACCCGAACGAGGTCAAGGGTCTAGGTTAAGACTTCAAAAAGTGAGGGAGGAGAAAAGGATCAAAGAGGTAAGTTTTTACTTGAAATCTGGATGCAATGATCTTTAATGAAACCACTAACCCAAGGAAACCTAGGGAAGAAATAATCTTCAAGCTAGGGCTTAACATAACTTGAAATTCCACAATTGGAATAGCTTCAAAATTGGAGAACCTCTTAAGGACACATCAATGCAGTTCTTGACCAAGTTTCATGAATTTTGGTTGGCTACAATTAATTTTCTGTGATGCCCTGGGGGACCTACATAGGTTAGCTTTTAGAAAAGGAGGAGAGGAGGTGAAAGAGATATTTGTTTTGATTATCACCTAGGACTAGACTAGTGCCTAGCCTATTGGGAGAATGGAGTCAATGTAATCCAATGTTTAGAGATGTCTTATACCCAATCATGGAGTCTCTTGGCAACTTCGAATAGCCCTAGAGGCAACAATTAGGTCACTAGGAAAGTTTATACTTTGATGCTGCAATTGATGACTTATCAAGGTAATAATCATATACCCCTAGCACATTTATTCACCATACTTTTGCATGAAACATATGAAAAACCCTCACAAAGACAAGTTCAACAAATTTGCATTTCATTAAGGCAACTACACCAGCTTCATGAGCAAAATATTCATACATTTCACAAGTGACAAGACATGAGAAATAAATCATGAAGATGGCACAAGTATAGCGAAAATCCTCCAATCATCAATAGACAAGAAAATCGAAGCTCTAGATAAAAGATAAGCTCTTCCAAACATCGAAATGCGTCAATAATCCAATTCGTTCATCAATAAGGCTAGCGAAATTCTCAAGAAGAGATACGAGGTTGAATCCAAGTGATGATCAAATGAAATGATCATCACATCAATAGATATCCTCCCTAAGGTGTTTGATTTTCCAAATAAGGCCTAATAATGTCCCAACTAATAAAATAATATGCCAAAATAACATTCCTTGGTGACAAGCCCGCCAAGATAGATCCATAATACAAAAATTATCCTCCCAAGAGGGTAAAATAATAATTACAATAAGTCGAAGGGCCATTGAAGAGGCCTAATGGAGTCCATTGTATGCCAAATTTGAAGGATGGGCTCCAAACATAATGATCAAGGGGTTGGACCCTTGGTATCCAAGCAAATGACCTGTGGTGGCCCCAAGTGGTGTGGGGGCATAATAACAATCTCATGGGTCTCCAAATGAATCAAACAAGCATGTAACCCATCTGTAGGGTTGGAAGAATGATGCAAGCCCTCCCATTGTCGCCTGCGGTGAGATACATCGTCATCTAGGCGCTGGATCAACTGTTAAGTGTTTGGTGCAAGAGTGGAGCTAGTTGGGCAAGGTGGTCCAGGTGCATCATCATCATCCAATAGGTGGAGCACGAGAAAGGAATAAATGGAATTGAAGGATCCCATGAATTGGTTATCTGTTCTCTGCTATGGCGGAGACACGAGGGGTCCTCAACGCTCACCCTACAAATGCCAATATGACCCTCTGGAGGGCTTGGACCCCATATAGGGAGACCAAACCCCAAATGAAGGCCCACTTGCAATCCTGTATAAGATCCGATGCATCCCCTCACCTTCCAATACAACCAAACATTAGTGCAATTGAGTAAATGAGCTTACAAATCATGGAACCAAGTGGACACTTCCTAGTAGCATGCCCTTCAATAGCAGGCTTTAAAATGTACAAGTGTTTCCAAGTTCAAGAAGGTTAACCAAGGACCCTATTAGGTGGTTTTAGCCGAGGGGGGTGACATGTCCATGGTACATCCATCAAATGGCAAGTGGTATGTGAGATAGTGATGGAATGGAGTGGTGCATTAGGGGAAGTCTCCAAGCCACATGCCACAGTACAAGTGTAGCTAACCTAAGGGAAGCCCATACTTGGGTATATGAATGTAGGAGGGAGCAATTGTGGTACATGAGTTACCCCGACCATTATTTTTCCATCCTTCTTCATATGCCTTTTTCCTTTTATGTGTTTTTCTTTTGTAACTGCTCGAGGCTCCAACGGATGGCAACATGATATGTAAGATATAAACAATGAATCCCCCCCTCCCACTTAAGGTGGGTAAGTTTACCGCCCACCAAGGGTTGAGATAGTCATGGGTTCCTTAATGATGTAAGCGGCCAATATGAGGGGCCCTAGGAACCAGGGTGATGGCCATGATGATAGGGGTAGAGCTCATGTTTGGCTTTATCCCACGTGCTAAATTTGTATGTCCTAGTTATCTTTTGCATTTCATGGTACATTTCCTATTGAGAGCAGCCAAATTATGCTTTTTCTTTTCTTTTCTTTTAGCTGCATCAACCTCCGGGGCATTGTTCCAGGCCTGACCCAAAGTGTGGATAAGGGGAAGGGGAGGCTAACTCCTTGTGGACCCTGTTACCCACCACCTCATTGGTGATATCCCTGGGAGAAATTATTTCTCCATGATGGACCTCAGCTAGTAGCCAACAGCGCCTTGTGGCTTTCAACTAGCTTGTTGTGCCATTTCTCCGCCACCTGAGCCAACCATGTGGTCCCTCACCCATCTGTATTGATCGTATGTTTGAAGGTGGGCCTCTCGAATCTGACGATATGTCTTGTCATTTGGTAATTAAGTATTTGGTTTGCTTATCATGGATACTTCTGGGCGTGGATTGATGGGTGGATTTGGCAGAAAGAGTGGGCTTAGCTTGTGCTCATGTCCTCTTGATCTCTTTTGGATGATACCCTTGGATCTTAGTCCCGCGGGATCTCCTTTATTGACCATTTGGTTCTAGGGTGGTACTACTTGGGAAATCTCGACCTTGGGTGTGTGGTCCCACTCCTTTATCCGCATCTATTACTCCCTTTCCACTCACTACACCCCTAGTCATCATTTCTCCCGCTTGGGTCCACATTGCCTCTCTAGGTCCACATAGGGTTAGTCTCCCTCTCGCCTTGCGCCTACCTTGAGTCAAGCCTAGAATGAGCCTCCTTTATCATTCAGGAACCCATGATTGTCCCAACCACTAGAGGGCAATGAACCACCCTACCTAAAAGGGGGTAATCATGCACATCATGCTCTTGTCCTTTGAGCCTTGAGCAGTTAATTAATGAAAATTCATAAAAGGCAAAAGGCATATAAAAAAGGGTGGAAAAATCAAGGTTGGGGCACCTCATGTACCACGATTGCTCCCTCCTACACATTATATACCCAGGTGTGGGCTTCCCCTTATCTAGCTACCCTTGAGCCCCAATATGTGGCATAGGACTACCCCTCTCATTCCCTATCCCATTTCACTTCTTTATCACTTGCCACTCCCATTTGAGGGATGTACCTTGGATATACTATCCCCTCTAAAGGTAGAAACCACCTAATAAGGTACCTGGCTAACCCCCTTTGGAGCTTGGCGACATCAACACATGCCAAAGCCCACTACGAAAGGGCATGCCATTATGAAGTGCCCACTTTGTTGTCTATGGTTTGTAAGCTCTTTTACACGACTACTCTAATGGCTTGTTATACTAGAAATCTAGGAGACGCATTGGATCTTATACAGGACTGCAGATGGTGTCCATTTGGGTTTGGTCTCCCTATATGGGGTCCTAATCTTCCAGAGGGCTACATTGGCACATATAGGGTGTGTGTAGAGAGCCATGGGCCTCCACTGCAGCAAACAACACTCCATGGATCCCCACTAATGTCCAGAGAGTACTAGAGATCTAGTTTTTGGACGAGGATGATGCACTTGGTATACTATGCCCAGCAAGCCCCACAGGAGCACCACACACTTGGCAGGTGTTCCAGGACTTGTATGATGACGTGGTAGCGTCCATTCCATCATTTGAGCGCTTATAGATGATCTACAGGCATCTTCGATTGTAATATTCCTGTTTAGCAATTCTGCTAACCAGAATATTAGTTTTTGGCCAGTTTTGATATTGTCATAGTTTTGACTTAGGAGATGTGGGTTTGGGGGCCCATAATTAGACTTAGGCAACTATAGGCCTCTAAATATTAGACTGAGGCCATATATTGCGGCCATAGTGGAGAATGGGGTGAAATCAGAAGGAATTGTGGCCCACATGGAGGCAACGCAATCATTGGTGCGTATTGGAGGCTAGAGGCATGAGGTGGGGCCCAAGGGAACGTTGGGCAGATTTGGACAAAAAGGAAGCAGGAGACTCATTTTAGAATTCATTCATCTTTCTCGAAATTGTCTATTGACAGAGCATGCTTGAGTAGTGAGTCAAGTCTTCATGTGTTGTTCAGCACACGGGTGTCTTCGAGCGAAGATCCCAGTCTTTTGCTTCGGTGGACTTTGAGTGCGAGCCCAAGGAAGGTGCTTCACCATAGTCCGATCAGTTCAGCAATATGGAGCCTCTTCTACAACACAACCCCTTCATCAACAACGCAGTCCCTTGAGGGAATCACTCCGGGAGCCTGGGAGTGAGTGGATTTTTTGCAAGAGATTTGCTAGGAAGGCTTGGAACCTTGTAATAGGGATTTTCCAGGCATTTCGGTGGCATCCAGCAGCAGAATTATTAGGAGGTGCGAATTGCCCAACAATTTAGGGAGCCAAGCCCAAGAGGGCCAATTTCTGGGGTCAAGCTTTGGGAAAAACCTTTGCGGGTTATTCTGGGTTTATTGTGTAGAGTTCGAGGTTAAATTCCTGGAATTTTTGAGTAGTACATCAGGCCCTAGCAGTAAATCATTTGGAGCAGCAGCAACATTTCTCGGCAATTTTTGAGGGTGTTCAACAGTACTTTTGAGGGCTTCCGTAGCTTTCCTTGAGCAAGCCTAGGTGCACTCATTCCAGCACCTCACTTTTTACACATTCCTCATCATTAATAAAATGGATCAACACAGTTTTTATGGTCCCATGGTGTTCTAAATTATGTGTTTATTTTGTTGTGTGTGTTTTTGTCTATGTATGCCTGTTTATTGCTGTAAATTATCTTTAGGGATATTATAGTGGTGTCAGGGCTCATAGACTTGGCTCAACCTATGGGAGCAGCACAGTCTATGATACCGTAAGACAAGAAAAATGTGACATACCAGAGGCAGAGGTACAAGAGTAGAGAAAGAGAGTTAGAAATCACTCTCTTCCCTGTGACTAGTGAATCAGAGGTTCTGGAGACAAGAATGGGGGACGTAGAAGGGGAGAAGAAGAGCACAGAGGAATTTTCTCACCTTCTATTGAAGGCAGTGTAGGACCTCACGAAGAACATTGAGGAGATGGATCACCGGAATAACAATTGTAGTAAAGGTAAGGGAGTCTAAGGGGATTTCCAGGTGGGAGAAGGATTCAACACCTCACGGCAACGGGCATCACTTAACCCAAATATGCATGCCAGACCATATACATCCCCACGGTCTAGCATTCTCACGTTCCTAGCTTTAGGAGCGGGAGGACAGCAGGAGCAGGAGGAAGCTCACTATGGAGAGTACTTCCTAGAGTACCAATCCTATGGCTCGAAGTTTGGGAGGGCCATTACTTTTAAAGATTTCTTCCAACTGAAGGGAAGCAACAAACCCAGAGGACTGAGTGGAGGAGGCTACATGCAGGGAAATGATTTACAGCGTAACATGAGGAGGTTGTTTGTCCTGACTTTTGATGGCTCCTTTAAGAGCTCGGCCAAGGCATGGGTTGAGAAGTTGGATGTTTACTTCCATTTGAACGAGATGATCGAGGGAGAGGAAATCAAGCTTGCCATGCTGCATCTGGATGGGGAGGCTCATGATTGGTTGTTCCATGGGCTGACCACGCTGGGACATGCATGGGTCACAACATATGGGCCAAGTGGACCCAGCCTAGGTTAAGGGGAGGGAGTTTAGCAACCAATGATGATCTTAACCCAAACAAGGCAGGGAAAGGACCAAAACAAGAATTTTCACTTAAAGGTGTCAATTTGACCCTCTGAGGTGCTAGCCTTGGGGATGCTAGGGCAAAGTTTGATCTTAGACCTAGGGTTTGAGATATCTCGCAATCCCACTCTCAGAATCTCTTCAAATTCGGAGGAGACCTTGAGGACACATCAATGCAGTAGGGGCTACGAGATCGAACTTTTTGAAGGGCTACTTTGTCGAGAAAATGATGCCCTAGGTGGCCCAGCGTGGCTAGACCTAGAAGAGGGAGGAAAAAGGTTGAAAAGAGGTGTTTAAGGTGACCACCTTTTGATGGATCAGTGCCTAATTCCTCTAGGGGATATGGAGTGAAGGAGAATTATGAAGAAGGATCTCGTCTCTAGTTCAAGGAGGCTCTAAAGTCAACTTCGTCTAATGTTAGGGCAAAAATGAAAGTGACCTTAAAGATTTTATACTTCATTTGCAAATGGAGATGGCTTGTCGAGTTAACTTCGATCTCTAGGACAAAGTCATTCAACAAACATGGCCCATACACAAAAATATGCTATATAGAAACATAATTCCACATTGATGTCATAAATGCATGCAAAAACTAGCCTTAAAATAGCGAAAATCTCATGATCAATGTATGCAACAAAGTAAAGTAAAATAAGTTATAACATCACAATTGTACTTACTATGAAAATTCCTAAATCTACTTAACAAGAATTTCTACTGCAGAAATCTGGTTTACTTCTCCTACTTGTGTTTTTACATTTACAAGTTATTTTCAGAAATATTCAGAGAACAACGAAGTAAACACACTGTAGATCTACACACATACATACAGATCAAGTACTGAAGAATTAAGCACATAGGACAAATGACACAATATTTTTTGGAAAAATGTCTCTGGAAAAACCCAATGCGGGAAAACCGTTGCAGCAACTCTTGAGGGTTTTATTATTATGCAGAATTCTAAATACAGACAGGGGCACCAGTAGTGGTTTTCCCAACAGATAAATCTTGGCAGATGTACCTCTATCTCTGGAGACAGGAAATATTGTTGATTCAGCTGAGGATGAGGAACCCCACAGGTGCCTACGCAGACATTGCGTCACCCTTCAATGTGGTTGCGTAACCCCTTCTAGATCTACTGAATACGAGCCCTTTCTGGCCCCTTGAAACCCCAACGTTGCAGCCTTTGGTTTTGCGTCAGCCCCTCATGGCCTGCATCACCCTCTATGACTATGTCAGCCTCTGCGCTGGCTCTGCGTCACCCCTGTTGGGCCTACGTTGCCTCTGCGTCACCCTTCCTGGACTACGCTACCTCTCTGGTATGGATCTACCTCTCTGCAATTGTATTCTCGGCCTCGGATCTGAAATCTCTCTGCCGATCTGCCCCTCGCTGCACTACAAGCTCACTCGAAAATTCTCTACAAACCGCACCCCAAAATTTTGACTTAGCTCAAGTGCTACCGCTCTGTTTGTGTTCTCCAACTAACCCCCAACCTTCCTTTAATACTTTTCCTGTTGAACATTCAACGACCATGATCTAATCTCTAATCAACGACTAAGATTAGAAAATACTTCATCCTCGTCACTTAGAACATTCTCACCCACATTTCTAAATTAATTCACTTTAATTATTTAATTTCCCTAAGTTAGACTTAGGGTCTCCATTAAAATAATTAATTATTTGAATAACTTAGGTTCTGGGTGGAATTTCTCCAAACGATATCTGGGTCTTGGAGTTCTCATTTGCTCTAGCCCCTCCACAAAGTTTCGGAGCTAGAGCACATCCGATGCTACCTAAAAAGTCAATAATCCCTCTTAGTGAGGAATGTGCTCTAGCAACACTTCACTCCAGAAGCGTTACTCTGATCCATGGCATCAGTTCCTTGCTCTGTTGATGCTCGACCTGTTGTCCCTCATCCACTGCGTTACTGCCTTCTGTACTGCTGCCCATGACTTTGCCATAGTCACTGCCTCATCTGTACTGCAGCTCCCTCTCAAACGCTGCATCATGCTACCCATAGCACTGCCACTGCTAACTGCTGCACTGCAACTCAGACGCTGAGAAGTAAGCAACTGAAGGACATCACCCAAAATCCTGACAGACAAGTCATTTTGGCTGCATCTCGATACTGAAGCACCCTCTGCTGCTGAACGACGTTGACCCACTGAAGCTCTGAGTTGCTGCTGCTCTGCACTGCATAAGCACTGCCCCTCTGCATTGTTGAAGTTCTATCAGCGTCTGTGTTGTTGCGTCCACGCTATTGCTACCTCTGCACTGCGTTGCTCCAATCTTCAGCATCCTCACTACCACCGTGCCTCCATAATCCTCTGCACCAACTGTCTCCAGTCATCCTACTATTGTGATTAAGGGCTCCCGTGGCTCGTATGTGATCCAAGAGTTTGGGCACCTCAAGGATCCTGCACCCCTTTCCATCTGTAGCTCAATCTATAGATCTATGTCGCCCCACCTCTTCTCTCTAGGAAATGAGCACTCATAGCCATATCATCATCACTGCCATCATCCCTCTTGGCTGCCGCAACCTTAGAATCTGAATCTTTCTTGCCCTACTTCTTTTAAGGACAAGAATTGGTGAAATGTCCTAATTCGCCACATCTAAAGCACCGAACCTTTGAGTGGTCCTTTTTCTTCTTCTGTTGCTGCTGTTGTTGTCCCTTAGATGCGAGAGCCGCATCTTCCCCCTCCTCCTTCTTGATCTTGGCTTCTTCGCTGTTGCTTCCCATCTTGGACATTCTCTTGATCTCCTCTTGACGAAGAGTTGCCCACATGTCCTCCCAATTTGGAAGTTGTGCTCTACCTAAACTACTTTGGACAAAGGTCTCCCAATCATCGGTGACTGCATTCACGACAGTCCTCACCATGAGACCATCATCAGGAGTTGCCCCCATAGCAACCTGTTGATCTCGAATTGCCTTCAATCTAATGAGGAAGGGGTCAATTTCTTCTCACTTGTGCATCTGAAATAGTCACAGCTAATTCTCCAGAAGCATCTTCCTTTGGACGGAGGTGCCTTCATACAGTGTGATCAGCGTTGTCCACATATCATTTTCCGTGTTCTTCTCGACAATATGTGGCACCACATGATCCTTCTCTCCATCCATAATCAAGCTCTTAGCTCGTGCTTGATTTTCCTCATACTTCTTTAATGGATCAGCATCGACCGAAACAACTACAACCCTCTCTGCATGATCTTTGATACGATATTTGTCAAGGACTGACAAGATTCTGGCTTTCTAGATGACGAAGTTAGATGCACCATCTAACCTGTCCTATCCTGATCCCTCAATCCATGCAAGGCCATCTCTTCTCAAAATGTCAAAATGGATGTTCTTCTCCCTGCTTCTGCTGCTACTCTCAGCAAGTGATCAGATTTGGGTTTCTTGGCGATAGAAACCCTCTAGAGAATACACTCCCTTTGACCAGTGATTTCCTTCCCAGAAATCCTCCAATTTTGTCTAATCAACCCTCTCCAATCAGTCCACTGATCGGATCTCAAACTTCTTGGCTATAAATTCTGTCGAGGAACTGTTTCCCCTTAATTTTTCAACCCTGCTAGACACTGTTTTGCACCAATAGAAACAATGCCCCACCAGCAACTTCGAAGAACAAAACTGTACCTCCAGCCACAACAACTAGCACAATGTCACCCCCTCTTGGGCCTGCGTCAACCTCTTGGGCCTGTGTTAGCGCTGCGTGAGTTGGACAGGCTCTGTGTCACCCTTCTGGGCCTGCGTCAACCTCTGTGTCAGCTCTGCGTGAGCTAGACAGGTTGTGCGTCACACCTGTTGGGTTTGCATTGTCCTTCTAGTGTTGCATTGCCTCTTTCTGGATCTGTGCTATCTTAGCCGCCTTCCTGCAACAAAAAAAATTGTCACTTCACTGATGGCTTCAGCTCCCCTTGATCTGCAATCGCTTTGATACCATGTGAAAATTCCTGAATCTACTTAACAAGAATTTCTACTGCAGAAATCTAGTTTACTTCTCCTACTTGTGTTTTTACATTTACAAGTTATTTTCAGAAATATTCAGAAAAAAAACGAAGTAAACACATTGTAGATCTACACATACATACAGATCAAGTACTGAAGAATTAAGCACACATGACAAAGGACACAATATTTTTTGGACAAATGTCCCCGGAAAAACCCAATGCGGGAAAACTGGTGCAACAACTATGAGCGTTTTATTATTATACATAATTCTGAATATAAACAAGGGCATCTGTTGTGGTTTGCCCAAGATAGAAATCTCAACAAATGTACCTGTCTTTGGAGACAGAAAATATGGTTGATTCAGCTGAGGATGAGGAACCCTATAAGTGCCTATGCAGTCACTGCATCACCCTTCAGTGTGGTTGCGTCACCCCTTCTGGATCTGTTGAATACGAGGCCTTTCTGGTCCACTGAAACCCCAACATTGCAGCCTTTGGCTCTGCGCCAGCCCCTCTTGGCATGTGTCACCCTTTTGTGACTGCATCAGCCTCTGCGCTGGCTCTCTACATGAGGCTGGTTGGGTTTGCGTCACCCCTGTTGGGCCTACGTTGCCTCTGCATCACCTTTCCTGGACTACGCTGCCTCTTTGGTACTAATCTGCCTCTTTGCAATCGTATTCTTGGCCTCAGATTTGAAATCCCTCTACTGATCTGCCCCTCGCAGCACTACAAGCTCACTCGAAAATTCTTAGTAAACCGCGCCCTAGAATTTCGACTTAGCTCAAGTATGACTGCTTTGTGTGTTCTCCAACTGACCACAAGCCTTCCTTTAATACTTTTCCTATTGAACATTCAACGACCGTGATCTAATCTCTAATCAATGGCTAAGATTAGAAAAGACTTGATCCTCGTCACTTAGAACATTCTGACCCACATGTCTAAATTAATTCACTTTAATTATTTAATTTTCCTAAGTTAGACAGTCTTCATAAAAATAATTAATTATTTGAATAACATGGGCTCTGGGTGGAATTTCTCCAAACGATTTCTGGGTCTTGGAGACCTCATGTGTTCAAGCCCCTCCACAAAGTTTCGGAGCTAGAGCACATCTGATGCTTTCCAAAAAGCAACATTCCCTCTTTGTGAGGAATGTGCTCTAGCAACACTTCAGTCCAAAAGCGTTACTGTAATCCATGGCGTCGGTGCCCTGTGTCGTTGATGCTCGGCCTGCTGCCCCTCATCCACCGCGCTGCTGCCTTCTGTACTACTACCCATGACTCTGCTATAGACACTACCTCATCTTTACTGCAGCTCCCTCTCAAATGCTTCATCATGCTGCCCATAGCACCGCCACTGCTAACTGCTGCACTGTTACTCAATTGCTTAGAACTAAGCAACTGAAGGACATCACCCAAAATCTTGACTGACAAGTCAGTCTGGCCGCATCTCGATATTGAAGCACCCTCTGCTACTAAACTGCGTTGACCCTCTGAAGCTCTGCGTTGCTGCTGGTCCGCACTGCATAAGCACTTCCCCTCTGCGTTGTTGAAGTCCCATTAGCCTTCGCGCTGCTGCCTTTTCACAGCATTGCTCTAGTCTTCATCATCCTCACTGCCACCGTGCCTCCATAATCCTCTGCACCAGCTGTCTTCAATCATCCTGCTACTGTCATTAAGGGCTCCCGTAGCTCGTATGTGATCTAAGAGTTTGGGCACCTCAAGGATCTTGCCCCTCTTTCCATCTGTAGCTCAATCTATATATCTATGTCACCCCGACCCCCACCTCTTCTCTCTAGGAAATGAGCACTCATAGCCATATCATCATCACTGCCATCACCCCCCTTGGCTGCAGCAGCCTTAGAATCTGAATCTTCCTTGCCCTTTTTCTTTGAAGGACAACAATTGGCGAAATGTCCCAATTCGCCACATTTGAAGCACCTGACCTTTGAGAGGTCCTTTTTCTTCTTCCCTTGTTGCTGTCATTGTCCCTTAGATGTGAGAGCCACATCTTCCTCCTTCTCCTTCTTGATCTTGGCTTCTCCGCTGCTACTGCCCATCTTGGACATTCTCCTGATCTCCTCTTAATGAAGAGTTGCCCACATGTCCTCCCAATTTTGAAGTTGTGCTCTGCCCAAAATACTTTGGAAAAAGGTCTCCCAATCATCGGTGACTACATTCAGGGCAGTCCTCACCATGAGACTATCATCATGAGTTGCCCCCATAGCAACCAGTTGATCTTGAATTGCCTTCAATCTAATGAGGAAGGGGTCAATTTCTTCTCCCTTGTGCATCTGAAATAGTCGCAGCTGATTCTCCAGAAGCATCTTCATCTGGACGGAGGTGCCTTGATACAACTTGATCAACGTTGTCCACATATTATTTTCTGTTTTCTTCTTGGCAATATGTGGGACCACATGATACTTCACTCCATCCATAATCAAGCTCTTAGCCTGTGCTTGATTTTCCTCATACTTCTTTAATGGATTAGCATTGATCGGAATGACTACAACCCTCTTGGCATGATCTTTGATACGATATTCGTCAAGGACTGACAGGATTTTAGCTTTCCAGATGACGAAGTTAGATGCACCATCTAACTTGTCCTGTCCTGATCTAAGTTGCACTGAAACCATAGTTTTAAAACCAGGCTGAACCGAATTGGAACCGGCCAAGTCGATCGAGCTGAAGGGTAGGCCGGTTCGACTCGGCGGTTGAATTGGTCAGTTGGCCGGTTTTTTGACCGACTCGGCCGGCTCTGTAACAAACCGGCCGGCTCGACCTGATTCGAGTTAAACCAGCCGGTTTGTTCCAGCCGGCTGGGGGCCCAAAAACAATAAAAAATCGGACTTGAAAATGAATTTTTTTTGCTGTTAGGTTTTGTTTAGGCTATCTAACCCCTCCCCATCCTATTTAACTTGCCCAACCCCTCTCAATACCTCACATCTATCTCATTGAATTTGCTTGAGCATTTGTGAGGGTTTTCTGAAGAGTTGTGGAGTTGGTTTTGGAGCAGCTTCATGGTAATGTTAAATTCTTAAATTTTAACAATACCATGAAATGACTCAGGATGTTTGAGAGTGGTTCCGACCTCATTGGATTTCATATGGAGAAAGTAGAATTTTAGATCTCATTCAAAATCCAGCAGACTTATCGGTTTTTTAGGATTTCAGGATTGGGTTATTGAAATGTTTCCATCGAATTTTGTCATGTATTAGGGTATGGAACTCGTATTTAATCAAGAGTACCAATCCCTCTATGTACCTTGATGTTAGTGACATTGGTTATGTTTTTTGTTTTGATCTCTATATCATCATCCTGTATTGGATAGTGGACTGGGTGCAATTTTGATATAATGGATATATTCATGAGCCTACTTTGATCATATGTTGTCTTTTGTCTATATTGTAATGCTTTGTGTTTGGAAACATGAATAAAAATCTTTAAATTTATGTTTTTGTACAAAAAAATTAATATTTAATGTATTTTTTAGAAAAACCGAGTCGACCGAGTCATTACCGATTCGGAGTCGGAGTTCGAGCCAACCCTTGGCCTGGTCGGAACCCGATTCCGTTTTTTAAAACACTGACTGAAACGGATACGGGAACGGATACGGATACGACAAATTTTCAAAAAATATGGATATGATACGGCAGGAAACGACACGTCATATATATATATATATATAACAAATTTACATTTCCATTCATCCTTGAAGTTGGGAATCTAGATTATATCTGAATAGTAAAAGTGCATAATGATTAATCATTAATCATCTATCATCAATGATCATCATGATATCATCTAGAATTTAGATTCTATCATCTATCATCTATTCATAAATTATCATATATGAATTATGATTTATCATCTATCATCATCATCAATTCAACATAAAGTTATTCATCTATCTATCATCATCAATTCAGGAATCAGGATTCAACATAAAGTTATAATTTATAAATTGAAAATTCATAAATGATGATTCATGAATCATGATTCAAGTTCTACATATCATCAAGTTCTTGTTTCTAATTTCAAGCATCAACATAAATATCATTTACATATCATCAAATATGTCTTCAATTTCCACATCATCTCCAGAAGTGGGAACATTGCTGCCATGTCCACTTGAAGATCCACCTATTGGCGACTCCGCATCAAACAAAGTCATATGAGACCTGGCATTCAATGTCATATCTAAGTCAGGCAACTCTGGTTCCACATCCCATAATTTGGTGGCCCCATATTTGTATTCATCTCTCTTGTGTGACAGAAGGCGAAGGTTTGAATGAGCATACACTAGTTCCTTAGCCTTCTTTGAAGCCAACCTATTTCGCTTCACCGAATGGATGAAGCCATATGTACTCCAGTTTCTTTCTGCTGAAGAGGAACTAGCAACCTGTGACAAGATCCTGATGGCCAAATTGTGTATATGTGGAAGTTCCCCACCATAGTAGTTCCACTAGTCAATTGGACTCATTGCCCTCTTGTCCCGCATACAATCAATATCAGAGCTCCAACCCTCTGATCCCATGAAATGAGCAAACTCTGAACGAATCCGATGCCCAATTTCAGGATCTGTAAAAAGTTTTCTAAAAGCCTTTTTAAATCCTTGTGAGACTTCTGGGTCTTTGCTTAGTGCAGTTCTTTTTGGATCACTTAGCAACTCTGCAGCATAATATTTTGGATTCACTGCATAGGCCAAAAGGTGCAATGGCGTGGTCATCTTGTTCCACCTTTTGGTCAATATATCTTTTACTTCTCTGTAAAAGAATTCATCTAGGTCATTCTCCTTGGCATTTATAACTATCCTTGTCTTCTCTATCATGGAATCAATGCCTTCATACACCTCTCCCAAGTTAGGCATATTTGTGTCAAACATACAAAGCAAATCCACTATTGGCTTAGTAAATGCCAAAAGGTACTCAACCTTATCCCACCATTCATCATCAACAACCAATTTTTTCACTGTTTGTGCTCTATTAAATTGGGACTGCCTCCATTGACTCCAAAGCGAACTGCATACCATTGATTATAATGCATCTTTCACTTGCATAAGCCTTGTTAAGACTATAATGTGAGAGGCAAATCGAGTCTCGGCAACTTGCAAGTGCCAAATTTCCAATGTTTCAATAAATTAAAAAATAAAAATCATCAAATTAATCTTGATTGAAAACTATTATTTGATTAATGTTTAGGTACCTTAAGGAGCTCCAACTTTGCAAATTCTCTGTAGATGCCTTAGGACATGTGGTGGTTTGTGATGAATGCTTGAATTTCTTTTGCCTCTTCAAAAATAGCACGAATCCACTCGATTTGCTTCTCCATCTTGCTCAACATGAGGTTCAATGAATGTACAGCACAAGGGGTTCAAAAGATGTGCTGATATTTGCCTTCAATAATTAGGCTTGCTGCTCTACACACCGTTGCATTGTCAGTTATTACCTGGACAACATTTTCTGGCCCCACCAATTCAATTGCTTCATTCAAGATGTCAACAATGAATTGGGAATCTTTCATCTGCCCCTCACAATCCACTGCTTTCAAAAACATTGCCCCCTTTGAGTTCTGAGCAATCACATTGATCAAAGGCCTATTCCTTTGATCTTTCCATCCATCAGAAATGATGGACACCCCTGAAATGTGCCATGAATTACGAATGGGGTTTAATTTAGCCTCCAAATCTAACTTTTCAGCACTTAACATTGTGGTGCGAACCTTCTCGTATCCAGGGCTCTTGAACCCTTTTGAGGCTTCATTCACTGCTTTTATCATCTTTGCCCAGTAAGGAGACCGCACAAGGTTAAAAGGAAGACCATTTGCATAAATGCATTGACCAATAGCTGCATTTGCAATCTCTCGAGCATCATTATTAGAGCTCTTTTCAAGCGGTCCCAAATTAGACCACTTGTTTGAACCAACAATTCCATGAGAATGAAGTGGAGGCTTTGATGAAGATGCTCCCAACCTTGTAGAAATTGCCTCATTTGATTTAGCATCTGCTTTGTCTTGTTCTTTACGATATTTTGCAATTTTTGTCTTGCTTAAACCACTTCCATCTGTCCCATTCTCTTTAGGTGGCCCGCTGCATATTCGAACCCCATTGTCTTTTAACCCAAGTAAATGTGTTTTGACTCGTGTGTATGATCCCTTAAAAAAAAATTTACATTCACTGCAAACCCATGCCAATGAGCCGCCTCCTTGGATTTTCCCAACAATAGTTACATATTTCCAAAATGGTGACTTTGGATCAACTTTAGGGGAAGATTCAATTTCATTCTCCAGTGTCTCTATCTCAAGAATCACTGAATTTGAAGATGCCATTAATGATGATGATGAAAGTGAGCTAATTAATTATTATAACTGGCAATTCACGAATTAAGAGTCAACGCTGTCCCTAATTCAAATTTCCTTAACGCAGCCTTCTCTCAAGCCTTCAAGCCATCATTTCCACTTCAATTTGGTCAAAAATTCAACTTCTGGGTTATTATTTCAGGAAATCATATGCATTTCTGGGTTTATGGCATATGCATTGTTTGTAATATCATTAATTAAGAGGACTGCTATCATCATTAATGATTAATCTATAGACTTCTAAGTTCTTCGTTGTTTTCTTGCTTCCAATCTAGCCTTAAAAGGAGTGGTAATTTTAAGACTGTTTTGAAGACTTGGTATTAAAAATCATCGTTATCATCAAGCTCATTTGTCACTGCCCTATTCCTCACTGCTGTTCTAAACATAATTTAAGGGTGAATATCTTGTTGGACTTCAAACTTCCGAGTCAAAATAGTCCAAGTTTTAAGTTAGGCAGACTTAGGATTAATCATTAAACTTATGTGTATAGTATATAGCCTATAATCTTATTGTACCTTTCTAGCTGGAATTTCTTTTGACACAATTTATTCTTTTCTTGTTGATATGTGCACTATATGAGATATAACTATTTTCTACGCTGGTTGTCATTGCTAATGCTCATCATTTCTCAAGTGTAGAATAAACCATCCAGATTAGCTTTTGCCTTGGCCTTGGATGTTGGGAGACCTGTTAGGTGACACTATACTTAGGCACATCGTTGTCTATTGTTACTGTTCTAGAGTTGCTGTATCGACACCCTCCTCTAGACTTTTGCCACATTTACCCTTTTGGCCCTCTTGTTCTTCATTGTATTTCTTGTATAGCTTGCTTTACTACATATCTTGCATAATATCTAGTACTATTCTTTGTCAGACATGCTTATGCCAATGTGTTTTTTGTAGTCCTATTGTTCATCTTTGGTCATTAGTGCAGCGCTAATATCTAATTTAAATTCAAATATGAGCAATCATGATGACACTGACATAACTTCTTCTTACAGGATTTCTTGTGTGGAAAACTTGTCAAGATTTGATTAAGGCCTGGAACATGTATTACCATATATACAAGTTTAAACTTTAAACAACTTACGATTCCAAACTTTAAACAACTCACATGAAATGATGAATGATGACACTGGACAGGTTGTGAGTTGTGACACAACCTTGCAGGCCACGACTGCTCTTCCTCTTGCGGGCCTGCGGCTGCTCTTGCATACACCTCCCCCACTCTCAACAGTCAAAACTCTCACTCGAACACCGAATAGTAAATTGTAAACGTTATCCAGTTGTCGGTCGGGCTCTTGCAGACAGGCTCTTGCTCTTTGCGGCGGACGATAAAAACGAAAACATAAAATGAAAACATGCATCCCTAACCTTTCTAATGTCTAAACTTCACGTTCCCAATAGAAAGATGAATAGGCTTTAAAATCGTTTCAAAAAATCGGGATACGTATCATAAAATCCAAATACGTTTTCGATTTTTTTAAAATACGTTGCCTTTTTTCCAATACGTATCCGATTTTTTTGAAAATACGTTTCCAATTTGTAAAACGGTGTGGAAACGGGATATTAAAAAAAAAACGTATTCGAAAATTCTGAAACGGGGAGGATACGTATCAATGTCGTATCTGAGGAGTTTCGTATGGGTTTCCTTACTGGAAATGGGGATGCGAGTTTCCAAGGGCCAGCCTAGGCGTTTCCGGCAACTTAGGTCCTGATCCCTCAATCCATGTGAGGCCATCTCTTCTCAGAATGTTGAAACAGATGCTCTTCTCCCTTCTTCTGTTGTTGCTCTCAAAAAAAGACGGGATCTATGTTTCTTGGCGATAGAAACCCTCTAGAGAATACGCTCCCTCTGACTAGTGATTTCCTTCACGGAAATCTTCCACCAACTATGTCGAATCAACCCTCTCCAATCACTCCGCTGATCGGATCTCAGATTTCTTAGCTAGAAAGTTTGCTGAGGAACTGTTTCCCCTTACTTTTTCAACCCTGCTAGACACTATTCTGCACTGATAGGAACAATGCCCCACCAACAACTCCGAAGAACACAACTGTACCTCTAGCCACAACAACTGGCACAACGTCACCCCCTCTCGGATTGCGTCACCCTCTTGGTCGTGCATCAGCCTCTGCATTAGCTCTATGTGAGCTAGACAAGCTTTGCGTCACCCTTCTGGGCCTGTGTCAGCCTCTGCATCAGCTTTGCATGAGCTAGAAAGGATCTGCGTCACCCTTCTGGGCCTCCTTCAACCTCTCTGTCAGCTCTGCATGAGCTAGATAGGCTCTGTGTCACCCGTCCTGGGTCTGCGTTGTCCTTTTGGTGTTGTGCTGCCTCTTTCTGGATCTGTGATGTCTTAGCCGCCTTCTTGCAGCAAAAAACTTTGTCACTTCACTGATGGCTTCAACTCCCCCTGATTTGCAATCACTCTGATACCATGTGAAAATTCTTGAATCTATTTAACAAGAATTTCTATTGCAAAAATCTGGTTTACTTCTCCTACTTGTGTTTTTACATTTACAAGTTATTTTCAGAAATATTTAGAAAACAATGAAGTAAACACACTGTAGATCTACACATACATACAGATCAAGTATTGGAGAATTAAGCACACATGACAAAGGGCACATTATTTTTTGGACAAATGTCCCGGAAAAACCCAATGCAGGAAAACCAGTGTAACAACTCTTGAGGGTTTTATTATTATGCAAAATTCTGAATACAAACAAGGGCACTATAGTGGTTTGCCCAACAGAGAAATCACGACTGTTTCAACTGAGGATGAGGAACCCCATAGGTGCATACGAAGTCACTGCGTCACCCTTCAGTGTGGTTGCGTCACCCCTTCTGGATCTGCTGAATACGAGCCCTTTTTGGCCCACTGAAATCCCAATGTTGCAGCCTCTGGCTCTGCATCAGCCCCTCTTGGTCTGTGTCACCCTTCTGTCACTGTGTCCGCTTCTACGTTGGCTCTATGTGAGGCTGGTTGGGTTTGCGTCACCCCTGTTGGGCCTACGTTTCCTTTGCGTCACCATTCTGGGATTGCGCTGCCTCTATGGTATTGATCTGCCTCTCTGCAATTGTATTCTCGGCCTCAGATCTGAAATCCCTCTGTCGATCTACCCCTCGCTGCACTACAAGCTCACTTGAAAATTCTCAGCAAACCGCGCCCCAGAATTTCGACTTAGCTCAAGTGCTACCGCTTTGTGTGTGTTCTCCAACTGACTCCAAGCCTTCCTTCAATACTTTTCCTGTTGAACATTCAACGACCGTGATCTAATCTCTAATCAATGACTAAGGTTAGAAAAGACTTGATTCTCGTCATTTAGAACATGATCACCCACATGTCTTAATTAATTCACTTTAATTATTTAATTTCCCTAAGTTAGACTTAGGGTCTCCATTAAAATAATTAATTATTTGAATAACTTGGGCTTTGGGTGGAATTTCTCCAAACGATTTATGGGTCTTGGAGATCTCATGTGTTCTAGCCCCTCCACAGTTTCGGAGCTAGAGCACATCCGATGCTACCCAAAAAATCAACACTTACATGTAAGAGAATATATCCAAACATCAACATATTTGCCATATAAGAAGCTCCATGATAAGAAAACCCAATCCACACATCAAAATTCATCCATGATCCTATTCATCCTCCAAGAAGAAATGTGAAATTCTCAAGGGAGAGAATGATCCAAGTCAAGTGATGATACAAAATGAATTCATGTGACTCCTATTTATACACTAATTAGGAATTTGAATTACCTAATTGAGACTACATTAGCCCCTAAAATAAAATAATGTGCAAATTATCTAACTTTGGGTGACAAGCCCACCAAACTAGCTCACAAATAAAATAATAAACCTCTCAAGAGGTCAAATAATAATCTATGCATGTCATAGGGCCCACCAGGAGGCCTGATGAGGTCCATAAGTGCCATAATGATGAATAAGACCCTCAAAAGTGATGGACAAGGGGGTGACCCCTTGTTCTCCACACAATAAACCTGCGGTGCTCCCAGTGGGTGTGGGGTCACACTAATGACGTCATGGGTCTCCAAGTAAGTTGAATATGCCTTTAGATCATCTGTAAGGGCTCAGATGTTGGAATGAATGATGCCACATCAGCGTACAAGCTCTGGATCACCTGCCAAGTGTATTGTGCAACTGTGGGGCCGATTGGGCATGGTGTACCAATTGCATCTTCCTCGTCTAATAGGTGGATCTGGAGCAATCTATGAACATCTCTGGGGATCCATGGAGTGATGTCCACTGTTGTGGAGGCCCATGGCTCTCTGCACACACCCTACATGTGCTAATGTAACCCTCTGGAGACTTGGGACCCCATATAGGGAGACCAAACTCAGGATGGGAACCATCTACAATTCCTCATAAGATCCAATGTGTCCCCTAGCCTTCCATCACAACAAGTCGTTAAAGTAATTGTATGAAAGATCTTATAAACTATGGACATCAAGTGGACACTTCTTAATGGCATGCCTTTCCATAGTGGGCTTTGGCATTTGCAAATGTCTCCAAGCTCCAAAGGGGGTTAGCCAAGTATCTTATTGTGTGGTTTCTACCTTTAGAGGGGTTAGTATGTCGAAGGTACATCCCTGAAATGGTGGTGGCATGTGATAAAGAGGTGAATGGAATAGGGAACGAGAGGGACAATCTGGGCCACATATCGGGGTACAAGGGTAGCTAAAAGAAAGGAAGCCCACACCTGGGTATATAATGTATAGGAAGGAGCAATCATTGTACATGAGGAGCCTCGACTTTGATTTTTCCACCCTTTATATGATTTTTACCTTTTATGATTTTTCTTTGATTAGCTGCTCGGGGCTCAAAGGATAAGAGCATGATGTGTAAGATATAGTAGTGGATACCCACTTTTTGGTGGGGCGGTTCATTGCCCTCCAGGGGTTGGGACAATCATGGGTTGCTGAATGATAAAGGAGGCTCATCTACGACCTATGGAACCAGAGTGATGGTCATGGGTATGGGGTAAAGGTCATGCATTGGCTTTTTCCCATGTGCTAAATTTTTTTGTCCCGACCATCTTTTGCATCTTGTGGTACATTTTCTTGTTGAATGTGGCCATTTATGCTTTTACTTTTCTTTTCAACCGCTTCAACTTCTGGGGCATTGTTCCAAGCCTGACCCAAGGTGGGGGCAAGGGAATGGGGAGGCTAACCCTGTGTGGACCCAGCGAGGAAATGTGGATGCAGGTGGGAGATATGATGAATGGGGTTGTAGTGAGTGGAAGGTGAGTGATATATGTGGATAAGGGAGTGGGACCACACAACCAAAGTCGGGGTTTCCCAAGTAGTACCACCCTAAAACCAAACAGTTAGTAAAGGAGATCCCACTAGACTAAAATCCAAGGGTAACATCCAAGGGAGGTCAAGGGGACATAAGCACAAACTAAGCCCACTCTTTACGCCGAATCCCCCCATTAATCCATGCCCAGAAGTGTCCATGATAAGTAAACCCAATAACTAAATTACTTCTTGACAAGACATACTTTTGGGTTCGGGAGGCCCACCTTCAAACATACGATCAATACAAATGGTTGAGGGACCACATGGCTGACTCAGGTGGCGGAGAAATGACATAACAAACTAGTTTAGGGCTGCAAGGGGCTGCTGGTTGCCGGCTGAGGACCATCATGCAGGAAAAGTCTCTTTGGGATATCATTTATGAAGTGGTGGGTAACACGCCCTACAAGCATTGACCTTAAAATGCAATGAAGAACTAGGGTGTTGTTCTTCCAATGGAGTCACCAAGAATTATATATCAAATATTGTCATATGGGTAACAAGGCACACATCTCATGTCCCTGGCAACGACGCCAAAATGTTACCGCTCAAATTAGCAGGGGTCCAAACTCCAAACAGGAGTTCCTATAGAGAAAATAGTAGGTCAAGTGGCAACAATGGAGCAATAGCCCATTGTCATCTCAGCTAAAGATCCTTGCTCTTTACGAACTTTCACCAATCGAAGGAGTCCCATTATTAAGGAAATCACTAGGAGAAATATATACATGGTGTAGAGGTAGTGATTCCAAGGGCCTATTGAAAGGAGAGACTCTAATCATAGGATGGATTGCTTTAGGAGCAAGATGAATGGCTCTCCAAGAAGGGCTAGAAGGAAACTTGGACCTAGGTTTGAGGGGTATGTCTTGATATGAAGTGCCCCAAGCCAGGAGTCCTAGAAGAATAGGGTTTCTAAGCAATCCTTGTGAAATTGGAGTGACAAGGTTGTGGGACCACAAAGAAGCCCTAGTGGACCCAAACAAGGTAAAGGGTGTGGGGTAAGGCTTCAAATAGATGGACTTGAATAAGTGAGGGAGGAGAAAAGGATCAAGGAGGTAAGATTTGACTTGAAATCTGAATGCAATGATCCTTATTGAAACCACTAACCAAAGGAAACCTAAGGAAGAAACGGTCTTTGAGCTGGTGCTTGAGATAACTTGAAATTCCACTATCGAATAGCTTCAAAATTAGAGGACCTCTCAAGGGCACATTAACATAATTCGTGACCAAGTTTCATGAATTTTGGATGCCTACAATTAATTTCGTGCGATGCCCTAAAAGACCTACTAAGGTTGGGGTTTAGAAAAGGGGGAGAGGAGGTGAAAGATATCTTTGTTTTGATGATCAACTAGGACTAGACCAGTGCCTAGCCTATTGGGGGAATGGAGTCAATGTAATCCAGTGTTTAGAGATGTCTTATACCCAATCAAGGAGTCTCCTAGCTACTTCGCATGGCCCTAAAGGCAACAACTAGATCACTAGGAAAGTTTATACTTCATTGATGTTGTAATTGATGACTTATCAAGGTAACAATCATATACCCCTAGGACATTTATTCACCATACTTTTGCATGAAACATATGAAAAACCCTCACAAAGGGAATTTCAACAAATTTCCATTTCATTAAGGCAACTACACGAGCTTCTTGAGTGAAATATTCATACACTTCACAAATAACAAGACATGAGAAATAAATCATGAAAATGACACTTACAAGTATATTGAAAGTCCTCCAATCATCAATAGACAAGAAAATCGAAGCTCCAAGATAAAAGATAAGCTCTTCCAAACATCGAAATGGATCAATAATCCAGTTTGTCCATCAATAGGGCTAGCGAAATTCTCAAGAAGAGATACATGGTCGAATCCAAGTGGCGATCAAATGAAATGATCATCACATTAATATATATCCTCCTTAAGGGGTTCAATTTGCGTAATAAGGCCTAATACTGCCCCAACTAATAAAATAATGTGCCAAAATAACATTTCTTGGTGACAAACCCACCAAGATAACTCCATAATACAAAAATAAGCCTCCCTGAGAATTCGATCTTCCAGCAAAATCAATCTCTGCAAATCTCAAGTGTGTTCTCTAAGTGCCCATCGAGCTCCTTCTTATAATCTCTTGTTGACATATCAATGACCAAGATTAGATCTTAATCAATGGCTCAGATTATCTAGGACTCGATCCACGCCTTTATCTAGAAGATTCGCACCCGATTTAATTAATACTCTTTAATTATCCTTATTTCCTAAGTTTGGACTTAGGAATACATTAAAAATAATTAATCATTTTAATTAAATCATCTCCGGGTGGAATTTACCTAGACGATTTCTAGGTCTTGGAGAATTCATGTGTCTTAGCCTCTCTGCAAAATCTCGAGTCTAGAGCACATCCGATCCTACAAAAATCAACACTCCTTCTTAGCGAGGAATGTGCTGTACTGTTGCAACCCACTGAAGCATCACTCTGACTCTGTATCACCTCCTGTTGCACTGCTGATGTCTGACCTCATTGCCCACCAACTACTACGCAATCCTGATTATGTGTTGCATCTGTGTTGTTGCTGACTCTTCATGCTACTGCCAACAACTGCATCTACACTGCAACTTTATTGCTGCGGCCACTGCAACATATGCAACTGTCTTTCATCTGTTGCTGTTGCAACTGAGAGATGTCCATCATATTGAACAAACTGTGTTTAGTCCAATGCATCTGTCGCCCGAGTCCTAGTCTCTACACTGTCACTGAAGCCTTTGCGTTGTTGTTGACTCTCCATTGAGCTGCTGCACTGCTGCCAACTATGCTCTGCATTGCTCAGACTTTGACACTACTAGCCACTGCGTCTGTCACTCTGGGACCTCACTGCACCAACTTTCACTGGTCATCCTGCTACTTCTGCTATGGGTTCCTGTAGCAATGAATTGATCCAAGAGGTGGACTCCTCAAGGATCTTGCCCATCTTGTAGCTCTCTGGGGCTACAACACTAAATCACGCCACCTCACCCCTGGAGGTATGTCGATGATCATGGAAAACTCTTCCTCCAATCTGGAGGACAACCTGTCTATCTTTGTGGATGCCACCCACTGATCTTGCCTCTCCTCTTTGTCCCTCTTTTTGAGCGGACACTGGGTAGCGTAGTGACCAAGCTCACCACATCTGAAGCACTTGATCTTTGAAACATCCTTCTTTCTTCTGCACTGCTCCTGCTTCCCCTTTGATGTGAGGGTTGCATTCTCGTCTTCCTTTACCTCTGCTTTCGTCCTAATGCTTTTGCTGCCTTCTAAGTTACTCTTCACCAAGTCTCGCCTCAACTCCTCCGTTTGCAGATTTTCCCCCATGCAATCCCACTTTGGCCCAAAATACTCTGAACAAACACTTGCCATTCTTTTGAGACAACATTTAGAGCTATCCGCACCATCTCTGTAGCTTAAGGCGTTGACCCTATAGCTGCCAACTGATCTCGAACATCTTGAAACCTGTGGAGAAAGTGTTCTATGCGTTCTCCCTTCTGCATACGTGTGATCCTCAATTTGTCTTCCAGATACATCTTCCGCTGCTCAGAAGATCCCTCGTACAACATGGTAAGGGAGTCCCACATCTCTTTGGTCGTTCCTAGGGTCGCTATGTGAGATACAACATGATCTCGAACTCCATCAAGGATCATCCTCTTCGCCTTAGCCATCTCCTGCTTGTACTTCTTCAGCGGATTTGGATCTGCGGGGACAACCACCACATTATCGATGTAGGTTTTGAGATCAAACTCATCCAGAAGGAAGGAGATCCTTGCCTTCCAGATCACATAGTTAGACGCTCCGTCTAATCGATCCCGATCTCTCAACCCAGTTGATGCCATCTCGCCAAACAACAAAGTCGAACTCTGCCTCTAACCCTCTGCGCAGCTGTTGACTGGCTCTACGCACTCCCTGTTGGAGTGAGAAAAGCTGCTTTCAGCTACTACTACTCTACGTGGAAAAATATAATTTCTAGGCTAGAAATTCTCTGAGCACAAAATTCCCTTAGCGTGCTCTTCTTTCCTCCTGACACTTTTCTTCTCCAGCAAACTGTTGCAGAAAAATTACATCACAGTTGAGATCTACCTTGCGTGGAAACTGCTGCGCTTCTCCCTCTGCCCCTGACAAATCTCGATTTGGAAATTTTGTACTCTGTCGACTCACTTAGAGACACACATTCCCTGAAAAGTCTGCCTTGTTGGCCTCTGGACTGCGCAACCTCTGGGGTTTCGAGCTACTGCCTATACAGTGCCTCGAATCACCCTCTTTCCTTCTGAAACTGAGCTCTCCGACTTCTATCTGCGCATTGATACCATGTGAAATTTGGTTACCCAAATCCTACTGCAGAAACTAATGTTAATTATTCTAATTGTTTAATTAAACGAACAATTTACTTGCAGTTTCCTACGACAAATATCGAATTAAATTCATTGCAGCCTACACAACATATAATACTGCTGAAAATACAACGCAGGAAATATAGAAACACACATACACAAGTACATTGTTATTTTTGGACAATCGTCCCTGGAAAAACCTAACTTGGGAAAACCAGTGCAACAGCTGAGGGTTTTGTTATTGTGCAGTAGTAATCTGAGCACAAATAATTGGATTCCCAAACTGGGTATCCGATATAGAGAAATACTAACGAAAGTGATAGTGAGAAAGTCTCACACTGTCACGGGCAACCCGACATTGATCTGGACTGGAGAGGAGTTGCTCTACGCAGTGATTGCATTAGCCTATGTTGTCCTTGCGTCACAACTCTAGCAACTGCGTCACCTCCTCCTTCTGACCTTTTGTTGTCTGGAAACTTGACTCTCTGGCCCTCTGAGCTCACATCTCGACTTCCAACACTAGATCTCGACTGTCCTAGCGAAATAGCAGACTCCCTCTGAAGCTCTGCGCTGCCGCTATGTGGCACTGCATTGCCTCTCTGTGGCTCTCAATGCCTTCTCTACCTTGCACTCCCCAAATTTGGAAAACTTCCGTCAGTCTACTATCTTTGCCCATCACTGCAACCAGTGACTTGATCTCCCTCTAGCAACTCAACGTTGCCTCTCTGAAAATTTGATCTTCCAGCAAAATTGATCTCTGCAAATCTCAAGTGTGTTATCTAAGCGCCCATCAAGCTCCTTCTTATAATCTCTCGTTGACATATCAATGACCAAGATTATATCTTAATCAATGTCTCAGATTATCTAAGACTCTATCCACGCCTTTATCTAGAAGATTCGCACCCGATTTAATTAATACCCTTTAATTATTCTCATTTCCTAAGTTTAGACTTAGGAATACATTAAAAATAATTAATTATTTTAATTAAATCATCTCCGGGTGGAATTTCCCCAAACAATTTCTGGGTCTTGGAGAATGCATGTATCTTAGCCTCTCTGCAAAATCTCAAGGCTAGAGCACATCCGATGCTACAAAAATCAACCACCCATACTGAATGTAGGAGGGAGCAATCATGGTACATTAGTTACCCTGGCCATTATTTTTCCACCCTTCTTCATATGCCTTTTGCCTTTTATGTAAATTTTTTTTGTAACTGCTCAAGGCTCCAGGGGATGAGAGCATGATATGTAAGATATAGCAGTGAATACCCCCCTTAAGGTGGGGAAGTTCGTCGCCCATCAAGGGTTGGGACAATCATGGGTTCCTTAATGATGTAAGGGGCCCTAGGAACCAGGGTGATGGCCAGGATGATAGGGGTAAAGCTCATGTTTGGCTTTTGACCAAGTGCTAAATTTGTATGTCTCGGCCATCTTTTGCACTTTATGGTACATTTCGTGTTGAGAGTGGCCAAATTATGTTTTTTCTTTTCTTTTAGCTGCATCAGCCTCTAGGTCATTGTTCCAGGCCCGACCCAATGTGTGGATAAGGGGAAGGGGAGGTTAACTCCTCGTGGACCCGATGGACAAATGTGGACCCGAATGGGAGATATGGTGAATGGGGTTATAATGAGGGAAGGGGAGTGATGTGTATGGTGTTGAAAAGCGGGACCATGCAACCAAAATCGGGGTTTCCCATGGAGTGTCACCCCTAAAGCTAGTAGCCAATAAAGGAGATCCCATGGGACTAAGATACAAGGTTAACCATAAAATTGGACAGAGGAAACAAGAGTACAAACCAAGCCCACTCTTTGCGTTGAATGCCCCCACTAATCGATGCCCAAAAGTGTCCATGATAAGTAATTAGAAATACCCAACTATGTAATGAAAGGCCATACCTTCGGGGTTGGAAGGCCCACCTTCAAACATACGATCATAACAGATGGGGCAAGGGAGCATATTGTTGACTCAAGTGGCAGAGATAGTTGCACATTGAGCTATCTGGTGGCTGCAAGGGGTTGTTGGCTCACTCCTTATGGACCCAATGGAAAATGTGGACCCCGATGGGAAATATGGTGAATGGAGTTATAATGAATTGCGGGGTGTGATGTATATGGTGTCGGGAAGCGGGATCACACAACCAAAATCGAGGTTTCCCATGTAGTGCCACCCCTAAAGCTAGTAGCCAATAAAGGAGATCCCACGGGACTAAGATACAAGGCTAACCATCAAATTGGACACAGTTGACAAGAGTACGAACCAAGCCCACTCTTTCTGCCAAATCCCCCCACTAATTCATGCCCAAAAGGTGTCCATGATAAGTAAACAAAAATACCCAATTACACAATGAAATGCCATACCTTCGGGGTTGGAAAGCCCACCTTCAAACATATGATCATGACATATGGGTGAGAGAGCATATGGCTGGCTCAAGTGGCGGAGATAATGGCACATCGAGCTATCTGGTGACTGCAAGGGGCTGCTGGCTGAGGACTATCTAGGAGAAAAAAATTCTCCTATGGATACTACCCATGGGTGGTGGGTAATACGACCTTCTCTTGTGTCTCTTCCAAAGAATTTTGTTCTTCAGTTAACATGGTAACAGTCCTAACAAAATTTAGTGAGATCCATGAAACAATGTCCTGTTCAGTGCTCTTCAGATGTGATCCTTAAGATCCAACAGGTTTAATGCCCAACTGTATATTGTTGTCACAGCCTTCTTGAAGCCCATACCCCTTAATTGATCTTCCAAACCTTTTATATCAGTGCGTGTGCTAGCATACAAATTTCTTTAACTAGCTTTGAGTATCTAATTTTTGTCTGTGGACAATGACTCTGGTTGATATGCTATACATTCTTACACAATACCTGTTGTTTGTTTCCAGCTGGATCTGAAACGTTGTAATTTCATGTTCTGAATATTTTAAGTGAGTGACAAATTACACAAAATATTCCTCAACTTTAGTAGGATGAGGTAACTAATTTGAAGACAAATTGAGTACATTGTGGTAGAGTGGCATGATCAGTGACTCAAAAGTGAGAAGACACCACAGTTGGAAGCTGCCACCTTGAGTATTTGGAAGACCATATGGAGGACCTACTTAACTAGTTAGTAATTTCTGAAAAATATGTGGAAAGCTTCCTTCAAAACAAGGCAATTTTCAGGGGCCCATGTTGCCTACTCAAAATGACCCAGGTAAAACTTGTATGTTAGCATACAAATGTGGGTGATTAGCTTTGGGCATATATATTGTGTGTTTGTGTGTGCACTGTGGAGAATGCCCCCATTATTGATATACTACACATTGCATAGCTCTTGTTGTTTCTTTCCAGCTGGACCTGAAAAGTTGTGAACCCTGCTCCAAATGTTTCATTGATAGAGTGACAAATTACAATACATTCCTCAACTTTAGGAGAACAGGATGACTTATTTGAAGGAAAAATACACTATTTAGTGGCATGATCAGGGACACACATTACGGGGATCCCCTTCCAACATCACCATTTTTCCAAATAAGAATGAAACTGTTCACAGCTGTCCTGCACCAGAAAGCACCAGAAAGCATTTGCTGATCAATATTAAGGCCCCACCCAGGTTTGAAACTCGATTAACCTGCTTAGTGTGGTTTGTGGGTGTTGTGTTAGGCTCAGGAGTATAAGGGGCAGTCCCTCCAACTCTATCCCAGGCATCCTTGGTGACAGGTGGCATATCAACTGATTACCCTGATACCAAGAAAAACAAATGAAACTGTTCACTCTGGAGCTGGAAGCGTAAAATTAATGGACATATTGGGTGATAAATAAAATCTTTTGTACATAAAAAGCTGAGAGATCCAGATTCCAAATGGATGGATGAACTTGGTAACGGTAATCCAAATGGCGTTGAACTTTACTAGATCGTTAAGCTTATTCCAAAATTTTATTTCATATATTTGTTACCTGTGAAGGAAAAGGAAAACTTCTGTGAGGCTTTAGAGCAATATGCTGTTGAATAAACATTTTCCTGAGTAATAATTGTATTGTTCTTTAATTATAAATTTATAACGAGTAGTTGCATAAACGGGTACCTCCATTTTTGCACTCTTTCTATTGCATACTGGAACTGGTACTAGAATACTCTGGAAAGCGGGGATTTGTACATGTTTTTATATGAAAATGGGAATATCATTGCTTTATTTATCCGTCTTCAGTTAGTAGAGGAGGAATTTTAAATTCACTGAGATGAAATTTTCCCATACAGAAGGATGCCACCATCAATGCATTTCAAGATTTTTATAGAAATTGACTCTTTTGATAATCTCTAGGCATTTTGCAGGCTGAATGGTGGTTTCATCTGAGAAAATGTTTGTTTATCCAAACATCTTTGCTATACCTTACCTTGATAGATGAGAATATAACATTCACTGAGATGAAATTTTTCCATAGAGAAGGATGCCACCATCAATGCATTTCATGAAATTGATTGAAATAGAACCTCTTTTGATAATATATACGCATTTTGCAGGCTGAATGCTGGTTTCATCTACGAAAGAGTTATGGAAATTTTCCTATTGAAAAGCTCCCTTCAGATCCCTCTGAAATAATGCAAGGTCGGCTAAGAACTCTGGAAGAAACAGCTGCTTCAATGTCTAGAGGCCTAACAAAGACAGAAACTCCTTTACAAAGAAGCAAACACTCAGACTATGAATTTTTTGTTGGACGCCAAAGGTAAATTAGTGTGGATATTGGTTGGTTTACATTCTTTTCCCCAAATCGGGGTTGTACTATCTGTTTTTGCCAGAGAATGGTGACACAAGAAGCATATGTGGAACCCAAATTTTGTAATAATTTCTTTTCCTTGGGTTTGTTACCGGTTGTAACACGGTTATGGCCTTCTTACTTCTGTAAATTAGTACAAAGATGCCCCAGATGATAAGGGGAGCATCTTGTCCTTCCATTTATATAGTCTCTGGAAAAAAGGAAAAAAAAAACCTCAGTTGTAAAATAACTATTGTCCAGGGATATTCAGTATATGACAGTTGGGATTAATGTTTTTATTTAACTTCATCAGCTGGGAAATTCTGTCATATTCAACTTCAACTTCATTAGCTGATAAATTCTCTGTGCAATTCTCTTTTTGAAAATTTTTAAATGAACTTAGCCATGAGATGTTTCCATGTGGAGAGAGTCGGGTGCATATATTTTGTTATTTAATATTTATAAAATTAGAGTCTAGCTTTTTCCACTAAATAAAGTCTGTGAATGTTCATCTTTGTTATTTTACAAGATTCATCTTCACAACCCTTTTATATGACCCATGCTTATTATGAATGATGCCTAATTAGTAATTTATGATTCCATCTCAGGATTTTATTTTTTCCCTTGAAAATGTAATATATTTATATTCTTTGATATGTTTGTCTTTCTAATCCATAGTTGCATTCTACTTTTTCCTGTCAATCTCAATTACTCTTCAAATTTGCCTGCTTCTACTATTCTAGAAACTATAATAATATGGCTTTACTGTAATCTTCTTTGTTGGATTTGAGATCTTCGTTCTACTAACTAAATTGGTATGATTGATTCTCCATAACCACTCTAATTGGTACTGCTATGCTAAAACTTTTCTTCCTGGCAAGACCAGTTCAAAAAGAAATTTCTCCCTTCAATGATCTTATTTGACCATATCCTGTATATTGTACAACCTTTTCCTTGAATTCTTTAATGTGGTAGTAATTCTTGAGTGAGTCTATATCACGGTTAACCTAGAAATCTTCCCTGACAACTTTTTAATGGTTATTTGATATCGCTAGTTACTTAAAATTGTTGGCATTGGTGTTATGATTTGTTTTAAAATAAATGCTAGTCCTAGCAACTGAGAAAGTTGCAGCTTCGCTTTCAGAAGTTTTAAAGTTTTTTCTTCTCATAAGTTGCAGCTTCGCTTTCAGAAGTTTTAAAGTTTTTTCTTCTCATAAGTTGCAGCAGCATTATTCTGATTGTACTTTTCTCTGATGAGCCTTATATCATGTTAAGACAACATAATGGGAAAAAAAACATAGGGACCATTTATGAGTAAATCAGTTTACAGGGAAATAATAATGTAATAAGTGGGAAAGATGAGTTACGAGTCAAAGAACAGTTAAATTACAATTGTGTTTTGTTCTTAAAGCTCAAACTTTTTTAAGAAAAATCATTTGCAATGATTAAAGATTTTAAATCCATGGTCAGATCAAAATATTCTATAATGTTAAGATTTCAATATTAATTTCTCAATGGAATATGTCAGAGAACCCATTCCCAATACTAGTTTCCAATGGAATGTGTCAAATAACCCTTGCATAGGTTCAATGTAGCTTATGTCACCAGCATTGAAATGATTTTTCCCCTTAGTTGAAACTGTGTTTCTAATAATAATTCTCTGATGTGCATGCACCAAATGCTACTATTATATTTTCAATCATGTTAGGACAACAGGGAGAGAAACGAACATAGGATCCCTCTATATGTAAATCAATTTACAATTAAAAAATAATTATGTAATATGTGGGAAGGATGACTTGGGAGTGTTGTGAAACCAGCTTTAAAAAAAGAAGAAAAGAGATCAATCCTGTGTTCCTTTGGAATATCAGTTACCCTTATATTCAATTTTTGGAAGTCCTCAATGTGCTCCCCCACTGAACACTTTTGTTTGAGATTTATCAATTGGCTAAAGAAAGTGTTGCTCTTTGTATCCTCATAATGTGCTATCATTTCCTCCGTAAAAATTGACCAAGTGACAATTATTTTACGGGAGCAAAGCCATCGATACCATATAAATGTATTTTGTTCTAAATGTAAAGTTGCAATGCGTACCTTTTGTGTGTTTTGCACATTATTGACATCAAAATATTGCTCCATCTGTAGTATCCATGTTACAGGATCATTTCCATCAAACTTCCAAGAATTGTTCATTCATGTAATGTATTGGAAGTTCCCTTCTCGAAGTGGCTTATTTCTAAGGCATTGATATCTCTTTTCTTCTATTTTTGGAGTTGGTTTCACAACAGGGGGTCAAAGAAATTACAATCTTGAAATTTTGTTTTGAAATTCCAATTCAAAATTTCTCTAAAGACAGTCTTTTCAAATTATTCAAGTGCAACATAGATTAAACTATCCTACAATGTTGAGATCTCAGTGTTAGTTTCTTAATGGAATATGTAAGAATATTTATTGTCAATGTGGATCCTTTTCTCACTGAAAAAGGGAACAATGTGTTTTCAAAAAAATGTTCTATAACCCTAAAAAGAATATTACATTAGTATTATACCAATTTGTTAAAAGGGCATACCCTATTCTACAATATTAAGATCCCAATATTAGTTTCTTTAATGGAATATGTGAGAAAACTATTGAATAGGTTAATTGCAGCTTATATTTATTCAGTATGTTTCCTTTGCTAATTGAAATAGAGAAAAATATTTTTGATAAGTGTTCTTAACCTTAGTTGAGAGAAAACATGCTCTATACTTATCTCTGAACTCTGTCCCAACTAAAGAACATGCTTCATACTTCAGCTCCAAACCACATTTCAATTATTGTAATAATTTGTGGTAGAGATGCACTTGGAACTTTGGAAAAAGTACAGGTACACCTTAAAATGTTTTGGACGGAATCTATGGTCATTGTAGGGCCCAAAAATAAACATCTTAATTTTCCATTTCAATTAGCTAATCAGACATAAAATGGATTTATAAATATTTATTTCAAACCAACACATCACATACTATAAATAAATATATGCAAGGATATTACCTTTCAAACCTTGTCACAAGTAGATGCATAACAATATAAATATAAGATAAAACATAATGGTTTTTCCCTTTTATCTTTATTTCAAAGATATTGGTAGGTGCATTACTAATTCATATACTTTATTGGTCTTTTTACCAGCCATGCCCTCTGTTGGTCTTAACCTTGGCTAATACAATGAATGTACTATTAACTTTGTATTTTGGATTCCAAGCAAAAAGATCTCTAGATACAAAAATTTCAGTCCCACAAAACTAGTGTAGTAAAATATTTAGAAATATATATAATTAGATTATCGCATTATCCAAGTGTGGTCACAACAGTTGTTAGAGATGCCCAAGTATTTGATCTATAAAAGGGCTTAGAATTTCATGATCTATAGTAACATATTGCAAGGAAAAAGGGATTGGTGATGTAGTGGAGGTTGGACCCTTTGGCATTTGGTACATTACCTTCATTACAACATGAAACGGAGGTTAAACAAAGTGTTATTGGGAAGATGATATCAACATGAAAAAGGTGGTGGAAGCCTTGCCTAAATAAGTACAAAATTTGCATGATATTTTTACTATTATTGCGATAATGGAAATGAGGGAGAACTAGTGGGAACGGACCGTTGCTTTCAGCGTTGTACACACTATCAACATAATTATGATCAAGTTGCTATTCTTTATTGATATTTATTATTTTTATATAAGGAAAATTTATGATCCAATATTTATTTGTTTGTGTTTTATGTGGGGTTTCAAAGAGCTCCCATAGGATATTCATTGAAAAGGCTCATTTTCTATGTAGAACTTCTCTAAAGTCTTTTTGGTTTTTAAAGATGGTTTGTTGAATGAGATAGCTTGTGATGCTTTAGATTCACCACATTTTTAAGTAATTTAAAGTGGACATTCGTTGAAATGAGTTTAAGATGCTTTAGCTCTATACATTTTCTTGCAATTTAAAGTATACATCCCATGAGTGACGTCCTCTTGGAATGGAATGATCTAATTGATGTGGATAGTTAAGACATGGGGTCATGATATAGAGTTTTCAAAATTATATTTTATAGTGACATAATGAGCAAAAGGCCCAATTATCAATGCACATTACATCTAGAAAAACATAATGTGTAAAAGGGATAAATGCAATGTTTAAATTCACAATTATATTGGGGGGCAGTTAGGAAGGTTGAATCAGTATACTGATAATTTTCACTTATTTAAACATTTGAACATCATAAAATATCAATCTCATAAATTGAACTTGTAACACAAGATATATGTGGAAACCTTTATGGGAGAAAACCACAAAAGTTCTTTATATGAAAGATATTGTAGGCACCAACTTGCTATTACATCAATTTCTAGGCATCAGCCTACTATTATTAATCCCTTCTACTACTTTGTAAGCACCCAACCTACAGAAGGCACCAATCCCCTTTGCTACTTTATAGGCACCAATGTACATGAGACACCAACCTCTCTACTATAAATATTACGAAGAATCAGCCTACTTGCTTGCTTCTTCACAATGTTTGTAAGTTGCTTATGTCTTTACCAACTTTGTTAGTTTCTTTTGCGTTCACGAAGTCTACCTATTGCTTCTTCCTTCACCAAATCTACATCTCCCAAAACTTGTTTCTTTTGGCTTCTTCTCAAGAACGAAGTCGCACAACATGCCATGTATCCAATTATCCAAATTTGGTTCAAAATTTTCTACCACAAGTAGCTAGAGATCTTGTCAGTCTCATCCAAATCTCACAGTTTGAAACTTCTCAAAAATAAATTTATAGCAATAATGACAAGCTAACATGTTTGGAGGAAATTTCAAGAGCATTTAAGAGGCTTAACTTCCTTAGAGCATATCTCCGGAATTATAGTGAACCAAGGTCTGTAATTTGAACTGTAGGTACATGATGGTTTTTTATATGTATACTCCAAGTTTCACAACTTGAAACATCCCATACCAAAAGTTATAGAGAAAATGCCAAATTGGCATGTTTGAAGAAGATTTGAGGAGCGTTCAAAAATCCTAACTTCCTTCGGCCATATCTTTGAAATTATAGTGAATCAAGGTTTGAAACTTAAACCACAGGTACATGATGATCTTGTATCTGTATCTTTCAAGTTTCACAGTCTGAAACAACCCAGAACAAAAGTTATTGCGAAAATCCCCAAGTGACTTATTTGAAGAAGATTTCAAGAGAATTCAGAAAGCCTAACTTCTTTAAGCCATATCTTAGAAACTATAGTGAATCAAGGTTTGCAGCTTGAACTACATGTACATGATGATCTTTAATATGTATCCTCCTAACATGGTCTGAAACATTCCAGAATAAAAGTTATAGTGAAAATGCCCAACTGACATGTTTGAAAAAGAATTCATGAGCATTCAGGAAGCTGAACTTCCTTTCGCCATATATTTGAAATTATAGTTAATCAAGATATGAAACTTGAACCACAAGTACATGGTGATATTTTATCTATATCCTCTAAGTTTCATGATCTAAAACATCTTAGAACAAAAGTTATATTGAAAATGCCAATATGAATTGTTCACTCTATTAAAAAAATCATAAAGGCAAAAAGCTTTTCTTATCTTGATAGTTACTTATAATTATCTTTGAATTCTTATGATCTTCTTTTATCTTCTTGTCATCAAGTAGTTACAAAAACATAAGTACTTGAATATCAACACAAAAAATACATGGGGTGTAGGCTCTTAGCCAGAGCTAAAACCCCTCTTCTGGGAGAAATCCTAAAAACTTTTCTTCTCTTTCTTTAGAACCAAATCAAATGAGATAACCAAAACCTTTGACTAGACCAAAATTCCTCCTCCAATCCACCAAGTCAACCTCCCAAGATGATTAGTCCAACTTCAATAGTCAACTCTTGTCAACTTGCTTCAATCCTGCAACATACCTAGATTTCGGCCCTCCTACTTCAGATTTTCAGCCCTCACACATATTTGCAACTTCGACCCTCCTGTAGCAATCCAAAAACTCGTGTGGGGCAAAAATAGATCATTTTGGCTTCCTTGCTTGAAAAGTGTCCTTTGCTAGGGTTATCTTCTTCTTTTTTAGGTGTTTCACACTTCTTTCTTCCTCCTACAACTACAAATGGAACTTGCTTGATTAGATGTGTAAATGAGGTCAAGCAACACTACTTTTATAGTCATTTTGTGAGGTCGGATTCCTTCAATTAGGCTGACTTGATAGGAGGGCAAACCGACTTGGTGGAGGCATAAATACAATTTTGACTAAAAAATAGATTTCTTTCTTGACATACAAAGCCCAAGAAGGGTCTAGATAATAATGGCAAGGACTATGAATCTTGACATAAACCCTAGAAGCACTCAAAGGGTGTTTTGACCTAGAAACAAAATAAACAAAGCATGAAACCCATGTTTATAAATAATTTTTTTTACTTTCCTTTTGACAAATTCATTACATTGTGACTCAAATACAATTATGAAGATTGATACTAGTTACATTTTTCAATACTCCCTTTTAACTAGGGAGGTATTCACAATTGTTCAATTGGTACAAGGTTGAGCTCAATTTGAAATGTTTCTTAAGAAGAAAACAACATATGCAATGCTTGGTATACCCTTATTTCCAAGGTATCCTCCCAACATGGACTAAGGTGTCATCTAGGAAATTGTCATTATAGGCACCATCAAGCTACAACCTTGGTATCCATCCAATATAGATACCATCTAAACCTTCATGCCCTAACACCAACCCTTACAGGGATCTAGGTATCAACACTAAATTGAAGTTTCAATCGATACCCTCCCTCTGGGATCTAGACATCAACTAAGATCTCAATACTAACCAACCCATGATGTCCTCCCAAGTACCATCTTACAGGTAGTATTATTGTACTTCATCTCTCCCTCTCAACCAAATAAGAGATATTTAGTAATATATCAAAATTTCAAGAAGAGATCAACACACCCACCAAACTAACTTCTTTTTGGGAAGATATTTCATTAACATACCAGCTACTTATTCATCTGTTTGCACGTATTGTAGCTCCACAATCCCAGTAAGTATCCAAACTTCTAGTGTATATGTTCTTGTATGCTAGCACAATCTTCGGGATCTCCAACTATTTTGATGCTGCTTAGGTCATCATAATATCCAAAACATTTTACGAAATCCTTCTTCTTCAACTTCTTCAACAGCACCAAATTCAACCTCAACACTTTCCAAAACATCCCATTCTTGTTCACAACTTCATCAATCACAAATAAAAATTTATTAATCATGAATAACAATCTTGTAGTGCTTTGGCCTTTCTCCGATCTTCATTCCTTCTTCATAGTCTTCATTATAGTTGTCACAACATGTCCTCCCTCTAAAGTGGGGAGATATGTGCCTTCTTTATCCAAGCTTCTTTTCTACTAGGAGATAAATCCATCAACAACTTAGCCATAGAGGCTCTATCATCATATCATTGAAGAACTTCAACTTTTTTTTGGAACATCATTCATTCTATTCTATTCTTGGCAACACGGTCATCAATAATGCATACTTCAATATCCTTACAACTCCCTCTTTCCATCATGCTCAACATAATTATCAAGTCATCATCAAATATAAGGTAGGTAAGCATCTTCAACATCTTTATGACTATGTACCTATAAATCTTCAAAAGTTCAACCAAGCACAAATATAGAGCATGAAGTCAAATTTATAAATATAGGGTTTGCATGTCGACACAAAGGGACCATAATAAATCAAACTTAGATATCAAAACCTAAACCTAGTTAATCAACAAGGGTTACACTTTTCAAGCCCCAAAATTCCACAACAATCTATGCTATGGTTTTGTCACAAACCCTAGATTCCTTTACCAAAGTTAAGCTTTAGATATTAGCAACTAAATCCAATCAAAAAATTTTATATGTAGGGTTTCATTATCATGCCCTTGAAACTCATATCAATTTCTACTAATGTTTTGTCGAATACCCTAAATACAAATATTAAAACTTCAATGTTAGATATTCAACAATTTGACTAAGCTAGGGTTTCAATCAAATGGAAGACTTATATACATATAGGGTTCTAGGATCTTCTATTGACTATGGAAAGGGTTTTGTTATAAACACTAAATCATCAAACCCTAAAAATATAGGGTTTCATCATATAACTTAGACATCAACAATAAACCCTAAGAGGATAGGGTTTCATTATATCATCAAAAAATTCTAAACATTAAAAGGTTATGGTTTTTATAGTGAACCCTAAAGGTTAGGGTTTTACCAAAGTAAACAAGATAGAATGTATGACAAGGATCGATTTAAGCTAGAGATTAATCACCTTAAATAAGAAACTTTATGATTCAAAACCTTAGACATGAGAGAGTTAGTAATACAAAGAAAATTTCAAAATGATCGTACCTTTTAATGGAGAGGATTATCTATAAATCTGGTGGTCTTAAACATACCTTGAGTTTCTCCTTTTACAAACCTTGTGGGATTTCCTATTGAAGGGCTCCTTTTGCAACATAACTTCTCTTTTCTTATTGGAGTCTCCCTTTCAATATAGTCGTAATCCTTATTGCAAGCTCTTTTAAAGTGTACCTACAAACTTTCCTTCCAAGGAAAACACAAGAGAGAGGATAATAAACAAGTACAAATGAAACTTAGAAAAATAAAGAGAATCAATAATGAAAAGGAATAAAGAACAAGATACTTATCTTTTGTGAAAAAGGTGCGGAATCTCCTTCTTGATCTTACATCAACCTAGACTTGTGAAGGATTCCTTTAATTCATCGAAACAAGTCAAGAAAAAACATATTAAATCTATAAACCCTAAAAAGAAATATTTAAAACAAAAACCTATACTATAGGAGAAGGATATATGAGACTTAATAAAAAACGTCTTTGACTTCATACTCCTCTGCCTGACTTCTTTGGAGGGTTATCATCATTAGCAACATTTACTTGATCCCTTTTTCTCTTCTTGTTCTTAAGATTATCAGGACATTAATTCTTATAGTATCCCATTTTGTGACAATGATAGAATTCTATTTTAGAGAGGTCAATCTTTCTTTGATTTTTCTTTGGTCCCTTAAACTTCTTATATCCTCCTTTCTTCTTGACATGAGTAGAGTAGGCGTTTTCTTCACTTTCTTGCTTGCCTTCTACCAAGGAAATACAAGCTTATTCTTATATACAGGTAGGCCACACTTCTTCAAAGGATGGATAAATTTTCTAACTGCTAATTCCAGATGCAAAGGCATTCCAAGACTTTGGTAGTCCTATAAGGGAAGAAATCAAAAATTATTTTTTAGCGACTACATCAATTGCTTGTATTTCATCTCTAATACAGACAGTTCTTACAACATAGGACATTGTATTATCCTTTGTCATTTAAACTATTTGAAGTTCATTCTTTAGACTTGCCACTTGCCCAATATTCTTGATTGTAGATAGCTTTGAGAGAGCAGTATACATCTTTATTGAAAAGTCTAGTGTGGATATGTAGGGAATCAAGTTGTCTTTGACTCAATCCACTATTAAGTTCATGGAAAGAATATCAATTTCTTTGTATTTCTCCTTTCCTGCATCATCTGAGGGTTTCTTGATCTTCCCTAGTACAAAATCCAATACCTTATTCTTTGCAGGGATGAGATACATCTTTCCATGCTCTATAGTTAGAGGCTCCTTGAAGTTTGTTCTCATACTTCATTGATGAAGCCATAGGTGTATCTTCAATTAACTTCTCTTCTCCTTATGATCTTTCTTGAAAAATTGTATTGAAACCTTCTTTAAGATGATGAGAGCTATTTATCTTCAAGTATCTGTTTTCCTTCTTTTTCACCTTAGCTTTGATACCATTGTAGAAAATCATAAAGGCAGAAATGTTTTCTTATCTTGATAGTTACTTGTAATTATATTTGAATTATTATTATCTTCTTTTATCTTCTTATCGTCAAGCAGCTACCAAAACATAAGTAAATAAATATAAACACAACAAAGACTTAAAGATGTAATCTATCAACCTTGGCTAAAACCTCTCTTCTAGGGGAAAACCCAAAAACTTCTCTTCTCTATATTTAGAACTAAATCAAATGAGATAACTAAGACCTTTGACTAGACCAAAAGACTTCCTCTAATCCACCAAGTCATCCTCCCAAGATGATTAGTCTAACTTCAATAGTAAACTCTATGTTGATTTTCCACGATCTTGGATCTAGGTTAGAGTATTAAAATCACTGATGCTACCAAACCAAGAATCTCAACCATGAAATACTTTGCATAGTGGAAATATAAAGCGGTAAATCACATATGCATAGAAAATAGAAAACTTTTTATTTTTTTAACCCAAATTCATTATATTAACAACATATAATACAAAACTCTGGGGCTCTCGTATCAGGGATAAGATACAAACAATATAATCTGACCATCTAGCTATAGTGCAATATCTCAGCCCTTTCGGTCGTACCCTCTACCTTCCCGGTCCTTTCGCTCCCAATCTGCAGCTTCTGCCTCTATCAATGCTCCAAGTCCATCTCGCCATTGAATATCAACTATCTAATTTTCTCTCTAGTTGTCCCTTCTTCAATGGAGGGCACAACACATCGAGACTCCCATCAAGTTGTTCACAACTCCACTTGTGAAAAACTCTGAATCTTCTCATTGCTCCTCCTTACCTACTCAGGGACTTTAACCCACTATGGTCATTTTGCGCTGCACCGATGAAGACCATCATAGGGCATGAAGGTTTGCCACCTATCATTGCAAGATTTCCATCTACCATAATGAACATGGTCTAGGAGGACTGCCAATCCTCTGTTGTAGAATTCCTTCTCCACACTCAAGTCTCGAGCTCCACAAACTTCTCCTAGCTTATCATACCCTTGAGCTCCAACAACTGCCACTCTAGAAAATACCTTTGTCGATCAAGGTGTTGGACACAAGTCTCCAACTTGGACATTATCACGTTGTCCTCCAGCAGGCCATAAATTTCCAATCCACATCCACACTTGGTCCACTATCACGCTGCCCTCCAACAATCCATACGAGGTCAAGTCCACGTTGTAGCATCTGCTCCTAGTTAGGGAATCCCCATACTTAGGAGATCCTTACACATGATTGCCAACAGACTCTACCAATCCACCCTTTTCTTTGCAATAGAGGAGCTATTGCACAAATCTAGGCACCAATCATGTCCTCACCTAGGACATCTATCCAACTGTCATCAAGGGAACATCTTGTTGTGGCTAATTTGCATTTACTTTTGAAATATTTCTCAAAACACCAAAAAAAGAATATATGCTAGAAAATGTAAAAAAATTTGTATACCGAAAAATAATTTTTGATTTATATGTTGGTGTATTAACATTATGTTCGAAGATGTGAAGGCGGGTTGAGTCGTGCTTATTCGCGTGCAGAACAATTCAAGAGTCAGATCGATTGATGCGTTCAAAACATTACATGTCAAGGTTGATTCGGGTGTCCCCACCTCCACTTGCAACGTCATCCCTACCTTTATCACACATCGAAAGCTCAGGAGTAATGGTGCTCATGAATATGTTATGAATGCTGAAATGCGAAGTGCAACAAGGGCCGAACGTGATGTAGCTCATAACTATGATTTAATGTAATCCAATCGCACATCGCACATCGCAAGCTCAGGAGGGATGGTGCTCATGAATATGTTATTAATCCTGAAATGTGAAATTTGACAAAGTTTTATATTGCTGATTACGATTTGCGATCGGCCCCACATCCACTTGCCACATCATCCCTACCTTTATCACACATTGCACATCGCAAGCTCAGGAGGAATGGCGCTCATGAATATGTTATGAATTCCAAAATGCGAAATGAGATAAAGGGACGGACATGATAGTTTTCAAAGGAAAATTGGAAGTTATTTAAAGTCTAGGATTATGTGCAGTTGCATTGTTTTATGAAGAAACGCGAACGCAGGCAGTGGACTCGGGTAAGTGACCCAACATAGAGCAAAGGAGAAGAGAAGACAAAAGGCTGCGGGCATGAGTAGAAGAGGTAGAGTCGAGCAGAAGGGGACATGATAACATTGTTTTAAATGCAAAGGAATAGGGAAAGTCAGGAAAAAGGAGCATATGGTGGCACTGTTGGAAACACAACAGTTGGGTCAAGTCAGGCAAAGATGTGTTATTGCAGAATTGTTCAAATACCACATCAGAAATTGAAAAGACATGACAGTAAGCAGAAAAGACAAATATTGAACTCTAGAAGAAATGCAGGGCAAGGATGTCCGATCTGTCAGGGGGACACATCAGCACTTTAGGGAGACGCATCAACAACAAATCAGATTCAACAAAAAGAAAAATATTTCAAGTTTTAATTTGTTTTCTTTTTTTTGTTAAGATCAAAACTATAGTGATGTCCTCAATTGCAATGTAATAAGTAGTTTTAACAGTTTAGGTAGTCAAAGTAGTTTCAAGTTCTAGCAGTTAAGAATTGTTTTTGATGTATTTAAGCAAGATAGAAAGAAAGAAGAGGGGTTTCAAGTTTTGGACATCTGGAAGAATAAAACTTTGGTACTTACTTTTCTGAAGAATTAATGAAAGAAGCATCAAGTTTCCTGCAACTGTTGATGGTGATTCGTTTTTCCTGTACCATTTTGTGTTCCTTCTTCCTGGAATGAAGTGAAGTAAAGTAGGTGTCGATCTCTTAATTACATATGTGAGTAAGATTTAAATAACCTTAATTTGTTCTCCTTCACTCCAACTCCTCTCCCTTTACAAATTCTCTCTGGAACTTAAAAGTAATAGACTATGTGTTTACATCATATTATTTTGAGTTTCCTCTCTCTCCATAGATTCATTCTGAAATTTAAAGTGATAGATTATGTGTTACAACATATCATTTTGAGTTTCTTCTACAACTCTTTTCCATTCATATATCAGCAGTTAATGGCATTGTAGAGTCTTTCATTATACCAGATTATTAAGGGTTTTAAAGAATTAGTTTCCAAATGGATTGAATGAAGATCACCTGATTAATTACTTCTATGACACATTTTTAAAAAAATGGCTTAAGCACAAATTCCTTTCCATAGCTAAGGAGTTGTCTCTTAAGATACAACATTTTTTGGTGCCATTGCCGGGGAAAAAGAGACGAAGTTTATTTTCCCTGGGTTTTTCACATTATTTCCTCTAGTTGTTTAGTGAGGAGAAAAAATTTGGTTGTGTTTGTTATTCTTGTAATTCTGGCTCACAAATGGCCTCACATGAGGTTGGATACCTCACAACAGAAGGTCTCTACTTTGTCAGACCCTGAAATATTGGTTTCTAAAAGGGTTTAGAAACCCAAAACCCCCTCAACACCTAGTCCTACAATGTCTTCTCCTAACACTAGTTCTAGTAATCCTTTGTTTGAAGATATCTCTAAAGTACTTCCTTTCTTGGAACAATATTTACCTTTCACACCAATTTATTTTCAAGAACCTAACTTGGAAGAACACTCCTGTAAGTCTATTTCTTTTACTTTTAATCAAGATAAACAAACTCCAGTTGCTGGTCCCTCTTCCATTGTCCATCAACCCACTCCCATATCAGTTTTACCTCCACCTCCATTCATTTTCACAATAGGTTCATCGAATGCATCTAACCAAGGAACAGTCAATCAAGGTGCAAACATGGTAGCACCAACCTTTTTTTTGAACATTTATGCTCCACTTAACCTTCCACAACCAATGAATGTGATGCCTCAAGAGTATCTTAAATTACTCCCACGTTTTACTGGAGAAGATGAAATAATTGCAGAAAAACACTTGCCTATGTTTTGTAATTTTGCTGAAAATATGAATGTAGAACATCTTGATATTGTAATGAGGCTTTTTGTTCAGTATCTGGACGGAGAGGCTAGAAAGTGGTTTAAGGGATTGCCAAATCATTCTATTAATACATGGGAAGAACTGGAAAATCAATTCACTCAGAGATGGGGTGAAAAAAGGGATCATGGATATTCACTAACATGATTCAATGCAATCAAAAGAAAACCAGATGAGAATGTATCAGATTTTATCAAAATATTCAATAAATTGTATAATACTTTTCCTATAGAAATGAAGCCCCCTCCTTTTGGAGAAAAGGTGGTTTTTTCTGGGGCTTTTGAAGTCGATTTTAGTTTCACACTTAGAGAAAGGAGATCCCCTACTCTAGAGCAGATATAGACAGATGCTTTAGAAATTGAAGCTAATATGACTACAACTGGGAATGAAAAAGGGAAACAGCTAGTCTAAGAGAAGGGGAAAGCAAAAGAAGAATCATCACAAGATCAAAGAATTGAAGATATGACAAAGGTGATAATTTTTTTTTCAAATAAGTTAGTTAAGATGGAATTGGAAAGTAAAAAATCCCAAAGACAAGTACAACAAAACCGAGGAGGATTTAATCCTCAATTCAACAGACAACCCTTGTAAATTTTACAGAGGGAAAGAAAAGATGAAGACCAGGTTCAAGCACCATTGTATATAGAAACAACACCTGGAGAGTTAGAAGAAGATGACCAAAAGGAGGCTAAAGATCAAATATATGCTATGTACACAATAGAAGAGGATGAAGAGGAAGATTGTGAAGGAGAATATACTAAAGTTGAAGTATCTTTTGCTGAAGATGAGATGAATGAATACTGTAAAAAATTTGCAGATTTTATGCAGGCTGAGTTGCACACGAAATATAATTTGAGATCAAGGCCACAAGACACTGAGGGTGAAAAACAAGACCCTGACCCTCCTCCAATGGCGACTCCACAACAAAAGGACCTTTTAAAAAAAGTCAGTAATGGGAAGAAACCTGTAAATTAAGTTAATAGAATAGATGTGCAGCAGGGTGAACCTTACTAGAGAAAATCAGTTGATACTAATATTTTGGAGAGAGTTGTTCCTGTACCCGAACAAGCAAAAAATTCTAGAAAGAGTGAAGAAGAACCTGAAAATAATGTTAAACAAACTCATGCTTCCAGTTTGATAAAAGAGTTGGAGAAGGTAAAAATTCAGGTACCTCTTCTAGAATTAGCTAAAATACCAGTCTACAAGAAAGAAATTTCAGAATTTATTAATCTCACATAGATTGAAGGTATACGTGACGGTGTGAACTTATAAGAAGAGAAGTCAGTGGTCACCTTTGGTCCTCATGTAGAAGAAGTAGATCCTTCTATTCCACCATTCTATATTTCTTTTTTGCTTCATGATTTTACTCTCCATAATTGTCTGTTGGACTTAGGAGCATCCCATAATATCATGCCGTTGTCTGTTATGAAGGAACTAAACTTGAAGATTACCAAACCTTACAGGGATTTGTATTCATTTGATTCCAAAAGGGTGAAACATGTTGGGTTAATTAAAGATGTAGTAGTTTCTTTGGCACAAATTCCAACAAAGAGTATGTATAGTCATGGATGTAGTTGTTGCTGACATTCCAGCCAAGTTTGGAATGCTTTTGTCAAGATATTGGGGAGAAAAGTTGGGAGGTGTTCTAAAATTAAATTTCACTTATGCTATCATTCCTATTTTCAATGGGGAAGAAAGGATATTGTACATGGAAACAAGGTTTGTGAAGACCACTACCAAGAAATATGCAGGAAATTCCCCTATTTATAGTCAAGAAACAAAAGATCTTTCATGTTTCATGTTGCATGAAGATGCAGAATTTGCTGAAGACACAGGGAAGCAGCTCTCTTCAGCAGTTGTAAATAATGAACTGCATTCAAAGAATATTTGGAAATGCTATTTTGATGGTGCCTACTCCAAGGATGGCACAGGAGCTGGATTCTTGTTGATATCACCAGAAGATAACCTCATGCCTTTTTATTTTAAATTGTAATTTGATTCAAAAAACAACCTAGATGAGTATGAGGCCTTAATTTTAAGCCTTCAAGTTGCTAAACAGATGGGAGTTCAGTGTATTTCAATTTTCGGTGACTCTGAATTGATAATAAGACAAATTAAAAATAATTGTCAGACCAAGAATATGAGATTAAGATCATACATAAATGAAGTTTGGGATCTGATAGAGAATTATTTTGAAGCCTTCAATCTTCATTTCATTATGAGGGAGGGGAATAGGTTGGCAAATTCATTAGCAGTTGCAGCTAGTACCTTTAAGCCACCAATGAATCCAAGGTTAAGGTATGAGATTGAAATTATACATAGACCCTCTATTCCTGACAATGTGAAACATTGGCATGTGTTTGAATATGATGAGCAAATAAATCATTTCTTGACAATGATTGGAAACTTTGAAGGTGATGAGATAGATCAAGAAGAGGAACAGACATAGCAGAAAGGAGAGATAAGAAACCTTAAGCAATCAATAGGTGAGCAGAAGACTATCCAATTGAAAGATAATATACTCCCTAAAGGACTGGTTCCCCTTGAAAGACTATTTGATTTTAATGATATTGCTGTTAATTCAAAGAAAATACATAAAGAGGAAGATATGGAAGATTTTAATTTGAGAACTCAACAGGATCCGACAATGGTGAAGTTATTCAAGGGTGTTCCCAAAAATTATGAAGAAAGATACATTGATATTTTTAAGAAGTATATGGATGTGTTTGCTTGGTCATATGAAGACTTGAAAACGTATGATAAAAGCATAATACAACATAATATCCCATAGAAATAAGGAAATTTAGTCCATTACTGTTAGCTCCAATTGAAAAGGAAGTGAAAGAATTGTTGCAAGCAAAAATCATAGTTCCTCTCAGTTATTCAGATTGGGTTTCTAATCTAGTTCCTGTGAGGAAAAAAAATGGAGAGATAAGATTGTGTGTAGACTTCAGGAATTTGAATAGAGAATCTCTAAAGGATAATTATCCTTTACCTAAGATGGATTATTTCTTACAAAAAGTAACAGGAGCTTACAAGATGTCCATGATTGACAGATTCTTTGGGTATAATAAGGTGGCAGTGGATAAGGAAGATCAGAAAATGACAGCTTTCACAACCCCCCGGGGTAATTTTATGTATGCAATAATGCCATTTGGTCTTATTAATGCAGGTGCAACTTTTTAGAGGGCATGGACATGGCGTTTGTAGGCGACAAGTATGTGGTTATATATCTGGATGACGTAACAATTTTCTCAGGGTCAGATTATGAACACCTGGAACATCTGCAAATTTTTTTTGAAAAATGCAAGAAGTTTGGTTTGTCACTAAACCCCAAGAAATATTTGTTTGCCTCATAAGAAGGTAAATTATTGGGCCACATAGTTTCAAAACAAGGAGTGAAGATTTATCCAACAAGGGTGGAAGAAATTCAAATGATTCCTTTACCCAGAAGCAAGAATGATATTCAGAGATTTTTGGGAAAAATAAAATTTCTAAGAAGATTTGTACCAAACTATGCTAAGATTGTGAGAAATATAACTGACATGTTGAAGAAAAATGCATAAGTGAGATGGGATAAAGAAGAAAGAGAAGCATTTTCCAGAATAAAAGAAGCACTCCAGGAAGCTCCTGTTCTAATAAGTCCTGATTATCAAAAGGTATTTCAAATATTTTCATTTGCTTCTCCCACTACTATTGTTTTTGTGTTATTGCAGAATAATGAGGATAATAAGGATCAGCGAGTGGAATTCTTCAGCAAAGTTCTCAAAGATGCTGAGCTCAAATATAAAATTTTGGAGAAGCAAGTGTATGCATTGGTCAAAGCACTCAAAGCCTTCAGAACTTATGTGTTACAATCCCAAATAGTCGTGTATGTACCTAATTCTTCTGTTAAGGACATGCTGGTTCAAAGTGATGTTGAAGGAAAAAGAGGAAAGTGGATAGCTGAAATCCAGGAGTATGATTTGAACATTAAACCCACCAAGTTAATTAAAGGACATGGTTTAGCAAAGTTGCTAACAGAAACAAGTTTTTAAGCATTGGGAATTAATCTCTTGGCACTAGTAGACGGAGCTGACAATCAAGAAGGTCAGGAGAAGCCCAAAATAGGTATTCAATACAAATTTTTGTGTTCAGATTGGTATAAATATGTTGTTCATTACCTATGTTTCTTTTATTTTCCATCTTCACTAAATAGAACCAAATACAGAGCTCTCAAGCTTAAATCTCAGCCATATGTCACAGTAGAAGAAAAGTTGTACTGGAAAGATACTGCTAGTATTTTTTTGTTGTGTTTAACTGAAGGTGAATCCATTGAGGTTATCAAGGAATATCATGGCAATCTCTGTGGAGGACATTATAGTTGGAAGGTCACAACACATAAAATCCTCAAGTCGGGTTTTTATTGGCTTACATTGTTCGCTGACGTGTACAGATTGGTCAGAAGTTGTCAGAAGTGGCAATTGTTTGTAGAAAAGAAGAGACTTGCTTTGTTACCTCTCATTCCAGTATTCATTGGAGAGCCTTTCAGGTAGTGGGGACTGGACTTTATTGGAGAGAGAAATTCACCATCAAGTGGGCAGTTTAAATGGATTCTAACTGCTACTAATTACTTCACAAAGTGGGTTGAAGTAATCCCCACCAAGAAAGAAAATGACCAAGTGGTGATGAAGTTTTTGGAGGAGAACATCTTCAGTAGGTTTGGCTGTCCAGACAAGATTGTAACTAATAATGTTCAGGTATTTAATTCTGCTCGATTCATTAATTTTAGTCAAACATATAATGTAATTTAGTCACATTCCACAGCCTACCATCCATAAGGGAATGGATTGGCAGAGTCTTCAAACAAGACATTGGTCAGGATTCTGAAGAAAACAATCACTGAAAATAAAAAAGACTGGGACTCCAAATTAAAATTAAAATTTAGGTAGTTCGAGTAACTACTAGGAGGTCCACTGGCAAATCACCTTTTGAGTTGGTATATGGAACTCAGGCATTGTTTCCTAGTCAATTGGCCAAACTAGTGATTGCTTTCCTTCAAGAAGCTTAGTAAGAACCTTATGCTCTGGTAAGAGAATGAACAAGGTGATTGAGTTAAATGAAAACAAAGACAAAGTTATAGAGAATTTGATTACTTTTCAAGCAAAAATGAAGTCTATTTTTGACAGGAAGGCATAAGAAATCCTCTTTCATGTAGGAGATTTAGTACTCAAATGAGACACTAGAAGGGAGGATAAAGGAAAGCATGGTAAGTTCGACCCTCTCTGGTATGGTCCGTACATAATTTCTGAAGCCAGATCAAAAAATAATTTCATCCTAGAATATTTAGATGGAGAATCTCTGCAGCTGCCTATGAATGCGCAATATTTGAAGCATTATTTTGAGCATTAAAAGTCAACATTCCACCATTGTAAATACTAGATTTCTCATTGTTCATATGTAACCAAGCAATATTTGACTCCATTCCCAATGGATAAGGTACTAATCTGCAGCTCTTAACACTTTCATGGAAAAAATCACTATCCCCAGGTGGAGCCAGATGTTGTGGCTCATTTGCATTTACTTTTGAAATATTTCTCATAACACCAAAAAAAGTATATATGTTAGAAAATGTGAAATTTTTTGAATACCGAAAAAGAAATTTTGATTTATATTTTGGTGTATTAACATTATGTGCAGAGATGTGAAGGTGGGTCGAGTCGTGCTTATAGGCATATGGAAAAGTTCAAGAGTCGGGCTAATTGATGTGTTCAGAACATTACATGCCAAGGTTGAGTCGGGTGTCCCCACCTCCACTTGCCACATCATCCCTACCTTTATCGCACATCGCACATTGCAAGCTTAGGAGGAATGGCGCTCATGGATATGTTATGAATGCCGAAATACGAAGTGCGATAAGGGACGGGCGCGATGCAGCTCAGAACTATGATTAATGTATTCCAATCGTACATCGCACATCACAAGCTCAGGAGGGATGGCACTCATGAATATGTTATGAATGCTAAAATTCGAAATGCGACAAAGTTTTATATCTCCGATTGCGATTGGCCCCACCTCCACTTGCCACGCCATCCCTACCTTTATCGCACATCGCACATCGCAAGCTCAAGAGGAATGGCACTCATGAATATGTTATGAATGTTGAAATGCGAAATGTGATAAAGGGATGGACACGATAGTTTTCAAAGGAAAATTTGAATTTATTTAAAGTCCAGGATTATGTGCAGTTGTGTTGTTTTATGAAGAAACGCAAACGCGGGCAGTGGACTCAGGTAAGTGACCCAGCGCAGAGGAAAGGAGAAGAGAAGACAAAACTCTGCGGGCATGAGGAGAAGAGACAGATTCGGGTAGAAGGGGACATGATAACATTGTTTGAAACATAGAGGCATAGGCAAAGTCGAGAAAAAGGAGCATATGGTGGCATTGTTGGAAACGCAACAACTGGGTCAAGTCGGGAAAATATGCGCTATTGCAGAACTGTTTGAATACCACATCAAAAACAGAAAAGACATGACAGCAAGCAGAAACGACAAATATTGAACTCTGGAAGAAATGTAGGGCAAGGATGTCCGATCTGCCAGGGAGACACATCAACACTTTCGGGAGATGCATCAACAACAAATTAGATTCAACAAAAAGAATAATATTTCAAGTTTTAATTTGTTTTGTTTGTTTGTTAATATCGAATCTATAGTGATGTCCTCAATTGCAATGTAATAAGTAGTTTTAACAGTTTAGGTAGTTGAAGTAGTTTTAATAATTTCTAGTAGTTACGAACTATTTTTGATGTATTTAAGCAAGATAGAAAGAATGAAGAGGGGTTCTGAGTTTTGGACCTCTGGAAGACTAAAACTTTGGTAATTACTTTTATGAGGAGTTAATTAAAGAAGCATCAAGTTTCCTGAAACTATTGATGGTGATTTGTTTTTCCTGTGCCATTTTGTGTTCCTTCTTCCTGGAATGAAGTGAAGTAAAGAAGTTGCCGGTCTCTTAATTACAGATATGAGTAAGAGTTAAATAACCTTAATTTGTGCTCCTTAACTCCAACTCCTCTCCCTTTACAAATTCTCTCTGGAACTTAAAATTAATAGATTTTGTGTTTACATCATATTATTTTGAGTTTCCTCTCTCTCCATAGATTCATTCTAAAATTTAGAGTGATAGATTCTGTGTTACAACATATCATTTTGAGTTTCTTCTACATTTCTTCTTTTCCATTAAGATATCTACAGTTAATGGGATTGTGGAGTATTTCATTATACCAAATTATTAAGGGTTTTAAAGAATTAGTTTCCAAAGGGATTGAACGAAGACCACCTGATATAATTACTTCTGTGACACATTTAAAAAAAAAAATCTTAAGCAATGATTCCTTTCCACAACCAAGGAATTGTCTCTTAAGATACTAGGGCAGAAACGTGAAGCTGGGTTAAACTTTTGTGAGAATCGGGGGCCGAATTTTTTTTTTGGCAATAGTTTGGCCGAACATTTTATAAAGTTCGGCCGAAATTTCTTAGAAAGTTCGGCCGAACTCGTGATTCCGTTTAGATTGACGGCACAGTGACGGCACGGGCAAACATAATTTTTGCCGGAGATTGGAAAACCGGAAACAGAAGTTCAGCTGAACTTATAAAAAAGTTCGGCCGAACTAGGAGTTCGGTCGAACTTTTACTTTTAAAATAGTTCGGCCGAACTATTTTCTATAAATAAATCGCCCACGAAATTTGTATGTTTACCGTTTTCATTGTTCGCGCGATTTTTGTTGTCCCTGTCGCTGGTGCTCTGTTCCTCCTGGCCGCGCTGGTGCTCTGTTCCTCCTGGCCGCGTTGTTTACTGTCACGTCCGCGCTCTTCGACTCCGCCGGGTATGTCCGCGCTCTTCAAAATCCTTTTCTGTGGAAAATGAACGAATGTTCGCGCTGTTCTAATCCCTTTGTTCTTCAAGGGTCTTTTGATTTTTCTTGTGGGTTGGGTGGTGCAGATTGTGCTTCAATTCGTCAGGGTGGACCTTGCTATAATAAAAATGTCGTTCACGTCCATGCTTCATATGCAATGAATAATTACTATCAGATTTATATCAATGATTGTAAAATCCAGTCCTTTTTCTATAATAGTGAACCGATTGCAATACTCATTACCTGAATCAGTTTGTAGTTGTGATGGTGTGCTTACAAATGATTTGTCATCTTGAGGAATTTTAGCAAGTTATCCAAGATGTGATTTAATCTTGATTGACACATGTAATAATAGAACCACTGGGAGATTATTTGGTATATGTATTTATAGTACCACTTCCTAGATATGAAATTCAGGCAACTTATTATGCTTTCTCCAATGAAGCTTTGTGTTTGTTTTTTTCATACACTATAGGTTAATCACAGGCTATCAGAGCCTAGTGGATTGGATAATTTGTATTGTTTTGAATGTATGGAGTGGAATGCTTATATCCAGTGAGAAATGAGAAGGAAATTTTGATGTGGTGTCAACTTTGTATATTTTAGAGAATACATGAATTGGTGTATATGGAATGTCTGTAATTGCAAGATATATTTACTGTAATGGCTTATTTTTAACACAATCTTCAAATGAGTAGTACTTCCTATATACAATTGTCACCTTAATACAAATGGGACTTCCATTTTTTCTCGGAAACTAACTATTTAGTTTCAATTTGTTAAACATAACTTATACTTGAAAACCAAGGTATTTTTCATACTGAAAAAAATCTATCTTACCAGAGTATGGTACCCAATAACACATGTCCATGTCCTGTTGGTAATAGCCTTCAACATACTCGTTGTCATAATTTCTCGAACAAAACTTATTCAGGGAGTCTATAATTCATATATTTTGGGAATCTATATATAGAGTTCTTGCAAGTTGCAGTTTGGTGTTTGTGTCTCATGCTCATCGTTACAGTGCTTCCTGTTTTACAGTTTGTGTCTCATTCTGTATGTACATTTATAATTTGTATGTTGTATGTACATTGATTGAATGTACAATTCATCCCTTATTTACAGATTTTTGATATTAGCCATTTATCGTTGCTCCACTTTTGCACATTGATGAATGAAAAGACTTTTATAGTGGATAGCCCATCTTCTCCCATGTTATTTGGAGCACTTTTTGAGCCATTTGACTCTTTTGCAAAAATTGCAAAAAGAGTGTGCAAGTAGGTAGCCTACTTTGTAGGATTGGATCATCTTCTTTTCTATTCTTTTTTTTCTATCTATATGACGCTTGCCTCTAGCTTCTCCACATAACTCTCAGCTTCAGCATGCTCATTACCCTCTTCTATACCATTTTCTTGACACCATGGAGGGATTTGAAATTTGAATTGTCTCCATGACAACTTGGACATCTGCCTCTCCTTAATCAAATTATAAAAGTCTTGTTTCATGGCTGTAATATTTTTCCAAATCTGCAGCATAGTTGCAGGTTTTATGATTTACATGTTTCTGGAAAAATTAGTGTTGTTATCACCTTCAGCGAACTAGATGGCTCTACTTTGAAGTCTTCATTAAACTGTTTCCTTTTCTAATAGTGCTTGCTTTCTCCCCTCCAAAATTTTCAAAGACTGCAAGTCTTTTTCAGTAAAAATTGCATTTAGATTATTGTCAAAAAGCCTAGAAATGAATTCTTCTACTTCTAAAAGATCCTTTTTATCTTCTATTGCCTTCTTTTTAGACTAGTTAGCAGCCACTTTCTTAACTCTTTTGATATTGTCCACAAAGTGTTTCATTAAAGTCCCCCCAAAGCTTCATCATATTTTACTCAAATGTTTGTAATTAAGAATCCATCCATATCAATAAAGGTATAATACTTTGGTTCATATTGTCCATTATGTTTGTTATTCTATTTCCTTTTGTGATATATTTGAGTAATATTTGTAAGTTGTAACTTTCGCTTTGAATATTTCTATTTGGCACACCACAAATAGGAATTTAAACTATTAAATTAATTAATATAGATTTAATTTGATTTTAGATTTATCAAGAGGTGTTAATATGGATTTAAGTTACTGTAAATGAAATTTATAATTTTTTTTTTTGGTTCATTCCCAAATATATATATATATTTTTAAAGTTAATATTATTTAAACTTTTATAGTATGAGTAACTCTTGTCTTATATTTGACTAATTTTTTATATAATTGAAATTAAAAAACAGATGATTTTCTCCAAGTTTTAATTGTTTAAAATATGATTGTTTGAGCAACTCTTTCTTTGGGATAAAAGGAGGTTGAAAGATTTTTTTTCTTGTATATTTGAAGCTCTCCATTATTATAGAAAAGGATTTTTTACTAGTATATTTTTATGCTCTTTTCCATAGTAATGTCATAGTGTATGAAGTTTTAAATTGTTTTTATTATTTTTATTATATGTTGGATGTGATTTTGATTGAAAATGCTTCTTTTTTATTTATTAATTAAAAAAAATTTATTAGAAAAATTATTGCTTTAAGCCTTGGAATTTACAATCAAAATTAGAAAATGTATTTTTATCTAAACTATTTATGAAAAGTTTAATATTGTTTGATTTTATCTACCATGTCCTTTTTACATATATCTAGAATAATATTATTTGTAGTTTCTGGTTTTTTGTAACATTTTACTACCATAATCAAAATCTATAGAAATAATAATCTAACATTATAATATCTCGAAATGGAGCTAGCCAACTCAAATATAGTATTGCAAATCCCTGGCTAAGTTAGATGAGGAGGCTATGTATTACTTAGTATTGTATCCATATTGGGGTTGCAAGTTCTATGGGTTCAAAAGAACACTTGCAAACAATTTGTTTTCCATATGACCTCTCTTTTTCATAGTTAAATTTCATTCTTTTAGCCATTATGGATTTGAGAAAAATACATCCCGACAGGCCAATAAAAAGCCTTAACAATGAATTAAACATGAACAACTATTAAATATGGGTAACCAAGTAGCATCAAAACAAACAACTAAATCACCAAGGCTATTAGTGATAAATAATAAACATTCTAGGATACTTCAAAATTCCATGTAAATAATTTTTTACCTAAAATCACTAGATGGTGAAGCCCACAGTAACAACTGCAAAAGCAATGCAATATAACCAATCAAACTACATCAACAAAACATATGGTCTTGAATGAGGTTTTGGACTCTTTAGATATAAATGTACACCGTGGCAATGTATTTTAAATATAAAACTTTAATCCATGTGCTTAACCTTAACATTGACACAAATAGAATACAATTTTACTCACTTCTTTATGATAGAAAAATATGCGGATGAGTATTGCCCACATATCCGAAGTCAAAAGGGATAGATTAAAAAGGGATGCTCCGGTCATCTATAAAAGATAAATTAAAGAAGCATGACATATTGACATATAATTTTCCTGCGTGGAAAAACATAGTTACCGAGAGTTCAAAACTCATGCATTTGAATAGAAAGTGGGTATACGAATGAGCAAGTAGATTTTTTTCTAGAAATGAGGAAGTGAAGGTTGATAGAGAGCCACACAAAATTTCAAATTCATACCTTAAAAAAATTGTTAGATCCTTTTAAAGAAAACATATTTAATCAACTTTCATTGAAATATATGATAAACTCAACCCAATTTTATGAAAAATAGTATACCATTTTTTACATAATTTCACATAATACAAATTTAGATAAATATTACTTAAGTATTGTTATAAATATTTAACTACCCATCGAGAGATGGCCAAGTGATTGAGACAAGGCATCATCACAATAAAAAACCAAGTACAAATTGTAGTAATCCTAGAATCATGCTTTACATAAGGTAAAATTCGGGAACTCATGACTTGTACTATAGATAAAAAAACATTTACCCTTACCAAAAAATATATGATAAAAATTGACAAACTACATAAGCTTAAGCTTAAGGGGATCTATAATCCTTCTTGCCTTCCATATAGATAATGAAAATCTCTCTAGAGTTAGCTAAGAATTTTAGCGTGTAAGGTTGCTATAAAAACTTAACTCCATACATTTTTCTCTAACTTCACACTCCTAGTTGTATTTTCAACTATGGAACAAAATACAATAACACAAAATGGAACTCTTATTCCTCCTAGTGGCCAATTATTTAACATAGCGTGATAGCCAACTAGGTGTAAGATTTGACTCCGTCAACCATTAACGAGGTTTGTGATTTTAGACCTTTTAGAGTCTTGTTAAAATTCCACATGTAGCTAGCTTGCCATGCATGAGTAATGGGGCTAAAATGTTATTCTCTCATACCATGACCTAGTCAACATGATAGTAATACGTTTTGAAAAATAATTTGTTTATGGATTCTATTTTCCACATTCTCTCAACCATATCAAAAACCTTCTTATAATATTTGAAACCTAAGGTCTTTCCCATACCAAAGTATGTTCTTTTAAAACATATTTTCTTGGTGATATGGGCGATTTAGAAATGATTGGGAGAGCAAAATTCCTCATTTAATATGTACAATATGTTTGGTTCATGCCACTAAGCCAAGAATTTTAAATTCAACTGACTTTTAATATAACCAACTAAATCTTGCAAAAAAAGAATAAAAAAATTTATGTTAGGGTGGTGGATTTAGGCATTAAAACAACACACCATGATATTTCAAAATTAAAAATAATGGTTTGAGTCCTAGGTGAATTTGATGAGGTAGTGGCTCTCCTCTGAATACTAGCAATGAATTCAATGACTAGATAGAGCTTTCAACATCCTCTTCTTTTACATTCTCATTAGCTGCATGTTTATTAACATCTTCTTGCAAAGTGGGTGTCAAACTTTTCCATTCATCATGAACACAAACTTCACATGCTTGAGGTAATGAACACAAAATAAAATTCCTTGTTGGAACAGCTTCATGTGCCTCCTTGGCTTTGGAGCATTCTCCATGTTTTCCATAACCAAGACCCAAATAATTATGCCCTTCCTCAACAACATTTGGCTCAACTATGCCTTGTATTAACTATGCCTTGTACATGTTTTCCTTTAACCCTTTACTTTCATAGCACATTTTCATCAAAAATTTGGACCTTATTCAGGTCTAGTGGGTCTCTCAAAAGCACGTACACATTAATTTTGAGAGGAAATTGAAGACATAAACCAATAGCTAATTCTTCTAACTAACCTTGACTAAAATGAGCTAAATTGTACTTTGATACCAACTTGATTTGAATATGGACAAACTAGTTTTATTGGGCTATATCCCTCATTAGTAAATAAAAATGTGTTTAGGATCGTTTTAAGTTAGCCAATTGGGAAGGGGTTTGTGTCAAGCTTTAAGTGTATTTTGTGAGAAATTTATGAGTTAATTAGCTTTTAAAAACTCGTGTACAAATAAAATGCAAATTTTTTATTTAGGAAATTTTTTTCCCTCAATCCAGATTCCGATCATTGGACATGTAAGAGGAAGAAAGAGGGAATTCACTTTTCAAATTCTAGACCTTGTCTAAACCAAAATAAACTAGAGGTTTGGTTTTCAAATACATTCACTTATTTGGAAAATTTCTAGCTACCAAAATTCCATATGCCAATCTACCTCCCAAGAAATACATTTATTACACCACTGGTTAGTTTTTTGTCTTCCTATATTCTTTATCAACCTCTTCTAGTGATTCTTGAAAGGTGGATACTTAAATCCTTCCTAAAAATTTGAGCTCTAAAATGAGAAGACATACAAGGTCATTTTAAGTCATTCTTAGATAATGAAAATGATTGTTCCAAGTCTCATGTTGATTCTCATGTTATTTTATAAACCTTGAGTGGAAAGAAAAATAGGAGGGCATAAATGTAAGAAATATAAAACATAATGAAACACAACGTAAGAAATAGAGAACATAATGAAACACGCACATACATATATCTCTAGACAATCAACACAATTATTTTCCTATGAATCCTTATGGGAGACAAGCAACCCTAAAAAGTAATGATGCTCTAGACTCCTGTTTCCCTAGGAAATCCTTATGGGATAAAAACAACACTAAAATGTAAACATGCTCTAATCTCTCTTTTTTGGTATCGAAAATATGTGAGTACAAAGAAAGAGGTAATCTCTCTAGAGTTAGCTAAGACTTTTAGCGTGTAAGGTTGCTATAAAAACTTAACTTCATACATTTTTCTCTCTAACTTCACACTCCTAGTTGTGTTTTCAACTATGGAACAAAATACAATAACACAAAATGGAACTCTTATTCCTCCTAGTGGCCAAGTATTTAACATAGTGTGATAGCCAACTAGGTGTAAGATTTGACTCTGTCAACCATTAACAAGGTTTGTGATTTTAGACCTTTTAGAGTCTTGTTAAAATTCCACATGTAGCTAGCTTGCCATGCATGAGTAATGGGGCTAAAATGTTATTCTTTCATACCATGACCTAGTCAACATGATAGTAATATGTTTTGAAAAATAATTTGTTTATGGATTCTATTTTCCACATTCTCTCAACCATATCAAAAACCTTCTTATAATATTTGAAACCTAAGGTCTTTCCCATACCAAAGTATGTTCTTTTAAAACATGTTTTCTTGGTGATATGGGTGATTTAGAAATGATTGGGAAAGCAAAATTCCTCATTTAATATGTACAATATGTTTGGTTCATGCCACCAAGCCAAGAATTTTAAATTCAACTGACTTTTAATATAACCAACTAAATCTTGAAAAAAAAGAATAAAACAATTTATGTTAGGGTTGTGGATTCAGGCATTGAAACAACACACCATGATATTTCAAATTTAAAAATAATGGTTTGAGTCCTAGGTGAATTTGATGAGGTAGTGGCTCTCCTCTGAATACTAGCAATGAATTCAATGACTATATAGAGCTTTCAACATCCTCTTTTTTTACATTCTCATTAGCTACATGTTTATTAACATCTTCTTGCAAAGTGGGTGTCAAACTTTTCCATTCATCATGAACAAAAACTTCACATGCTTGAGGTAATGAACACGAAATAAAATTCCTTGTTGGAACAGCTTCATGTGCCTCCTTTGCTTTGGAGCATTCTCCATGTTTTCCATAACCAAGACCCAAATAATTAGGCCCTTCCTCAACAACATTTGGCTCAACTATGCCTTGTACATGTTTGCCTTTAACCCTTTACTTTCATAGCACATTTTCATCAAAAATTTGGACCTTATTCAGGTCTAGTGTGTCTCTCAAAAGCACGTACACATTCATTTTGAGAGGAAATTTGAAGACAGAAACCAATAGCTAATTCTTCTAACTAACCTTGACTAAAATGAGCTAAATTGTACTTTGATACCAACTTGATTTGAATATGGAAAAACTAGTTTTATTGGGCTATCTCCCTCATTAGTTAAATAAAAATGTGTTTAGGATCGTCTAAAGTTATCCAATTGGGAAGGGGTTTGTGTCAAGCTTTAAGTGTATTTTGTGAGAAATTTATGAGTTAATTAGCTTTTAAAAACTCATGTGTACAAATAAAATGCAAAATTTTTATTTAGGAATTTTTTTTCCCTCAATCCAGATTCTGATCATTGGACATGTAAGAGGAAGAAAGAGGGAATTCACTTTTCAAATTCTAGACCTTGTCTAAACCAAAATAAACTAGAGGTCTGGTTTTCAAATACATTCACTTATTTGGAAAAGTTCTAGCTACCAAAAGTCCATATGCCAATCTACCTCCCAAGAAATACATTTAGTACACCACTGGTTAGTTTTTTGTCTTCCTATATTCTTTATCAAGCTCTTCTAGTGATTCTTGAAAGGTGGATACTTAAATCATTCCTAAAAATTTGAGCTCTAAAATGAGAAGACATACAAGGTCATTTTAAGTCATTCTTAGATAATGAAAATGATTGTTCCAAGTCTCATGTTGCTTCTCATGTTATTTTATAAACCTTGAGTGGAAAGAAAAATAGGAGGGCAGAAATGTAAGAAATATAAAACATAATGAAACACAACGTAAGAAATAGAGAACATAATGAAACACACACATACATATATCTCTAGACAATCAACACAATTATTTTCCTATGAATCCTTATGGGGGACAAGCAACCCTAAAAAGTAATGATGCTCTAGGTAGCTTAGAATCCTATTTGTTTTCAAAATAAGGATGCACTCCCATTTGATTCTCATGATTAGGTTGTAATCATGAGGCTCTCGCTCAAGAGTGGACCTTCCCAAAATCTTGTGACATCTTGTCTTCCCATTTATGGTAAAGAAATCAAATAGTTCTATCAATTCCACCTTGCAACTCTAAGAGACATTGAATTAAATTTCATCTCAAGACAGGGCTTTGAGAGGACACTCTCAAAGCCATCCTTCGTTATGGCTTTGAAACATATGGTAAGTATCAAGACTTAGCAACTTTATTTACATAATTTTTTCTAGCATGGACCTTAATGTCATAGCCTTCTTTTGCCTAAATGAATGAAAATTTCCTTGCCATTTGGCTTGCGACATTCATAATTCATGCTCATGGAACATGATTGTGTTGCAATTGTGATAACATTTGTTGTATGCAGAAGCTAATAAAAAATGATCGAAAATGACATTTTTGCTTTGTTTTTTTTGAAGATTTAAGGAAAATTACACCAAGTAGCTTCCAACCTCATATGACCATCATGTCAAACTCATCTCAGGATATTGTCCAAGTAAGAGCCACTTAAGCAAGCAATCTAGTATACATGACTCCAACTTCAATTAGCAGCAATGACAGTTCTAAGTATGGTGCAAACATTGCTCTAGATCCTCAATGGGGCATGTTTGATGACAATAATTTGGGGAGTGAGAGAGGGAGATGGTAGGAGAAAAAAATCAAGGAATCCTCGGGAAATTGAAAAATATACAACTAATAAGGTGGAAGACATTTGTAACCTAAGAGAGAAACCTGTGAGGAAATGGGTGAAGTTGGTATTACACACCCAATTGGACAACCTCGAGGAGAAAACATTTCTCCCACTTTATTTGCTGGCATAACCTAGTAAGTGTTATTCACTAGCATGTATTTTGTAAAGGCCTTTCAACCTAGTTCCCATTCAACTCCATCCACCAGGTTGTAGAGGATTCCAAGCCTAATTTCATGAAACGTAAGTTGGGGATGATCACATTGACTTGCTTGATGACATGTCTATGAAGATTAACTACCTTGAACTATTTTTTTGCGTAGGGAAAGAGACACATTCCCATGTCTGAGCATGAAAACTTTCTTTGATATGGTTAATGCCTCTTGTGTTTACTTCTGCAAGTTCTATATGCAGAGTCTGTAAAGGGCCAGGTAGCCTCTGGATCTCATCTTTTATGAAAGGTGACATATCTAGTAAATGCCCCTACAGTCAATCTCTGGAATGGATCTAAATAGAAGTTCTTCATTTTAATATCCGTAAAACACAACAACTTTAATGTAAACTATGTACATGTGTCATTTCTTCCACAAACTAAAGTGTATAAGTAGTAAATTTTATACCAAGTGTGCTCCCACCATGTAAAGCGCAATTTGGTGAACTTATCATTTTTATAATATCTTTTTTGATTAAATTTAGTTTCACACATGATCAATTATTGCTTTGAAAGTTGTGTTCTACATAATTTGCGTACACTAAATTACAAATTGATTTTTTGAGATCTATTTTGTGTAAATGTCGACCAATAGATATATATCATGGAGGATGAAAGACGAAGATCAGCCGAATCCCATATGGAGGTTTAGGGATCGGAGGATGTTCACGGTATTTAAATAGAATCTTAAATCTCCATACATGTGTGTACATATGGAATTGATTTTTTTATTAACTTTGTGAGTGAAATTAGTTGTTAATAAGTTTCATATTTTGATTTTTAGGAGGTAAGAGGAGAAGGGTTTCTACTCCATCCATGGAGCGTGGCCAAGGTTTAACTAGTCGAGGTATGAGTGGTAGCAGGTTGCGGGAAGGGGGTGATATTTATTCCCCCGAAGGCAAATCAACGGCTGCTGGTTCTCAACAGGGTCACCGTGGGTCTGGTTCTCAGTAGCGTCATTCTGGGTCTGGTTCTCAGGAGGGTCATGTTGGAGAAGATGTTAACCAACAACATCAAGGTTGCCATCAATTTCAATATTTTTTCATTAAATTTGTACAACTTTTTTTACACGTGTTTTTTCTAATATACGAAATTATATATATATTTATGCAGAGGCCAAAAATGTTCGAGCTAGTGGTCAAAATAGACGCAGGGCAGCTCGCTACATTCAAGAAGAAGGCTGTCAACTCAGCACAACTTATCCAGCTGAGATTACTGATATACCATGGGAAACCAACATGGCGGAATGCACCTTACAAAGGTGTGAAAGCCTTCATGCAAAATTGCAAAGAGATCTCATGGCTTTGTCTCTACCTGCTGAGAGTAGACAAAGCCTTGAAATAGTTACACATTCATTGGGTGAAATGGTAAATGTGTACAAAAATTTGGGGCCAACGACTGATTCGTTTGTAGAAACGATGAGAAAGAGAAAAGAAACAGTGATAGGTCCCGATAAATGGCAGGACATAAAACAAAAAGTTACAAGAGCAGAGGCCAAGTCAATGTTTAATTATAAGGAAGGGCCAAAAAGAAAAATGTTGAAGGTGCAGTATTTCAAGCACCCAGACAAAGTTGGTTATTTGTATGATCGACATCTTGCGGCCTTTGGAAGGCTTCCATGGAACGATGAGGTTCCTGTTTATTTTGAACAAATGTTTTATGCAGAATTTTTTTTGGGTATGAAACTCGAATACAATGACCTTCCTTCAGAATTTTTTGGCCCGGGGAGAGGTTGATTATATCAACGTAAGGGCGCTAAGCGAGATGTGGAGTTGCCTCGCCCTGAGCCGCCATTGGTGAGTCGACCGTTTCGAGTCGAAACTCTGCGATCAGAGATGGATGCGACTTCTCAAATAAGTCGAGAAGCAAGAGATGTTATGATCGATAATGTTCATAGCGGATTGAGTGGAGTCGATCTTTGTTTAAATCGACAAAGAGCACGTGAAAATGCACGTGCCAATTTTGTTTATCGTACAGATGAGGAGATTTACAACATGAATGTTGAAGATCTCCGAACATATGCAATAAATTGTCGCAATGGTTTGCAAGACCTAATTTTTCATGAGGAAGAGGGCACTGGAACGGTATGTGTTAGTGACCTTAGGGTTTGAAATTATTTTTACATATACATGTGTAGAATTTGTAATAAATACACGTGTATGTACATGTATACATTTATTTGTATGTGTACATTAATCTAACAAAAATGTATGATTATATGTTAAAACACCATTTGCAGTTCTCAGGCATGATGCGTGATGAAAATGTTAATATTACGTTCGGGACCTCCGGTTCAAATGATGTAGATGGGTCTGACCATCATGATATGTTGGCACATGTATGTTAGTTTTTTTTAAGTGACTCTAAAATAAATAATTGTTGCCACACATGTACATGTATGTATATATATAATTTGATAAAATGTTTTAACAGGTACCAATTCCGTCTGATGTTTTTGGGATGGCAGTACTTTCTTCTTCTTTAGGAGATATACCTTCTACTTCATTGGGAGATGAGCCACAAGTATGGACAATTTTTCACAAGTTTAAAATTTATGTTTAAAAGTTATATATATATATATATACATTCTACCTCAAAAAGTTCCATTAAAAATTGAGATATATATATATATATATATATAGAAATCTATATTTTGAGTTATTTAAAATTTTTTGAATTTGGGTTCCTATACAAGATTTCTTTAATCCGGGGACTCTAGCGACGGAGATAGGAACATCCACAACATTTGAACAAGTTGTCTTTAGTTCCTTTTTTTAATATTATTGAAAATAAGTTTATATATGTACACGTGCATTTTCATTTGAAAGTTTTTAATATATATATATATATATATATATATATATATATATAGATATATAACTGTACATGTATATTGTACAGTTTACCACTGCAGATGTTCCTATGGGAGAACCTGTTCATCAAATGGAGAGGGAACCTTACGAGGTATTGCATGATTTTTTTGTTATATTTTTTTTTTTACATGAAGTTCTAGATATATATATTCTCATTCATTTTTAAAACTTCAAATTTTAATGTTCAAGTACATGTGCATTGTGTATGTAGGTTTCCTATTCACAGGATAGGGCGCGGACTGAGACCCAGACACTAGATCCTCCATTTGATGGACATGATTTACAGTAGATTTGATTTCAAAATTTAAATGGTTTTAAAATTTGTTAAACTTGATACAGTTTGATACTTGTGAGATTTACAATTTTTGGACATATTTTATTACATTGTTATTATATAATTTGTTTTATTTAATTTTTGGATGGTTTTAGTACTTTTGGCATGTGAATGTGAAGTAATGTTGTCATCTGAACTACATTTGGCATTTGATATTTAATTTTAAATGTTTTTGTTGGATAGTTGAATTATAATTGACATGGAATGTGAAGTTTTTAAAACTCAAGTTTTGGATGGTTTCAATCTACATTTTGCATGTGATATTTAATGAACTTTAAATGTTTAATGTTTTAATGTTGCACAATATATAATCAAAGGGGTTTTAAAACTTAAATTTTTGGATGGTTTCAACCTACATTTTCACATGTGGTAAATTGAAATGTTACTTGTAAGAAGACAATCCCCATTGATTTCATTGTATATGTTGATTTCTGATTTGATATAATTGCATGTATGATGGTACATTACTTGTAAAGTCATTGGATTAATAGTGTTCATTGATTTCAATGTAAGCGCAAAAAATTATTGACAATGTAGAACGATTTTTGTGTTATAATAATTAAACCTAATAATATTGGAGAGCAAGAGAGATAAGGTATGGTGTTTACTACAAGAGTTCGAGCTAAATATTTAAATGGTTTATGATTTATAATTTTTACTTTCTTTTTAATATAATCGATACGGAAAGATGACAAAACTAATAAGGGTGACAATAAGAATAGAAGAAGAAAATAGTTTAAGATTGATCACAATAAATGCTATTTGTAATTGATTACATTCTAATTATTCACATTCTATCATTTAATATTATTACATTGTCACTTTGCATTCAAAAATTTTATTTGATCATTTTCCATTATTAAAGTTATTCTACAATATTTATCATCTCAACAAATTGAGGTAACTAAGAAAATTTAAAATTAAAATGACTTGATAAATCTCAAACATATTTAGCATATTTAAAATGGTTATATTAATATTAGATGTATTTACATATTATTGATAAAATTAATCATATGTTTCTCATATTATCGATAGTTTTTCCTTGGTTGCACACCACTGAAACCAACTTAGATCCATCTTAACTACGGATCTATCAAGCGCTGAGAGGGATCAAATATCTCGAGGTGCAAACGTTTCCTCAAGTTTTGCACTCAAAAAAGAGGTTTGCACCTCTAGATATTTGATCCCTCTCGGCGCTTGATAGATCCATAGTTATGATGGATATAGGAAAATAACTTTCTAAAAATAAGTAAGGGAAAAGCAGCATAGGGAACAATTAGGAGTAGATTTAGGGCATAGGGAACAATTAGGAATAAATTTAGGAACATGTGATAGTTGGGTGAGATAAAATCATATTTTAATAAAATAATGGGAATTTGTAGGAGAGACAAATAGTGGATATGACATGTATTTTGGTGAATAATCAAATTTATGGAATTAAAAAATTAATTATTTTTGTATGTGAAAACAAGATTCACACCCAATCCTCACCTAAAAGACTAAATTAAACACATTATTATTAAGGGGACGAGGAGCTTTCTAGGTTTTGAGCTCCCCATTGTTAGATGAGTGTCGTAATGGCATTCCATGTATTTTTGTGAGAACTTATGATATTGTGATATTCTAATTACGAAATAGTGATCTTGAGTACACTCTGGATAATGTAGTAGATTGGAACTTTTTGATAAAGGGAGATTAGGGATGTGACCAAATTCCTATCAGTGAAAAAAAATTTCTTCACCTTCCTATAACTCCATTGTAGCTTTGGGGGCCAAAGGTAAGAAGAGTACCTTGGAATTTCTTGGGTGAAAAACCAAGTAGGTCACCAACTTTGGTCTAGTGCATTGGAATTCATAAAAGAATTGGTCATTGGAGCTGCTTCAAGCTAGGAGTGAGCATCGTCACCAACCTACATTGAATATTTTACACTCCCTAGGGTGAATGATACTTTAAATTGATTGATAGTCTAAGACTTTCGAATTTTTCCGAATGCCAAATGATCTTACAAAGCTAATATTTATAATATCCTAGTAGGTCATTCGGTGACAACTTTTACCGAAAACTTGAAACAAAGAGAATCTATCCTTGGCTAGGACATCATGTAATATGCCTGCCATAAACAGTAAAATTGTACTTAAAAGCTGAGATTCGGGCAAGTGGGGACAACCACTTGTTATCTCGTCCCTTGGAGGCTAGGCTATATGGAGACCAAATCTGACCTTACAAAATAAAGTGAAATAATTTGTACCATACGGTCGGAAAACATATACAAGAACAATTAATATACAAGAACAATTAATTTCATTCTAGAATATATATATATATCCAATACATATAACATTTTTCATCAATGCACATGTATAGAAAAACTATTTTCAGTTGATACTAGAGCACGTGCTTGTACCCAAAAAATTTGTAACATGTGCAAACCACAAATAACATAAGAAGCTCATAAGCAGCTCAATTTTTAGTTGAGTACTGGAAGTTCTAAAACATATTTAATCCAAAGATAATAAATTGTTGGACACTTCACTCAAAAAAATTCTAATGGAATTCCATCCTCAATAATCCGTTCATGATCGGATTTTGACATTTTCCATTTCTTAATTTTCGATTTTTTCTTTGATTGAAATTCTATCAACTTTATGCGTGCTGCACACACCAAGTGACTATATTGACAACTTATGGAATCAGGTTCATAGTCTTCAAAGTAAAAAAAGTCTCCACTTTGACGAGTTTGTTTGAAAAAATAACCTTTCAGTATAATAGACCCTCTGTCATACTGAAATCCGTGATCATTATAGTCTTGTAATAATTTCATTTTTCGTTCAGTGCAACGGCATCAAATAATACTTAACATTTTCATCGTTGTCAATAGGTGCAATTACAGCAAAAACATCTCCCGCACAATAAAATAAATTTAACATTTAATTATGCATATTTAAATTTATTTCTAGATCTTTAAATCATTAGAAAGTAATTCAAATGTTACCTTCTCTAACAAGATCAGAAACTCGATCACCATCGGATGATATTGTAGTTTCCTCTGATTGCATTTCTTCAAACATTGCAAAAGACATTTTTCCCTTTGTATTTAGCTCTGTATGTTTCCAATCGTTCACATACATTTTGTTTTCACAAACGTCATTGGATTTTGTGTTGTCTATGCAAACATCACAAAAAAAAGAATATTTTCTTTTATCCAATGCAAACACATTTCTCGACAATTTTGTTTGAATTGAATGCAATTTTCGAGTCTCTTTTATTGTTTCAACGTCATTTCCAATTGATCTATCTATGTCTTCGATTCCAATATGCCAGAAAAACCTTTATATGGAAAATTAGAAAAATAAGTAAATATGATATCAAAATACAATTAAAAATAATCATTGCATGATAAATGTACAATGTTTAAAATTAGATTTCCAATATAAATTAAATTGAATGTACCTTCGAACTTCTCTTGATGGGTTTTTCTCATGGCTTAGAGCAGCGATGCACCATTGAACAACTTCTTCAGCGTTCACAAATCGGCGTGCAGAGTGGTTCATTTGATATCTTCGAAGTACTCGTTTTATGCATGCTCCTGCACCGTCATGTTCTCCTTTTCCATGGCCAGTCTCAAAGAAATTCCAACAATGTTTAATGTAGGTTTTCTTATGAAGACAACACAACCAAAAGAATGATCGTGCAGATTTGAATTGACCTGCACATCTGTCTGACCATATCCAATGTTCATTGAATGTTATTCCATGATTTTTCAATGAATCATAAATTCTTCCAAAACAATGTTGTACAAAACATGTATCATGTGTACGATCGTCACTGATATAAAAGTGATATTCTTTAATGATATGTCGATTTTCACTTGTGCTTTATATATGATCGACATTTTGTTCAGCATGTCTATATAGAATATGGACGAGAATGGAGACTTGGTCAGAATGATAGTATTCACTCTGAATTTCTTTTTGTGGAACAAATGTGTAGTTTTCTGCAAAATCAATCACTGACAAAATGGTCCCCGGTGGAAAAAATTCACGAGATTTTTTGAATTGCAAGTCTTGCCATCGAGCTCTATGGGAATGCTTGGTGTATTTGTAAATTTCTGCCTCAAACTTTCTCAAAAAGTCTATCACAAAATTTTTGTCTTCTAGTAGTTCAATTCTTTTAACACTATTTGCACCTTGAATCGATGTACCGATATATTCATATCTCTTCCATTTCACTTTCTTGTTGGAAAATGATTGATCATTTATATCAGTACGATATTTGTTTTGAAATTTAGTCAAATTTCCACAATCATCGTATTTTTTACCACCAACACATTTCTTTTTGTAAAATAGTTCATCGCTTTCTCTTTCACATAGAATTTGAGATATGAATTCACGGATAGTGGAAGGAGGAGGTGAATCCTCCCATAATGTTCTACCGAAATCAAGGAATGTGTCATAATATAACTCAAATTCCACATGATAATGGCAACAACAAGTGTCGCGTACGGTGATAGGTTTTACATACCATGGTTTTTGTTGAACAAAAGCACTAAGTGAAACATGAATTTGATGATTCTCTTCTTTGAACTTGTTGAATAACTCTATCTGAGTGGTTTCCAAGAGATGGTTTTCATGTTCTTCGTACTGATTTCGTGCTATTCTTCTTCGCATCACATGTCTTGTAGTTGGTGAAACACACGAATTGTTCTTCCAATATTCATATATTATTTTTTTAACATTTTCTCCAAGTCTATCTTTGTATGGTTGCCTACAAATAGCTCTCCAACAAGCGAGTTCATCATTTACATCTATTTGCAGTCGAAATTTTTGATGTTTGTGCAGAGTTTTTCGCGAGGTTCCCAGTGCTTGTGCCATAGATGTTATCAAACGATTCTCTTGAGTACTTGGTGAAACCATTGCCATCTGTATTCCTCTACGTACATTTGAAACATCTTTATCTCTAGATCTCTTAATTGACTTTATAGCACTACTCATATTTTTTATCACCTCTTCCTTCATTTTTTTTATCTTTGGTTGATTTTCGAATACCCAATAGTGTCGTCGCTTCTTTTAATTTCCTTGATGATAGGAGACCTTTCAACATTTGAGCCTGAACTGTCACTCGCTCATTTAAGAAATACTTTTAAAAAATGCGGTTGACACGATATCGTATAACATGGTCAGGTTTTTTATCTCCATATGTGTGAGTGTCAACATTTTCTAACATCTCATTATCGATAGTGATTTCATCCGTACATATTCGAAAAAATAGTACATATTCAATAAATCACTAAATTAATAAATATGTCAATAAATATTAGGAAAATTTTAAATATATCAATAGATCATAATATTTACATTTACATACCCGCTTCAATTTCTGCTTGAGGTTGATTTTATTCTTCAATATTTTGAGGAGTATCTCTGTTTGTTTACATTAAACAAAATATTTTTCAAACTAGTTCATCAAATAAAAATTAAGCTTCACATTTTACATTAGGAAAGTTTTAAATATATCAATAGATCATAATATTTACATTTACATACCTGCTTCAATTTCTGCTTGGGGTTGATTTCCTTCTTCAATATTTTGAGGAATATCTTTGTCTGTTTACATTAAATAAAATATTTTCAAACTAGTTCATCAAATAAAAATTAAGCTTCACATTTTACATTGGGAAAATTTTAAAAATATATCAATAGATCATAATATTTACATTTACATACCTGCTTCAATTTCTGCTTGAGGTTGATTTTCTTCTTCAATATTTTGAGGAATATCTCTGTCTCTTTACATTAAACAAAATATTTTTCAAACTAGTTCATCAAATAAAATTTAAGCTTCACATTTTACATTGGGAAAATTTTAAAAATATATCAATAGATCATAATATTTACATTTACATACCTGCTTCAATTTCTGCTTGAGGTTGATTTTCCTCTTCAATATTTGAGAGGGCTTCTAACTTTCTTTTGCAAGATTGTCTAGTCTCTTCTCTACGTGCCTCAGGGTCTCTTTTTCGATCATATTTTCTCGCAAAAGTTCTTCGATTTCCCATGATAATAGGGTATGAATTTCAAAAAATTTCCTTCAAAAAATTAGACAATAACTCAATTACAAAAAATATCACAAAATATTTAATTTAAAAAAATTCAGTGTAAATTTTTTGCAAAAATTACATATTCCAATCCAAAACACTTACTTTAAAAAATTCGAGAGAAAAATGTCTTATAAAAATGAAACGAAGCTCAAAATATTTACTTCAACTCAAAACACGTACATACCTCCAAGAAATGTCTTTTGAATGTACGTCCAAGAATTTTTTTACAATTTTTGCCAAAATCACGCCGCCTCTAAGAAATGTCTTCCAAAAAAATTCTTTAAACCCAAAATTGTAAAATCAACCAAGAAATGCTCTTAAACCCAAACTTTGAAGAAGTTTTTGAACCCAAACCAAGATCTTTGTAAAATGAGAAGAAGTGTGCGAAATGTGCGAAAATTGTGAATCATTTCGCATGAATTTATATTGATGCGAAATGTGTTTTAGTAGGGGGCTCCGCAAAAGTTTTCGGCGGACGGAGAGTTATACAAGAGTTCGGCCGAATTTTTAAGACGTTAGATTTAACGAGCCTTTGGCGGAAAACATAGTTCGGCCGAACTTTGACTAAAAGTTCGGCCGAACTAACGCGTCACCAATTACGCAAAAACCAGGCTCTGAATACAGTTCTACAACTTTGGACTGATTAAACTCCATGAAAGGTTGTTAATTAACTTTCGGAACCAAGACAAGCATTTTCAGAATTGAATCTACTTTTAGGAAATATAACTTTTATGGAATTTCATAAACGTTTATTAATTTTAATTAATTTTTTAATAAAATGGGTGCAAACAATTTCTGAGGGTCATTGTGATTTAGTGAAATAAAAATTTTGTATCTCCCAAAATACATTGTTAAAAAAATTGAAAAAATTATGGGGCATTACATTGGTCCATCATCTCTAATGGGTAGCTTTTAGATTTTTAGTTTATAACTTATATGTTAAGAAATTTCTTGCGACGCAAAACATATCCAAAATACGCAGTTTGTCGTATTGGACCAGTTCAAAAAATTCTAGTAATTATGATATGCATCCATTGGCTTTGTAAATATGACGAAAACAAAGTAGACTTCTCTAGATTGTTGTAACACATTTTGTTTTTTCAAAAACACAAATTTTCAATGAATACAACATTGCGTCATAACATGACTTCTTATGAATCCTTTGATTGTTAAGAAACACACACTCAAATAAATGCTAAGTTGACATATCAAATCTGCAAAAAAAAATTTCAAAAAATAAGTAATAGAAAGCTAACAAAATTTCTCACGACTTTTATTTTTATCGCAAAATGAAATTCTACACAGAAAAATTGTTATAGTTTGCAGAAAGTTGAAGAACTGAAAAAAATGAAATTTTTTTCTCAAAAAAGGGCAAAAAGTGTCACCCAGCTTCACATTTTCACCCACTACCAAAACAAGAATTTGAACCATGAACTACTTTGCACAGCAAAAATATAAAGCAGTAAATCACATATGCACATAATATAGAATTTTTTTTAATTTTTCAACCCAACTTCGTTATATTAACAACATATAATACAACAATCTAGGGATCTTGTACCAAGGACAATGGCCCTCATACATCCACTAGCGGAAGATACAAACAAGATACTCTGACCGTATGGTTGTAGTGCAATCTATCAGCCCTCTCGATCGTACCCTGTACCTTCCCGGTCCTTCGGCTCCTTATCTACAACTTCTACCTCTATCAATGCTCAAAGTCCATCTTGCCACTTAATCTTAGCTATCCAATATGCTCTCTAGTTGTCCCTTCATCCATGAAGGGCACAAAACATTGAGACTCTTGTCAAATTATTCACAGCTCCATTTGTGAACAACTCTCAATCTACCCACTGCTCCTCCTCAATTACTCAAGGACTTCAACCCACTATGGTATTCCTGTGTTGCACTGATGAAGACCAACATAGGGCACAAAGGACTGCCACCACCTATCACTACAAGATTTCCATATCCCACAATGAACATGAGTTAGGAGGACTACCCATCATCTGTTGTAGAAGTCCTTCTCCACACTCAAGTCTCGGGCTCCACAAACTGCTCTTGGTTGATCAGACCCTTGATCTCCAACAATTGCCACTCTAGCATCTACCTTTGTCCATCAAGGTGTTGCACATTGGGCTCCAACTTGGACACTATCTCGTTGTCCTCCAACAGACCATAAATTTCCAATCCACGTCCACACTTGGTCCACTCTCACGTGGCCCTCCAATAGTCTACGAGAGACCAAATCCACATTGTAGCATCTGCTCTTAATAGGGAATCCCCATACTTAGGAGATCCTTACACACAAATTCTAACATACTCCACAAATAATCCCTTTTCTCTGCAATAGAGTAGCTATTGCATAAATATAGGCACCAATAATTTCCTTACCTAGGAAATCTATCCAACTGTCATCAAGGGAACATCTACAAATCTCCTTGTTGCTGTCCTTTTGTCTCTCATATGATGTGCCTGTTGTCATCTTGGCTACTTGGTATGATTCCCAACAGTTCATGTGGGCTCCTCCAAACAACTCCTAGGGTCTCCTACAATTTCCCATAAACCTATCCAAATACTAGTCAAACTCTTTGACCCAATGCTTCTCCAAATTGTTGCTCTAGCCCTATTCATACATTGCAGTTTGTGACTTCTAGTTAGGGCACTTTTTTGTAGCCCTAAATCCCCTCAAAAATCATCAAAATTCCCTCTTAAAGGTTGTGACATACCCTTGAAGGACTCAGCTACGCTATCATCATGGGCATATACCATCCCCTTAACCTACCCTTTGGTCACCTTGTTGTGTGATATGGCATGCAGCCTAGTACACAACCGTCCTGAAGCTTCTCAAACAACAAATGCAGTAGCTCCTACCCATCAATAATCCACCAAACAATTTTGTCCACAACCCTTAAGGCCTCGACCTAGTGTCCAACACCCTCGACCTCCATCTAATGGACCTCAGCCCTTCCTCCAGCAGCCCTCAACCTCCAAACATCAACACAGACCTTGCAATAACCCTTAAAACAAACCTCCTCCCTCGCGTTGTTCTTTGCCTCCTTGTGTTGCAGCTAGGGCATAGGCTGTCCCTCCTCAACGAGTTTCCTTCTATAATATTGCATTGGACTTATGGATGTTATAAAACACATCAAATCACCCTCTATTTATATCCAAATGAGGGGCTCCACAAATCTGTGAAGGGACGCATCTATTGGAAATTTTTTACTTCAAGCCTACATGACTTGAAAACCAATAATTACTTGTCAACTTCAAAAATTCATGTCTCTTCAATGACAACTCGGAATGGATGACTCTCATTGCGTTAGAGTCATCTCGACAAGAAATATCATTCTTATCCATCACATGTCAAAAAATCATCATGGTTTTGGCACAAACATCGATGGGTGTAAAACCCCCAAGCTTGGGTTACAAGCTCAAAAGCCTACTTGTGGTGCTTTGACCTCCATCCCTCAAACCTAGGGCTTGGAGTACCTCCCAAGCTACACAAAAATCAACACTCTAGTCAAAATGCCTCAATATTGTAACAAACCCAGATTTCGGCCCTCCTGCTTCAGATTTTTGTCCCTACTGCAGATCTGCAACTTCAACCCTCCTGTAGCAACCCAAAAACTCGCATGTGTGGTAGAAAAGAGATAATTTTGGCTTCCTTTTGCTTGAAAAGTGTCTCCTTCTTCTTTTCTTGGGTTATCTTCTTCTTTTCTAGGTATTTCAAACTTCTTTCTTCCTCCTACAACTGCAGATCAAACTTGCTTGATTGGATGTCTGAACGAGGTCAAGCAACACTACTTTTATGATCATTCTATGAGGTCAGATTCCATAAATTAGGCCGAATTGATAGGAGGGCGGGCCGAATTGGTGGAGGAGGCATAAAATACAAATTTGACTCAAAAATAAATTTCTTTCTTAACATACAAATTCCAAAAAGGGTTTAGATAATAATGACAAGGTATATGACTCTTGACATAAACCCTAGAAGCACTCAATGGGTGTTTTGACCTAGAAACAAAATAAACAAAGCATGAATCCCATACTTATAAATATTTATTGTTTTATAACAAATTTTATTTTCTTTAATATTAAAAAATACATTACATCATGACTCAAATACAATTATGAAGACTTATACTAGTTACATTTCTCAACACAATATATAAATCACATTAGACTCTAATAATCATCACACACTTTGTTACTCAACTCCTCTTGTGACCTCAAATTTGTTATTCAATGAATTAATGTTGAAATGAATTCATATGCCCTTTATTTATAGTGTTTTTGTGTTTACTTATGCAGATGAATTGAAAATTGGTTGGGGTAGTCATCTTGCACTTTGGTTGGGTATTGATAGAATATTTCATATCTCCTCATTCATATTGACTTAAGAGTGACATAGACCATTGGAAAGATCCCAGAATAAGTTTTCTAACCATATATATTATGTCTCATTTGAGCTAGCTAATTGGAGTAAAAACTCCTTCAAAGATAGTGTATCCAAATGGGGTCTACTTGTACTTTGGTTGGGCCATCTTGACAAAATATTTCATATCTCCTTATTCTTATGGACTAAGAGGGAGCACCGTATACTATTGGAAAGGTCTTGGAATAATATTTCCAACCTGTAATATTCCCAATTAGCAGACATCTAGTTAGAATATTCATTTTGTTAAATTTTTCCTTTCTAAAGTTCAATGAGAAATAAAGGGGTGAAGAGACCATTAAATCAACATCATAATAAAAATACTTTTCTAAACTCACTTAGGTAGAATAATTAAAAGGCAGGGTGGGGTCCATGAGGCCAAGTGATAGTGCAGGAGAGGAGGTAGATGGGACAACGCAAAGGCAACATGGGGCCATCCAATGCAGTGGCAGTGTGGGGACAACGTGGCAGAGGGAAAACACATCATTAGTGGGACCAAGGGAACCTTGGAGGCTCATTAGCATAAAAAGGGAATGAAGGCAACAATTCTCATTCATTCATACATCTTCATATTTTTTGTTTATCAAGACTAGAGTACGCTTAAGTTGTTTAGTTGAGTTTGCAGTGTTGTTTAGCACACGAGTGTCTCTGAGCCGAGATCCCAACCTCCTCCTAGGGGGACTTCGAGTGCCCACTCAGGAGAGGAGCCCTACCTTAATTTTTTGAGAGCATCATCATTGAGTTAGCCACCAGGATTACGCAGTCGTCTACAGGGCAGCGCAATCATGCAGAGGATCACGCAGTCAAGGAGGAGAGAAACTCTGGGAGAGGAGGAACTTTGTGATATTTCAGTCCAAATGTTTGTGAGGGGATCAACCCTTCCATATCTAAGTTCCTTGGGTATTTGGAGGCCTTTATTTTCAACATTTCATCTTAGAGGCTAGCGTACCCAGCAGAAGTGCGTAGTCATCCCAAGGGGGTGATTTTCTGGGGTCAGCCTTTCTGGAATTCCTTTGCAGGTTATTCTCGATTTTTGGAGGAGATTCTGGTGTCCAGGTTTCATATTTTTCTAAGCAACAGAAAAACCCTATCTCGCAATCCCTTTCTAGCCAGCAGTAGCATTTCCAAAGGGAAACACAAAGGAGGAGCCACGCAGAGAAGATTTGTAGCAGAATTTCTAAGTAGGTGTTGAGTTATAAAAGGTGTCTTTTTAACACCTATTTATCTCACATTAATTATCAATCCAAGAGTGACTTTTTATTTCAAGAGTGTACTCAGTCTGAGGTAGCAATTTATCCAAGAGTAATGCCTTGTAATATGTAGTACAGTGTTTAAAATGCAAAAGTAAATGGATGATTGAAAAAGAAATCTAACTACAACAGCATAAACTCAAATGCTCTGAAATCTTAATTAAACCAATCTGCAAAACATCGATCAGGGATATAGTAGCAATAACTCCTTCCCTTAGAAATAGATGCAAGATAACCAATCTGGGAACTTGGAAGCAATAACCAGTGTCCTCTACAGTTGGTGATCTTAAAGCAATCAAAATGAAAGTAAACTCAATCTTTGTGCTGATGAAAATAACTGAAAGGAACAAAATCAGGAGAGGAACAGCAATATGAACAACAATTCTAATTCTAACACAATTAGGCAACTAATCTCAATACTCCAATCTTGTTGACAGCCAAGACTATGAAACGGTTCATTGGAATGAATCATAAATCAATGGAACAACAACGCTTTATAAAAGATAGCAAGATGAATGAGATAGTAAATACGATCTTTGCTAAGATAGAATAGCAGTGAAATTCATTAACGTATACATAAAATCTGAATTCAATCCAACAACAATCAAATAAATCTATAATCTTAATGAATCTAAATGCAATTATCACACAACAAAAATAAAAGAATAGAAATACAAACAGCGGATCGCTCCACCAGGGCCGGGCCCTCAACCGTCGGTGAAAGCGCCGCTGGGCTACTGCAGAGCTTGAGAAATGGAATGAGAAAGCCTTTTTATATTAATCAAACATGAATAGCCTTTACATCAGTTTCTCTTTGATCACAAGAGTCAAGGAATTACAGTGTTACAAAGGGAATTCAATAATCATCCATTGTTCTCCAATACATAATACATGCTCTCCTTTTATAATCAGAAAGAGGAGAAATTAAATAGCAAATATGATCTCTCATAACAATATTGGATTTGATCAACCACAAAATATATTTCCATCCATCTTTCAACAAGAGCAAGGCGAATTTGGCTTTGCAGCTGAGATTTGGAGGACAGCCGCAACAACAAATCTGAGAAAATCATGCTCAAAGAACCATGCGTTTCTCTCAATACAGGCCGAATTTTACAAACCGTTATTTGAATAAATTAATTGGGCCCGTTCTGGACAAAACCCATGTTCTGGATTTTCTAGATTCTTCTTCATTTACCCATAATCTTAACCACAAAACTGTCACTTCTTATTCCAGAAAATTTCTGAGTTGGAATATTTGATGATGATTTGGAGATCAAATCTTCAATCTGACAAATATCTTGGAGGCTAAAATGGTGAGTGATATTACAAAATATATTAATAAACCATCATTGATAAAATCATGCATAATAATCATCAATTTATTAAAAATAAAGGAGAATAAATAATATTCATCCATAAGAACATAAATCATTATAAAATGGATTTATATGATAAATTATAATAAATGACATGATAAAGAAGAGTAAAAATGGATGAAATAAGTGTTAAAAAGTGGTCGTATTCAAGGCCCAACATACCCCCAAACTGAATATATTGCATGTCCTCATGCAACCCAAAGACAAAACCCATGTGTTAACCAAGCAAAGAAAATTGTTCATCCCAACTCATGAAATGGATGGAACAAATGAATTTTTCCTCAAATAATGAAAATTCAATTTTAGCAATCTTGATAAAGGCATAACAATTTCTAGAGTGCTGATTCATGATAGGCAGTCAGTATTTTTGTCATACATTCCTCATACGATATCTAAATTGAGTGATTCAAATTGCGTTTTAAACTATATTCATAGAGGAATCTACCATAGAAATAGGTTTTAAAAATATAGTCATTTAGGCCTCCAAAAACTGACTGTCCCAACTCTGTTGTTGAGCTGCCTACTAGACACCCTGTCAATGTTTTGGTTCTAACTTTTTTGTTTCAAATCCAAATAGAGTGATTCAAATTGGGTTAGAAAGTAGACATCAAGGGATACTTAGGATAGAAATATTTTTTAAAAATATTCATTTTTTGTCCCCCAAAACATGACTGTCCCAACTTTGATTTCAGGAATTTCATCAAGCCCGCAAGCCAAAAAAATGATATTCAAGAAATTTTTCCATATTGATGATAAAAATGAATATAAGTGTTTTTAGAATGGTTATTTGAAATATAATTCATCTATATACACAAATAAATTAAAATATTTATCATCAATGTTGATTTCACAGCGTGTTGCAACAAAGAAACAACTATTTTTATAAAAAAAATAAAAAAATTTGTGTTTGTTTTATTTCCTCTTTTATTTATTTCTCCACTATCCTACTCTGAATTGGAAAATGAATATGATTACGTATAAGAGTATTTCCAGTGGAGCCATTTCCTAAATAAGGCTTTGATTATGTACATACCCAAATTTGAAAAATGTATGTTAATAATAAAAATTAGGGTATGAGAAGCCAACTTCCCTTGAAAAGATGGTGCCAAAAATTGTTGAAGTATGGAGTGACGTTGCAAACAAATGATGGAGTCAAACCAATATTCAATATATTCTTTACTTCCTTGATTTCCCATAGCCATCATATCATGATGTTCTTGAGCTTTTAAAATAGTTTGTTGGTGCAAACTAGAATAAACCTCATTTTCTTTTATAACTTCTACAATTTTTGGATTTGATACATTCTAAGTCTTAGTGTAAGTTTTTTCCAATGGTACATGTGAGATAGAATGGGTGGGAAGGGTGGGTGAATTTTACAGTTCAACACTGTAAGCATGTTGTACTAGTTTATTATGGTGAGGGTGTGGAATGAGTTGAGCAGGAAATTGTATAGGGAATGGAGCCTTTTGATGATGTAGTTGATTGGGTTGATTGGACGATTTTGATAGGAAAAAAAGGTGTTGTGGAAGAGCTGGAATATGTGTTTGTGCTACAAGATGAGGAAGAGTATTCATGAAATCATAAGGTGAACCATGCCAAGCTTGTAGACAAGATTGGTGGTGGTTATATTGAGATTGGCATGGCTGCCCTAATATGCGAGTATTCCATAATGAATTATGCAAGTAAGAGAATGGAGATGAAGTGTTTTGAACCATACCTGTAGGCCATGATTTCTATGGTTTTTACCTTGTTGTATCTTCCCCATCTCTTTGATATACTACTTCCAAATTAGATAAGGAAGAGTGAGTATCTATGGGATGCTCCTTTTGGTAATGAGGGAAAAACACTTCATCAAATTCTTGATTTATCTGAACCTGCAAAACATTCAATTGTGAATTTAGAGAGCTAATAAAATCAACTTTAAAATTTTCAAATAAAACATTGATTTCAGCTCTTATGTCTCTTGTTCTTGTAGTAAATTTAGAAAAGAAAGAAGAAAATTCTCTAGAATTCTTACCAGCCTTAGAAATTCCTCTTGAATACCTTATGCACAATTCACAAACATCACCATATGATAACTGAAAAACATCACCTTTTCCTATTAGATTTAAGAGTTCTAAAAAATCATCTTTGATTCCTTTAAGAAGGAGTGTTTTCAAGATCTCTTTTTCCAAATGTTTATGCTTTGATTTTTGATGGTTGTATCGAAATCGCTCTACATAGTCCTCCAAGCTTTCATCTTCCCTTTGTGTCATACCAAAAATATCTTCATTGGATTTTCAATAGTCTTGGTACTTCTTCAAGAATATGTTCTTCATGTCCTCCCATGTTTTGATGCAGTTCTCACCTAGGCTCATGAACCATCGGAGAGCTGCTCCTTTTAGAGTAAGAGGAAACACTTTCAATCTTTGGTCGTTAGTACAATAATCATATCCTCTAGAAATTATTTCGAACTCAAATAAGAATGTATCTGGATCTTCATTTGTCAAACCATGAAAATTTGGTAGAGACAATGGGGGAATTATGTGCATTTGTGTCACTCCTCCTAGATCTTTGATAGGGAATTCAAAAGTTGCAATGTGAGCCATTTATTACCATAATAGAAGATGTTCTTCAGGTGTTTCTTTAAGGATCCTCCTTCCAATGTTTCTGTCAATTGGTTAGTGAAATGGGTGGTTCTTACATCACCACTCGAGTGGAATTACAAGATTTTTTTTTTTAAATTTCTACCTCTAAAATTAAAAAAAAATGCAAGAATTCATTTATACCTTAAGCTTTCACTCAATTCTGTTGTGAAGAGGGCTAGTGAACAAGTTTGTTTCTTGCTCGAGGCACAAGTTCTTACCTTCCGTCTTTAATACCTAATTTTTCCCAAGTAGAAAAAATTAAATATGCATCACTCTTTCTAAATGGCATACACTCTCCCCGACAACGGCACCAAAATGTTGAGTGCATAAAATGTGTCTTTTTAATGCCTATTTATCTCACATTAATTATCAATCCGAGAGCGACTTTTTATTTCAAGAGTGTACTCAGTCTGAGGCAACAATTTATCCAAGAGTAATTCCTTGTAATATGTATTACAGTGTTTCAAATGCAAAAGTAAACAGATGCTTGAAAACGAAATCTAACTACAACAGCATAAACTCAAATGCTCTGAAATCTTAATTAAACTAATCTGCAAAACATTGATTAGGGATACAGTAGCAATAACTCCTTCCCTTAGAAATCGATGCAAGATAACCAATCTAGGAACTTGGAAGCAATAACCAGTGTCCTCTACAGTTGGTGATCTTAAAGCAATCGAAATGAAAGCAAACTCAATCTTCGTGCTGATGAAAATAACTGAAAGGAACCAAATCTGGAAAGGAACAAAAATATGAACAACAATTCTAATTCTAATGCAATTAGGAAACTAATCTCAATACTCCAATCTTGTTGACAGCCAAGACTATGAAACAATTCATTGGAATGCATCATAAATCAATGGAATAGCAACGCTTTATAAAAGATAGCAAGATGAATGAGATAGTAAATACGATCTTTGCTAAGATAGAATAGCAGTGCAATTCATTAACATATACATCAAATCTAAATTCAATCCAACAACAATCAAATAACTCTGTAATCGTAATGAATATAAATGCAATTATCACACAATAGAAATAAAAGAATAGAAATACAAACAACGGATCGCTCCACTAGGGTCGGGCCCTCAACTGCCGGTGAAAGCGCCGCTGGGCTACTGCAGAGCTTGAGAAATGGAACAAGAACGCCTCTTTGTATTAATCAAACATGAATAGCTTTTACATCAGTTTCTTTTTGATCACAAGAGTCAAGGAATTGCAGTGTTACAAAGGGAATTCAATAATCATCCATTGTTCTCCAATACATAATACATGCTCTCCTTTTATAATCAGAAAGAGGAGAAATTAAATAGCAAATATGATCTCTCATAACAATATTGGATTTTTCCCAACAACTTGATCAACCAGAAAATATATTTCCATCCATCTTTCAACAAGAGCAAGGCGAATTTGGCTTTGCAGCTGAGATTTGGAGGACGGCTGCAACAACAAATCTGAGAAAATCGTGCTCAAAGAACCCTGCATTTCTCTCAATACAGGCCGAATTTTGGCAAACCGTTCTTTGACAAAGTTAATTGGGTCCGTTCTGGACAAAACGCATGTTCTAGATTTTCCAGATTCTTCTTCATTTTCCCAGAATCTTAACCGCAAAAATGTCACTTCTTATTCCAGCGAATTTCTGAGTTGGAATATTTGATGATGATTTGGAGATCAAATATTCAATCTGGCAAATATCTTGGAGGCTAAAATGGTGAGTGATATTACAAAATATATTAATAAACCATCATTGATAAAATCATGCATAATAATCATCAATTTATTAAAAATAAAGGAGAATAAATAATATTCATCCATAAGAGCATAAATCATTATAAAATGGATTTATATGATAAATTATAATAAATGACATTATAAAGAAGAGTAAAAATGGATGAAATAAGTGTTAAAAAGTGGTCGTATTCATGACCCAAAAGTAGGGAGAGAGAGATCATTTAAGCTTGCCTAGAGCAGGTCAAGGTGCTATCATTCTTAGCACTACTTGTACTTGTCCCTCATTTAAGAAATATAACAAAATTTCTCAATAGTTCTAGTTTATTTGCAGTGTTTTCATTGTATGCATCTATTTGCTTTAGTTTTTGTTTATGTTGCTTTGTATTGATTTCTATTCCCAATTTGGGATATTACAGTGGTATCAGAGCTCATAAAATTGGCTCAGACTGTGGAGAAATCAATATATGACACTCAGAGATAGAGAGTTCATCACATACTAGAAGCAAAGGTACAGGAGCAGAGAGAATAGGCTCGAAATTACACCTATAGAAGAGGACAACATTCCGGTTGAGGAAGACAAAGGGTAGGCACCAATAGAAGATGAGAGAGATGAGGAGAATGAGTTTGGTAACCTCCTCTTGAAATCAATGCAAGAGCTTTCCAAAAAGATAGAGGAAATGGGGCAGAAGATTGCTAGAGAAAAAAAATTGCGTGAGATCCCAAGAAAGTTTCACAACAGGGAAGGGTTTGGTACTTCTCACCATGTTTTGGAGTATAAAGTTGCACAGCAGGTAGTGCTACGCACCCCCCCATGTTCCTCCATGCCCACATTTTGGACTTCGAGAGCGGGAACGGGAGGACCTTATGAGCTAGTGGTGGCTCATTACAGGGAGTATTTTGCAGAATATCAGTCTTATGGGTCAGAGTTTGGAGATGCCCTCACCTTCAACGAGTTCTGCTAGCTGAAAAACAATAGTAGACCATGCAGCCAGAATAGAGGAGGAGGGTACATGCAAGGAAGTGATTTGCAATGTACCGTGGGTATATTTTTATCACCTACCTATGATGGATCATCAAAGTGTTCGGCTAAGGCTTGGGTGGAGAAGCTGGACATTTATTTTTAGCTAAACCAAATGGCAAAGGTGGAGGCTATTAAGGTGGAAGCACTACACCTTGAGGAAGAATCCCACGACTGGTGCTTCCACAAGATGTCTACGTTGTGTCACATAGGGGTGACAACATATGCGGATTTCACTCAGAGGCTAGTAGAGAGATTTGACCGGAAGGACCTGGAGGAACACTTTGATGAGCTAACTAAGATCAAACAGATAGGGAGCCCAGAGACTTACATTTCTGAGTTCTTGAAGCTTTCATTGATGGTTATAGACCTTCCAGTGGCTAGGAGAGTATATATGTTTATTGACGAACTGGCAGAACATTTGCATGGTCTAGTAAGATCCACTAGGCCTACTACGATGCAGGAAGTAGTGGGGAGGACTAGGGACTTGCAGTATGCCATGCTGAGGACAAGAGCTCCTTTTCCCCACAAATCAGTGTTCCAGTAGAGGGGGAAAGACACGAGAGCTCCACCCCCGAGGGGGAATTAGGGCCGAGGGCCATTGTACGATGATACCCATAGATATTTGAGACTAAGGAAGTTTTGATTCACTTGCCAGGATCCATGGGAAATAGGTCATCGTTGTGTCATGGGAAAGGCACACTACATTGAGGTATTCTCTGACAGTGAGGGAGAAGAAGAGGTATATGAGGAGTTGGAGGGAGATGCCAGTGCTAGTGCACCAAGAGGAGATAATCCACCACCACCTCCCCCAGCAACAACAGGAGCAATGTTTGCACCCATTGGAGGATTCCTTGCATCTTTGTAGGGATTCCCCAAGTATTTAATGCTGAGATTCCAAGGCATGGTCTAGGGGAAAAGTGTTTTAGTACTAGTGGACAACGGGGCCACACATAACTTCATTGATTTCCAACTAGTGCAGAGGAGGGGCGTACCGACAGAGAGTTTTGATGCCTTCTCCATGTTGGTTCCAGATGTCTAGACCATGCTGTGCATGTGGTATGTTACGACATTAACAGTGACCATGGGGACATACAGAGTGATAGATCACTTTTTTGTGGTCAAAATTCCAGATACTAATTTGGTAGTGGGTGTACAATGTCTCATTACGCTTGGGAAGGTCACTACGGATTGGGAGATGTTGGAGATGGAGTGGACGAATAAGAATAGTGGGAAGCATCTGATGATCATAGGCATGCACACATACCCTCCCCAGACAGTCTTGGCACACCAGATGGAGGAATATTTCAGGAAGGGTCTAGGAGACATAGAGTGGGCAGTTGAGTTGCGTATTTCATAGGCAGGAGTCATAGGACAACCAATACATCCTGATGTGCAGTCTATATTGTACCGTTACTCCACGATATTTGGGAACATACCACCGGGGCAACCACTAAACCGGGGGTTTGAGAATACTATTGAGTTGGAGCAGGGGATCCAGTCAGTGATCACCACCCCTTATAGGCACCCCAAAGCCTACAGGGATGAGATTGAGAGAGCCATACATGATCTCTTGGCATTGGGACACATCAGACCCAACACGAGTCCCTTTTCTTCTTCCATAGTCCTGGTGAAGAAGAAGGATGACACATTATGAATGTGCATCGACTACAGGGCACTAAAAAAGAAAACCATAAAGAACCGCTACCCCATGCATAGGATTGATGAGATAATGGATGATTTTAGGGTAGCGAAGTTCTTCTCCAAGATCAATCTGAGGTCGAGGTACCATCAGATCAATGTGAGGGACAAGGATGTTCCCAAGGCTGCATTCAGATGCCATTAGGGTCACTTTGAGTTTTTGGTGATGCCCTTTGGGCAAACCAATGCTCTGGCCACCTTCCAGTCATGTATGAACCACATCTTCCATGGTCAGTTGAGGAAGTTTGTGCTAGTAGTTTTCGATGACATTCTCATCTATAGCTGCACATGGGAGGAACACTTGCAACACATTGAGGTTATACTGGGTATCTTGAAGGAGAAAAATTTATATGCTAATTAGCTATCCAAGTGAGAATTTGGGCTTAAAAATATGCTTTAATTGGGGCATATCATCAAAGTGGATGGGGCAAGGGTCCATGAGGAGAAGATCTGGGCCATCCAAGATTGGCTGGAACCAAAGAATGTGACATAACTCTGGGGGTTTGTAGGAACCTACACCTACTACCAGAATTTTGTCAAGGGATTTTCACAACTTGAAGCATCCCTCACGGATCTCACCAAGAAGGGGGATTTTGGTTGGACAGATGCTGCACATAGGGCCTTTGACAGGCTTAAGGAGATGATGAGCAGTTGCCTGGTGTTGGCATTACTGGATTTCACGAAACCTTTTCTGCTAGAGTGTGATGCTTTAGGATAGGGGGTAGGCGCAGTTTTGATGCAGGGGGGGTGTCCTATAGCTTTTGAGAGTCCTAAGCTACTGCCACATGAGAGATTGTACCCGATATATGACAAAGAGATGCTGGCCATCATGCATGTGTTTGCCAATTTCCGACAATACTTGGTAGGTAACATGTTTCTGGTGAGGACTGACTACAATAGTCTTCGGTTCTTTCTTGAGTAGAAGAAATTGCAGGAGAGACAACATAAATCGGTCAAAAAAATGTAGGCCTATGATTTTGACACTGAGTATGTCAAAGGGAAGAACAATCTGGTAGAAAATGCCTTGTCACGGAGCCCAACAGTGTTGTCCTTGATGAGCCTTGACGCGAAATGTAGGGCCCAACTGTTGGTGGAGTATTCCAAGGACAATTTTTCTTTTGAGGTGTTGGATGGGGAGGTGAATGATGACAGGTATCAGGTGATGGATGAGCTAATCTATTATCGGGATAGGATTTTCTTGACAGGTAACTCCCAGTGCAAGGAGAAGATCTTGCGTGCAGCCCACGACTCACCGCTTTCAGGCCATCAGGGGTTCACCAAGACTTATAAGGCCATTAGGGAGAGGTTGATCCGAATTTATGCAGGAACACAATAGAATAAACATATAACCACAAATACAAAGATGTAGCAGAAATAACACTTCATTTCACTAATATCAAAGAATTGAAATTTGCTTACAGACAGAATGGAAATAAAACTAGCTAGGGCGCTGGTAGCTATCTCTGAGAAGAGATGTGGCGGCTACAGGCCTCTGAATTGAGTTACAATGAGGCCCGAGGGCCTATTTATTATCCAGAAACAATGGGAAATCCTAAATAGCCAAAACCCTAACCCTAGGAGATGAAGCACCAAAACTATGGGCCCCGTTTGGGTAAATTGGTGTTTCAACTTCCCGGGGACGTAACTTTGGCATACGATTTCCGTTTGATGCGTACCATACCTCGTTAGAAAGATCTATCCGATGACTAAAATTTTTGAGTGTTGGACCCATAGTGCTCCCCGTTTTCACAAAAAAACATCTTTTAGGGCCTCAAAACGGCTCCGAAAGTTCAGGACTCGAAAAACTGCTAAAAATAGTAAGTTGTGCCAAAACTGAAAAACTGAAAGAGACAATGCTGGGGCCCTAAGTGGAATAGGTGGGTGACCACCAATATCCACCTGGATATTTCCTCCCCCCTTAGGAAGCAATGGTCCCCATTGCGTTAAGTTCCTCCATAAGATGAGGAAATTTCTGCTGAACTTGGTCCCTCGTGAACCACTTTCCTTGGTGCAGGAGTTGGCTAGCTTTGACAACCCGATAAAGTTGGATCTTCTGTTGGTGAGTGTTCTTGATTTGCATGTCCATGGTACAATCTGTGGTGGCCTATTCCATGTAGTCTAGGTTTAACTCTGTTGGTGTGAGTTGCTCTACAATGTCAGAGGTGTCCAGTAGAGGTGGGAAGTAAGGATGAAGGCGGTTGACATTGAATACTGGGTGCAGACCAAGGAATGGTGGAATACTGAGCTCGAAGGCATTATTCCCTACAACCTTGGTGATGGTGTATGGCCCGTATCGGAGCGGGTGAAGCTTGGGGTGGGGTCCAGTGAGGCACTCCTTCTGCAAATGTAGCCATACTTTGTCGCCCACCTGGAAGTTGTGTGGCACCTGGTGTTGATTGTGGCGTTGCTTGTACTTAGCATTGGCTCTATCCAATATGTCATGAACCTGTTGGCGGATGTGTTGAATGTGCTCGATGAAGCTATTTGCTTTGTCAACTTCAGATTGGACATGAGCCAAATTGGCCTGAGTAGCTGCAAATGGCATGGCTACGTCAATGGGACATAGTGGCTGGAATCCCAAGCCCACCTGAAAGGGGCTATGGTCGATTGAACTGTGGAGAGCCTGATTATAACTATGTTGTACATAGGGGAGGCTCTCGTCCCATGTGCGTGGATGCTTTGAATTGTACATGCGAAGAATGTGTACAATCATTCTGTTGATGACCTCTGTCTGGCCATCTGTTTGAGGATGGAAAGCTGTGGACTTGGTGAGCTTGGTGTCTAGCATTGACCGGAGGCTCGACCAAAATGTGCTGAGGAACCTGCTATCCCGATCTGATATGATAGGCTGTGGGATCCCAAAGTGCACCCACACTCGTTCAAAGAAGAGTTTAATAGTGGCTTCTGTTGTGATATTCTTCTTGCAGGCCGCCATAATGGCCATCTTCGAGAATTTGTCAACAACCACGAAAAAATAGTCATTTCCATGCTTAGTGGAAGGCAAGCCCAACATGTAATCCATGGAGATGGATTCCCAAGGTCGAATAGGGGTAGGTAGCAGAGTATATAGGCCTTGCTTCTTGATGGTCGGTTTGGAAATGGCACAAGCAGTGTAGGATCTGATGTGCTTCCCAACATCCTTTCGAAGGTTCGGCCAATAGAAATACTTCTGCAGTACTGCTACTGTTTTCTTGACCCCAAAATTCCCAACGACTCGACTGTAGTGTGCTTCCCATATCATCTTGTCTTGCTCGCTTGAAGGAACACAAAGGTGTCCCAGGTGACATAAAAGTGCATCTTGGAGGTGAAAATTTGGAACTTGCGTACCTCCCAAGAGTGCTTTGTAAGTGTGGCCAAATTCTGGGTCGCTCTCATAGAGAAGCGGCCAATCAGAAGTCTCATGCCCACAAGAGTTGAGAATGATGATGAGCGTCACGATCGGTGGTCGGCTGAGGTAGTATGCAACATTATTGGTGCTACCCTTCTTGTACTTGATGTTCAAATGAAACTGTTGCAGATATGTGGACCACTTCTGATGGTGATCATTCTGCAACTTCCCTTCTGTCTGTATGAACTGCAGGGGCCAGTGGTTTGTGTGGATGATTGTTTCCTTCCCCAAAATGTAATGCTTCCATTGTCGAAAAGCTTGCACAATGGAATACATTTCTTTGTCATAAGTGGGATACTTGCAAACTGTTTCAGACAATGTCTCACTGTGATATGCCACTGGATGTCCCTGTTGAGTAAGAAATACCCCAATAGCTTAGTCAGAGGCATCTGTCTCGATATCAAATGGCTATTGCAAGTATGGTAATGTGAGTACTGGGGCAGAAAACAGGCGATTTTTCAATTCTGTGAACACCTTCTATTGAGGTTCCGACCAAAATAATTTTTCTCTCGCTCCTCCCTTGGTGACTTGACTCAAGGGCCAAGTGATATGAGAGAATCCCAACACAAACCTATGGTAGAAATTAGCAAGACCAGAAAGCTGTGAAGATCTGTTATAGTGGTTTGGGCTGGCCAATCCCGAATGAATTGGATCTTGGTTGGATTCACATGCACCCCCGTTTCATCAATAATGTATCCCAGATATTGAACCTGGGTCATGCCAAAAGTGCACTTCTACAAATTGGCACACAACTTGTGTTGCCTCAGTGTTTGGAGGACTTGTCGGATGTGGTGAAGGTGCTCTTCCCAAGTCTGGCTGAAGATCAGAATGTCATCCAAGTACACCACTATAAATGAGTTGGTGAATGGCTGCAAGATGTCGTCCATCAACCTCATGAAGGTTTCGGGAGCATTAGTCAACCCGAAAGGCATGACCAGCAATTCGAAAAGGCCTTCCTTGGCTTTGAAGGTAGTCTTCCACACATCGAAGGGTTCAATTGGTACCTGGTGATACCTAGACTTCAAGTCGATCTTGCTGAAATATTTTGCACCTTTGAGTTGGTCGAGAAGGTCATCAATCCGAGGGATCGGGTACCTATTCCGGATAGTGATCTTGTTCAGCGCCCGATAGTCAATACAGAGTATCCACGTCCCATCCTTCTTCTGTACCAACATGATCGGGCTCCCACAGGGCAATGAACTTGGTCAGATGTGACCTTTCTATAGCAGCTCCTAAATCTACCTCTTGATTTCATCTTTCTCTAGAACAGAGCACCGATAGATCGGTCCATTGGGTAGCAGCTCACCTAGGGTCAGATTAATCGGGTGCTTGACCTGACAGTGCAGAGGAACCCCTATGGGTGAGGTGAAGATGTCCCCGTACTCCTCCACAACCTTATCCATTTGTTGTTGTCGTGCAGAGGAGCCCTGTCTGGAGGACGTGGCCACCGTCTTCTTCTTGCCCTGGGGGCGGATCATCAGGAAAACGAATTTCCTGGTTTGGGAAATGAGCTTACTGCATTGTTTTGCCGTAACCAAAGAGATAGTGGGAGGAGGTGGTACCTCTGGTATCCTGTACAACTTATTTCCCAAAGTAACAATAACAGCGTGAGGTCGAGACTCATACACAACATGACGCTTCCACAAGTATGGTTGTCCTAATAATACATCAGAAACATCAATAGGAGCAACGTCACATAATACCTCATCCGTAAATGGCTTGATGATATAGGGAAGGCAACACTCTGGCTGACACGGAGATCTCGTCCTTGGTGAAGCCACCCGATGGTGTATGGATGTGGGTGAGCTGTGGTGGGAAAGCCCAACCGCTTCATGGCGTCTACTGAAATGAGGTTCTTTTGGCTCCCATTATCGACAATGAACTGTAACGGGAAGCCCTTTATCCACATCTAGGAGTGGAAGAGACGTTCCTCCTCCTCTGGATCTTCCGGTTCCTCCTTCTGGATCTTCGTAGTGGCAACTATGGTGTTGGGCTCCGCATCAATAATATGTTTCCCTTTTTCATTCGCCTTGTTAGGTTCTGATTCAGAGTCGGAGCATGCATCTGACTCAGAAGCCCTCATCTCGGCCACCAACGACTGCTTGGCCTAACACCCACTTGTGTTGTGAGTGGAGCTCTTATGGAACTCACACCACTTTCCCGTGTCCTTCTTTGGCTTTGTGGTGTTGTTCTTTACTTGTGGCTTCGACAGGTTGTCTGGAGTCGCCATGCCTTGGTTCTGTCCTTTGTTTTTCGGTTTGGGATCACATTTCCCTTGATTTTGATTCGTAGATCCAAAGTCTCGCTTCTTCTGTTTGAATTTTTGCTCAATCTTGGCAGCATACTGGTATGCTGTACCAACCGAGGAGATGTCGAGGAAATCCATTTCCTCTTGAATGTATCTATGCAGACAACTGCGATACTTCAACACCAGATGTTTCTCTGAATCTTTGATAACCAACTTGGTGCTCAGGGTATGGAATAGATTCGACAACTCATGCACATCTTGATCCCTTTGTTGTCACAACGTGGTCCATTGTATGTACTTGTCCTCATAGCTCCCCACGGGATAGTATTTTTCCTTGATGGCATCTTAGAAATAATTCCAAGTGGGTACGGCCAAGAACAAAGAGGGTTCTATCTTGTCCTTTTTCTCACTGTGGGTTTCCCACCAGTCCTTGACATGGGGGTAGCTTTGAGGAGTGAAAAAATAATCTTCTCCCTGTTGGAAAAGTCATGAATTGAGAAATATCCTTCTAATAGATTCAAACATCTATCTATGGCATCTGCATCTATTTTACCCTCAAATATGGGAATGTCAAAATTTACTTGTACCTTAAAAGGAGTCACACCTCCAGAGTGGTTGCTGGATGCAGATGTGCCGCCGATGGGCAGCCATTGAAGGATCTGGGCAAAGTTATCCATCATCACGTTCCTTTGTTTTTCGAGGGCCTCCTCGAGAAATATTTTGATAGGATCTCCTACTCCCTCATCTTTCTTTTCATCCCCCATGGGCGTCCGTCGGGGTTTTCGAGGCTGATCTTGCAAAGGTTCCACCAGATTGAGCCCTAACTCCTTATACCTTGACCTCGTTGGGGACATGCAGAGAAGGATCAAGAAAAAGCAGACCGCTCTGATACCACTAATCAAAATTTATATAGGAATGCAACAGAATAAACATATAACCATAAATACAAAGATGCAACGGAAATAACACTTCATTTCATTAATATCAAAGAACTGAAATTTGCTTACAGACAAAATGGAAATAAAACTAGCTAGGGCGTTGGTAGCTATCTCTGAGAAGAGACATGGCGGCTACAGGCCTATGAACTGAGTTAGAATGAGGCTTGAGGGCCTATTTATTATTTAAAAACAATGGGAAATTCTAAACAGCCAAAACCCTAACCCTAGGAGATGAAGCACCAAAGCTGTGGGCCCCGTGTGGGTAAATTGGTGTTTCAACTTCTCGGGGATGTAATTTTGGCATACGATCTATGTTTGACGCATACCATACCTCATGAGAAAGATCTATTCGAGGAATACAAATTTTGAGTGAGCAACATCGGTCCATGGACCCATGTTGCTCCCTGTTTTCCCAAAAAACGTCGTTTAGGGCCTCAAAATGGCTCTGGAAGTTCAGGACCTGAAAAACTGCTAAAAATAGTAAGTTGTGCCGAAATTGAAAAACTGAAAGAGATAATGGTGGGGCCCTAAGTGGAATAGGCGGGTGACCACCAATATCCACTTGGATCAGAGGTTCTCATGGAGGGACCTCAAGGAGGACGTACTCCGACATGTCAGGGAATGTGAAGTTTGTCAGAAGAACAAAGGGGAGCCGAGTCACCCTACAGGTTTTCTACAACTGCTTCCCATTCTAGAGGGGAAATGGGAGATAATATCCATGGATTTATTACACGGATTCCCATGGTGCAGGACAAGGACTACATATTTGTAGTAGTTGATCGACTGAGAAAGTATGCACACTTTTTCGCCATCTTCACATGATATACTGCTTCACAGTTAGCCGAGTTTTTCTTCTAGAATATTTTCAGGCTCCATGGTCTTCCTAAGACCATAGTTAGTGATCAGGATAGCCGGTTCATGGGCAGCTTTTGGAAGAATTTATTCTGTTTGGTGGGTACCGAGTTGACACCCAGTGCTAGCTATCACCCATAGAAGGATGGGCAGACATAGATAGTAAAAAATTGGCTGGAGGGCTACTTGAGAAACTATGTCACGGGACAACATAAGGCTTGGTTGCATTGGCTTCACCTGGGAGAGTACTGCTACAACATGACATCCATATGTCAATTGGTATGTCTCGATTTTATGGTTTGTATGGATATAATGCTCTAAATTCTGTTGATGTCATGTTTGGAGCTAGAAAGGCCCCAAGGGCCAAATATTGGATCCAAGAGAGCCAAGACATACTCCAGGCTCTCAAGGAAAACCTAGCCACAACATAGAACCAACAAAAATTATATGTAGACAGAGGCCACGTAGAGAGACAGTTTGAGGTATATGATCTAGTTTACCTCCGTCTTTATCCATACAAACAGTCCACGCTGAAGCAGAAAGGAGCAGAGAAGCTCAAACCCCACTTCTATGGACCATATAGGGTGATTGGATTAATTAGGGAGGTAGTGTATGAGCTAGAGATGCCAACCGGGAGCCAAATCCATAACATTTTCCACGTCTCATCATTGAATAAAGTTCCTAGGCAGCAGGTGACCGCCACTATGGAGCTCTCACCTACAGATGATGAGGGGCATTTGGTGCTGCAACGAGAGGATTTTCTAGACACTCGAGAGAGACAACTGAGGAGAAGGATAGTCAAGGAATATCTTATCAGTTGGAGGAACCTTCCAGTTGAGGATGCCACTTGGGAAGGGAAAAATATCCTGCAACATCCATCCTTGCAGTTGCTTTAGGACAAGCAACATTTTGGTGGGGAGGACTGTAATATTCCCAATTAGCAGACAACTAGTTGGAATGTTCATTTTTTAAAAATTTCTCCTTTCTGAAGTTCAGCAGGAAATAAAGGGGTGAAGGGACACATAAATCAACATTAGAATAAAAACACTTTCCTAAAGTCACTTAGGCAGAATAATTAAAAGGCAAGGCGGGGCCCATGAGGCAGCTGGGACAATGTAAAGGCATGGGGCTAGGCAAGGCAGTGGTAGTGTGGGGGTAGGAAGTGCAAAGCAGCGTGGGGACAATGTGGCAGAGGGATAACACAACACTAGAGGGCCCAAGGGAACATTGGAGGCTCATTATCATAAAAATGGGATGAAGGAAACCATTTTCATTCATTAATACATCTTCAGATTTTCTGTCTATCAATACTACAGCACGCTTAAGCTGATTATCTGAGTCTACAATGTTGTTTAACTCATGGGTATCTCCGAGTGGATATTCCAACCTCATCCTAAGGGGACTTCGAGTGTCCGCTCAGGAGAGGATCCCGACCTTCATTTTTTGAGAGCATCATCATTGAGCTAGCCATTAGGATTACACAGTCATCTCTAGGGCATCTCAGTCACTAAGAGGATTACATAGTCAAGGAGGAGAGCAACTTCGGGAGAGGAGGAAATTTGTGAGATTTTAGTCTGGAGGTTTGTGAGGGGATCAACCCTTCCATAGCTGAGTTCCTTCGATAATTGGAGGCCTTTCTTTCCAACATTTCATCTTAGAGGCCAGCGTACCCAGTAGAAGTGTGTAGTCATCCCAAGGGGGTGATTTTATAGGGTCAGCCTTTTTGGAATTCCTTCGCGAGTTATTTTGGGTTTTTGGAGAAGAGTCCGGTGTTTGAGTTTTATATTTTTCTGAACAACAGAACAACGGGCCTATCTCGCAGTCCCTTTCCAACCAACAACAACATTTCCAGCAGGGCAGCGCAGAGGAGGATCCATGCAATGTAGATTTGGAGCAGACTTTCTGAGCAGGGAGAGAGAGATCATTTCATCTTGCCTAGAGTAGGCCAAGGTGCTATCATTCTGAGAAATAATAGTACTTGACCCTAATTTCAGAAATATAATAAAATGGCTCAGCATTTCTGGTTTATTTGCAGTGTTTTCATTGTATGCATCTATTTGTTGTAGTTTTTGTTTGTATTGTTGTCTATTCCCCATTTGGGATATTACATAACCATATATCCTATTTTCCCATTTGAGCTAGGTATTGGAGTTAAAATTCCTTCAAAGATAGGGTATCCAATTGGGGCATAAAAGGTTCAAAACTAATATTTCCAACAATATTCATTTTGCAATATTTATTTTGGACACAATTAGTCTTCCCCTATATTTGACATCAATGACAACAATATTTCCAAATATATCCCCCATTTTCATTGATGGAGACTCTTATTCAATTTTGTAATAATACTATATACATTTCCATATTTCAAATTCTCATTGTGCCTACAACTTCTCCCCCTTTGACATCAATGGCAAAGGAATGATCCCCCTAAACTTGTGCTTCTCCTTATCTATAAATATTCTTCTATATGAAATGTTTCTTAGTGTCTACAACTCTTCCTCTCTTTGCAACTTGTATTAGCAACTGCAACTCCTCCCCATATTTGTTATCTCTCCTTATGTCTACATGTCTCCCCCTTTCCTAATATCCAGGCCATGATGTTTCTCCCCTAAACTTATGCACTATTGAAATACATCACTTATTTCACTTTCTACACACATCATCTGTTGTTTAGATCCTATAGACTCATCATTCATCCATTGTAGCTTATGCTTTAACACTTCCATCCTTTTGATGGGACTTGTCACCTCTTGCTTCACTTGAAACTATACTCTCCTTTACTGATGAGATATTATGGATATTACTCCCATTGTGTTTCTTTCCTTTAATTTCATTGAGAACATACACATTGTTTGGAGACTTGATTGCATTTGCTACTAATCTTCCTATAGCTGATTTTCTTATTTCACATCCTTTGGAATTGGATGTGAGATCATACCCTTTATCAACCATTTTACCTACACTCAGTAGATTGTTCTTTTGTCCATCAACAAGTAGAACATTTGAATTTTTTGTTCTTCCATATCAAGAATGATTGTTATATTTCTAATAATTCTTCTTGTATCATTGTTTCCAAGGATGACACTACGTATTTTAACTTTAGAGAGAAATTTTATTTTATTTCTCATCGTATTATTTGAGTATCCATTGTCTATACACCATTGACTTTCTTTGTATTGAAAACATAGAGATATTGCATTCTTCACACTACTCTTGCTTCCTTATCCATATCTTGATACTTGGATTTCTATTGATGATGATGTCTTATTTTATTCTTTGATCTTGAGGCCTTCATATACTGCTTCTCCAATCACGATCTTTCTATTCAAAATTGTTGTGCTTGAAACATTTAATTTGATGCAATAAGGGAGAACATGAATTGAGGTTATCGATTCCATTATTATAAGAATTTCTAAATATGATAGAGTTTCTCACTGGGGTATGAAAAGGGTGTTTGCAACTTCTTAATCTACAATAATATGTTTTGTGGCTAAATTTAAGACAAATAAAACAATATCCATTAAATAAATTTGAGTACATTGATGTGAATGGTCTTCTTGCAGGAATTGATTATTCTAAAAGAATTGGCTTACTTCGGATGCTTACTTGAGGAATTTAATACGTCTATTGGTTTCTTACTCCATCACTACTTATGGGGTTGATATGATTTACTTTAATTGATTCTCAGTTTCTTTCTTGTTTGTATGGCTGGTTTGATCAATAATATGTTGATCTTTGGCCTTTTTTCTGGCTTCATTTTATTGATTGTTGGTTCCTTTAAGCACACTGGCATAAATCTTAGATTCCTCTGTATTTTATGTGTTTGTACTTTATTCTCCCTTGACAATTTCATGATAATAAATGTTTGTTTTAATAAAGGGGGGTTTTCATCTGTTGGGTATATTATCCAAGATCTCAAAACATCTTCCAAACCTCAACTAATCATTTTCCTTTTCATTATAATTTCTCAAGGAAACAATATCAACTTCTAGTTTATCATAACATCCTTCCTTTTCTTCTTGCTACCTTGTCACCACTTCTTTAATTCTCTTTGCTTATTCAAATTGAGTTTTGAGGATGAAAATTATTTTCTCTATATCATCATGATCATTATATTCATACTCCTTCAATATTCCCTTCTAAATTTTTATTATTATTGTGATTCTATTTAACTTTTCGATGACAACAGGGAGCTCACCATGAAAATATTTCTTTCCTTCAATTTCCTTCTCTACAGATGTCTTCTCTTATTATTTATGATTATTTTTTTGTTCAATAGTTTGATCATTCATGACTAGAAAATCATATTCATCATCATTTCCTTCATATTTTGAATATGGACATCTAGAAGTAAAATAGCCTTCATTACCACAAGTAAAATGGAGTGGAAGATTGAATTTTTTCCTTGTTGGTTCCTTTTGAGATAGATTGCACTATATAATATTTCTCTTTTTGATTTCCCTGTGCCATGAGTGGGCACTCTTCTTGATCATTTCTTGGATGCATCTTCATCACAGTATTCTAATGAGTTTTTGTCTTCCTTGGAATAGAAAATTTTCTTCTTCATATATCTTCCCTTTTTGTGAAAGTTGTCTATATTTCTATGTTATTTCTCATCATCACCATATTTCAATTTCCATATGGAATCTTGAAGAATAATGACCTATTACATTGTTGAATTTTGTAGCTATGGTCGGTCTTCATAATTTATATTTTAGCTCTTGTAATACATAATTTAATTTTAAGACATGTTCTTCAAGTCACTTTCATTTATTAGCCCTTGAATAAATTATTATAAGACATGTTCTCCATGTCAAATTTAAAAGAGAAAATTTTGAAATTTGAATTTTGAACTTTTGGCTCCAAACTAGTCAAGTCTGCCCTAGTGAAGAGACACACCCATTTGCAAAGGAAGAGCACTATATAAAGAGAATTTTACTTCCTCCACATGGCATGTTTTAGCCTCACACAAGAAAGATTTTTTGGGCATTCAAGTGAAGAAGAAGGATGAAATCATCTCTAGCATCTACCTCTCTCCTCTTGATTTTTGCACTTGTGAATTTTTGTCCAGTTTACAGGAAACATATTTTGGACAGTCCGAAATTCTGGGCAGGTCGATTTTTTTTGGGCATATTCTAGGAGGTCAATATTGGACCTAGGTATATGAGAGAGGGAAAAAGTTTGAGGGAAGAAAGTTTGACTTGCCTTGAATTGACTAGAAGGTTGCTTGACCAGCTTTGACCATAACTTGTTGAAGAATTTCTCTAAGGAAAAGGTTGTTGGGTTTTCAAGTGGGTTTTCCCAAGGTAAACCGTGTTCTCTTTGTGCATTATGATATCTATTGTCATTATGATTTTATGGTTGAATTTATTAAATATAATTGCTTAATGATAAACTATAATTGTTAAAATAAAATTTACATCATTAGAAGTAATTATCATTGTTTCATAAATTTGTGCTTGTATCTATTGCACTTGAAAAATCAACATGGTATCAGAGATTTGGTGAAGGACAGGAAATTGAATGTCACACTTGAATAACTTTGGTTAAGAGAGAAGAGGCTTGTAAGATCACTTCTAATTATTTGTCTACATCCAGGGGTTCCTCTATGAAGTTAGAAAACAAGCTTGAAGGAGCTTCAAATTTTAGGGTTTAGAAAACTAGGATTGGCCTTATTCTTGCAAAGAATGATCTCTTGTGCATTGTGAAAGGAAAGGTCATTGAACCATTAGATGGTGAAGGAAAAATAAAACATTAGAATGATGACATTACAACTATGAGCATCATTATAGACTATAAAAGATCATTTTATTCCTTATGTTGCAAGTCTTGAATCTTCAAAGTAGATGTGTGGTGCCCTAATTGGATTATACACTATCAACAATATTGGTCAGGTAATGAGTTTGAAGAATGAGATTTGTGATATTAGGATGAAAAGAAATGACACCATAGCCTCATATTTCATGAGTATTTCTAAATTAAGAGATCAACTTCAAGTAATTGATGGAGCCATTTCTGAAAAATAACTAGTATCTACAATACTTAATGGTCTACCAGATTCATGGGACTCATTTTCATTAGGTATATATTCCAGAAAACAAGTTCCACATTTTGAAGAACTATGGATAGGTTTTACTCAAGAACAATATAGACTCATGTCAAAGGGAAATATTCATAGACCTGAAGAAGGTGGCTCTCAATCATATGCAACACGTTTCAAGAAGGATGGAGGAAGAAATAATTTTGGATTCCAAAGAAGAAATGAGGTTAGAATACCTAAAGAATATGACCTACACCTCAAGGAAAGAATAATATGTCAAAGGTTCAATGTTATCATTGTCACAAATTTGGTCATTATAGAAGTGACAATAAGATCAAATGAAAAAAAAAAAAGAGAAAGTGAAAACAACATTCTATTGCAACAAACATTGATGAACTAACAAAGAGACCTAAGACTGAAGATCTAGGTACCAAATATTTCTTTTAATTTTATGTGCTTGCAGGTTCGATTGCAGATAGAGATTACTTTTGGCTAGTAGATAGCAATGTCTCAAGACACATGACATGATATTGTGACAACCTCACTAGTCTAATGGAAGGAATAATATTTTAAAAGGTAGAACTTGGAGACGCCAATAGTTATGTAGTGAAAGGCATTGGGAAGATTTCCATTGAAGCTAGAATTAGGTGAAAATGTTCATCTCAGGTACATATTATATGTCCCAAGTTTGAAAAAGAATTTGGTTTGCATTTCATGTTTGTAATATAAGGGAGATAGAGTAGAATTTTTTGATTGAAAATTTGTTGTATGGCCTAAGGGATCTAGTATAGATTCTGCTAGAGTAATTGGAGTTCATGATGGAAGATTGTATAGACTTGAAATAAATTTCTCGAGCAATAGTACATAATGAAATCAATCCACGTGAACTGTGGCACAGAATATATACACAGCTTCACTATAGAGCTTTTCCTTTTTGAAAAAAATGGTTTCAGGTGTTCCATATTTGCAGGTAGAACATTAAGAGGTTTGTAAAGGATGTGTGCTTGGGAAGAACTTCAAGAATCCCTTTCCAAGTAGTGAAAGTAGATCCAAATAAATTTTGGATCTATTCCATTCTGATGTATGTGGTCCAATGCCAGTGAATATCTTGGATGTTATTTATACTAAGTAGCATTTATTGATGATTTATCTCACAAGACTTGGATTTACTTCATGAAGAGTAAGGATGAAGTATTTGACAAGTTTAAATAATTTAAAGTTGAAGTGGAAAATTTGAAGAAAAAGAAGATCAAGATCTCGAGATCTGATAATAGAGGAGAATATACCTCCAAGGATCTTGTTTCTTTTTATAAATAAGTTGGGATTAGGAGGGAGTAGATAGAATCGTATAATCCACAAAAAAATGGAGCTGCTAAAAGAAATAATACAACCATTCAAGAATTTGTTAAGAAATGAAGCATGATAAATATTTACCTATGTTTCTATGGAGTGAAGCATCAATTTCATTTTTGTATATTTGAAATAGAAGTCCTCATTGAATTTTGGAAGACAAGACTCCTGAAGAAGCGTTTACTGGACATAAACCTTAGGCTGGTTAATTGAGAATATTTGGTTGTGTAGAAAATTTGAATAACTGATATATTATTCACCAAGATTCTCCTGATCAGACACTATTTTATCTTCATGCACAATACATAATCTCTTCTACCATTGATCATTACATGTGGAAATAAAATCAATTGCATGCGCACATTAAAACCCTAAAAATTCACACATATGAACACATTATTTCATGGGAAATCTTAAAGCTGAAAACCCCAACTATCTGTATATTATATGTCATAGAGATCATGTAACAATCATTGTACAAAGCTCCTCACAATCTCTCAACACAACCTCCAATTTCTACACACTAATCAAGCTAGATCTAGCAAAGCACATGCTCCAGTCTCTGCCACTTGATAGCCAGCCTCTATTACGTAATCAATGTTGTAGGATGGCTCATTAAATAACATAAACCACCTGGCTTGTACTGCACAATACTCATGGGCTCCTCCAATCACTGGTAGTTGCAAATATGCAACAGTATAGTCACAACTGATAGTTAACCTGCTCTTTCACCTATCTCTGCATTGGTCTCCACTGAAACTGTCCATGCACTGAAGTTAACTGATGTATTATTTAGTTGATTTATGAGTTAATAATTAGTGAATTAATTAATAATTAATTCACACCACTCATCACTAGTGTATTTATCAGTTAGACTAAATACAACTAGTTCAACTAAGTTAAACCGAACACAACTCCACCAACTGTCTCATAAACTCCACCAAACTCTGCCACATGAGTTCTAACTGAATTCAACCATGCAATAGCTCAACTAACCCTTAGGAAAAGCGTATTTCCTTCTGTCAGCTGCATGTGCCACATCCAAGCATCAAACTGAAGTGCTCCAAGGGAATAAGATAATGTTTATAGTCCAAATATTATTAAGAGCTAATAATATTCGACATATCTATTTTTAGACTGGTAATCTAAAAATAGATTCTGCCCAATATGTATAAAAATAGAAGTCCATATATTTTTCCAATTTGACCAACCATCCAAAAATAACATCTTGCAACTCATAGAATATGATCCATATGTCTAAAAATAGACATAGTCTAAAAATAGACTTTGCGCCAAAAATAGCCTGCGGGCCCACTTAGTGAAGACGACTTCTTTCCACTAAGCTCATCATCTTGTTGCAATCTCAAAACTCCCTCTCAACAAGATAAGGATTATCTTCCACCCCTATCCTGCCTATGTGGTATTCGAATTTTCTCCTGGTGAGCGCCTTCGTCAAGATATCAGCATCCTGATCCTCCGTGGGACTGTATGAAAGTAACACATGATCTTCCGGCCCACTTTACATGATCTACGTATGATGATACGGAATCAGTGACCATGCTGCCTCAACTCATCCTCTGTCTGACACTGCAGTCCTTATCCGTGTGCCTTTGAGATATCTCAATACATGCTTGCCTGCCTTCCAGTAGAGCTTGGTAGGCTTAACCATAGCTTGTGAAAGTTGGTTAATAGCATAGCATATGTTGGGTCGTGTATTGACCAGATACATAAGCGACCCCACCAACTGTCGATAAACGATGGCATCCACTACCTCTGCCGATGTAGCATCCTATTTCCTCCAACCACCAGGAAGAGGAGTGTCGATAGGCTTGCAGCCATGCATGTTGAACTTCTCCAGTATCTCCCGGGCATACTTGCCTTGAGACACAAAAATTCCATCACTGCGCTGCCAAATTTCCAATCCCAGGAAATAATGAAGGAGGCCCAAGTCCTTCATCTCAAACTCTTTTGTAAGATCATCCTTGCATGAGAGTATCAACAGCTCATCACCTGTCAAAATCAAATCATCTACATAAAGTACAATGATCAACAACTTACCCTCCACCACTATTTGGTATAGTTTCAGATCTGCCTCACTCTTGGAGAATCCAAGTCCGGTAAAATAACTGTCGATCCATGTGTACCAAGCACGAGGTGCTTGTTTCAACCCATACAATGCTCTTTTGAGCCTGCACACATGTGACTCACTGCTGAAGATCTCGAAACCTTCGGGTTGCTCTATGTACACCTCCTCCTCAATCACTCCATTGAGGAATGCAGTATTCACATCCATCTGATGAATGTGCCACCCCATCTGCGTTGAGAGAGCAAGAATCGCCAATATGGAAGAATACCTTTCGACAAGTGCAAAGGTCTCCTCATAATCGATCCCCTCAATCTGTGAAAAGCCTTGGGCAACAAATCTTGCCTTGTACTTATCCACACTCCCGTCAGCTGCCTGCTTCACTTTGTAGATACATCTTGAACCCACCACTAATTTCCCTTCCAGCCTCGAGACAATCTCCCATGCACTGTTTCTGACAATCGAATCATACTCTTCCACCATGGCATCTACCCATGTGGGATCCTCCACAGCTTCCTCGAAATAGGATGGCTCTGTCACGATACACTTGCTCATAAGAGCCATGTATCCAGTATACCGGTCAGGTGACTGTCTCTGTCTGCACTGTGATGTAGGTGCTTCTACAACCTTCTTTGCATCTTGAGCCAGTCGCTCAGCTTCTGTAGTGCGCTTCTGCTCTCTAATGGTTGGCGCTGCATGAGTGGTCTCTTCCACTCCATGAACCTCATCTTGTGGCTGATCCACATCTTGAGACTCATCCTTAGGAACTAATAGCTCCTCTTCTGCATGCAAGTGTGGCTCCCTCTCAAGCGAACACTTCATGGCTTTCTCCTCATGAAATTTGATATCCCGCCGCACAACAGTATTGCGACTATCTGGAAAGTACACACGATAGTTGTGGGGTGTATTAGTGTACCCCACAAATATCCCAACCTCTGCAGTCGGCACCAGCTTCTTCCTGGCATCCTTCGTCACATGAATGTAAAGAGGTGAACCAAAAATCCTCAAATGGGAAATATCAGGCCTCTTACCAGAAAACGCCTCCTCGGGTGTACTCATGCCAAGTATCCTGTGAGGACAAAGGTTCTGCACATATACTGTAGTATTGCATGCCTCAACCCACAAGTGTATGGGAAGGCCCTGATCATGCAACATCTCCCGTGCATCACCAACAATCATTCTGTTCTTCCGCTCAGTAACCCCATTCTGCTATGGGTTATGAGGTGCTATGAGCTCTCTTTGAATTCCTTCTGCGCTGCAAAAGTCCTTGAATTCGCCAGAGATGAATTCACCACCATTGTCGCTCCTAAGAGCCTTCACCTGCTTCCCCGATTCTTTCTCAACCCGGTGCCTTGAACTCACAAAACTTTGAGTATATCTCGCTCTTCTTGCATGAATAAGATCAACCTCCCAGGGAAAAATCATCGGCTTAAACATCACATAGTACCTGTGCTTTGCTGTCGAAGCTATTGAGAAAGGTCCACACATGTATGTGTGAATTCTCTCAAGGATCGTCGTGGTGCGACTATCCTTCTCGTGAAAGGTGGCTTTCACAAATTTTCCCCAAGGTACACCCCTTGCACTGATCTGACTGCGCAAGAGTGCCCTTAGGAAGCCCAGTAGAAATCTGCTGCAGTATCTTCAAAGCTCCATGGTGAAGGTGGCCCAATCTCCGGTGCCACAGCTCGCCATCATCCCGGCTCACCACTCCTTCTGCCTTGCATGCCATTGCTGTGCAACCATCTACTTGCAACTGATAAAGGTTCTTGACTCGAACCCCTATCTTCCGGGTCTCTCCTAGATCCCTTCTTGCACGGAAAACCTAACCCTCGCTAAAGACAACATCATATCCCTTGTCTTCTAACATCCGCCTGAGAGATCAGATTCTTCTTCAATCCTGGAACATGCATCACTTCCTTCAACACGAAGGGTTTAACAGACTCCCTCTCAAAGGAAATGGTACTGATACTGGTCGCACTGTATCTACCATCATCGCCCATCTCGATGTGCACTCCAAGATCTTTCTCATCCAGATCAGTAAACAAATCTCGATCTCTTGTCATGTGAAAAGATGCACCACTATCAAGAAACCAGACTGAACCCATCACACTTGATACCAAGCATGCGATCAGCAAAAAATCCATCTCAAACTGCGAGGCTAAGGCCTCTCTAGCTGTAGATCCAGCAACCTTCTTATTTTTCTTCTTCTGCGGACAACTAGTGGCGTAATGTCCATGTTGGTGATGGTGAAAGCACTTCACCTTGGACATGTCCTAATTCTTGCCTTTCGCACCGGATTGAGAAGCTTTCTTGCTCTTCCCCTTCTTTGCTTTGGCAGCCAAAGCGCAATTCTCTTCATCAAAGTTCTTTGATGAAGATCCGTTCCTGGTACTTTGCCTTATCTCCTCTTGCACAAGATCTGACCAAAGTCGCTCCCATCCTGGAAATTTCTCTCAACCATTGACAGAGTCTTGATAGGAATGCCAACTCTTCAGAAGCCCAAGGAGAGCCAAGCTCACCAAGTCCTCGTCATCAACAGTAACCCCCACACTTCCCAGCTCATCCCTGCATTGGATGAACTTTGTGAGGTACTTGGGCATACTGTCGCCTTTCTCCATTTTTATGTTTTTGAGTTTATCCTTGAGCGCCAACTTCCTCTGGTCGCTCTTGCTTTGGAATAAATCTGTCAAAGCTTTTCACATCAAGAATGGAGAAGCCTTACCATGAATTCTGGACACTATGTGATCCTTCACGCCCTCTAACAGAATCCTTTGACACTTTGCTGTCTTATTTTTCCATGCGTCAAGTACGACAACATCACTAGCAGTAGGTTTTGGAATTTCTGCATCTATGAACTCCTTCAACCCATTGTCATCTAGCACCACCTCCATCCTATCCTTCCATGCAATATAATTCGAGCTGCCCTCAAGGGCATACTCCAATCGCAATCCGTTGAAAGACATCTCAACTTCGACACCAAGAAAACACTACTGCAAATTCGAATTCCACCAGCACAAAACTCAACTGCTTCAATGTTTTACAATTTCTTCAATGATCAATATTGCTTTGATACCATGTAGAAAATTTGAATAAATGATATATTATTCACCAATATTCTCTTGATCACACACTATTTTATCTTCATGCACAATACAAAATCTCTTCTACCATTGATCATTACATTCATAAATAAAATCGATTGCATGCGCACATTAAAACCATAAAAATTCACACATATGAACACAATATTTCATGGGAAAGCTTAAAGCTGAAAAACCCAAATATCTATATATTATATTTCATAGAGATCATGTAACAATCATTGTACAAAGCTCCTCACAAGCTCTCAGCACAACCTCCAATTGCTACACACTAATAAAGCTAGATCTAGCAAAACACATGCTCCAATATCTGCCACCTGATAGCCAGCCTCTATTGCGTAATGAATGCTGTAGGATGGCTCATTAAATAACATAAACCACCTAGCTTGTACTACGCAATCCTCATGGGCTCCTCCAATCACTGGTAGTTGCAAATATGCAACAGTATAGTCACAACTGATAGTTAACCTACTCTTTCACCTATCTCTACACTGGTCTCCACTGAAACTGTCCATGCACTGAAGTTAACTGATGTATTATTTAGTTGATTAATGAGTTTATAATTAGTGAATTAATTAATAATTAATTCATACCACTCTTCACTAGTGTATTAATTAGTTAGACTAAATACAACTAGTTCAACTATGTTTAGATTAGTTAAACTGAACATAACTCCATTAACTCCTCAATCAACTCCACCAAACTCTCTCACATGAGTTATAACTGAAGTCTCCATGCAATAGCTCTACTTAACCCCTAGGAATAGCGTAATTCCTTCTGTCAGCTCCTGTGCCACATCTGTGCACTTAACTGAAGTGATCCAAGAGAATAAGATAATGTTTATAGTCCAAATATTATTAAGAGCTAATAATATTCGACATATCTATTTTTAGACTGGCAATCTAAAAATAGATTCCGCCCAGTATGTCTAAAAATAGAACTCCATCTATTTTTTCCAACTTGACCAACCATCCACAAATAGCATCATGCAACTCATAGAATATGATCCATATGTCTAAAAATAGACATAGTCTAAAAATAGACTTTGCGCCAAAAATAGCTTGCGGGCCCACTTAGTGAAGGCGACTCTTTTCACTAAGCTCATCATCTTGTTGCAATCTCAACAGGTTGTCTAGTTTATGTTATTGTACCCAAATATAAGATGAAGAACTCATATCCGTCGAGAAAGAAAGGAATATTTGTTGGATACAATTAGTCGTCAAAGGCTTATAAAACTTATGTTCCCAGAAAAATAAAAGTTAAAGTTAGCAAGGACATGACCTTTGATGAGAATGATGCCTATTGGAAATCTAAAGAAGTTACAATTCATTATTATGAGGATGAATAACACAAAGCTCCAAAGAAATACATTTCTAGTCCATCCAATCCTTCAGAGCATACAACATATCATAAAGAAGAGCTAGAAGGGCCTAGCGAACCAATGGATCTGATTTCTATCCCTGAGATCAAGAAGATGCAAACATGGCGTAGATCCACCTTACAAGAAGAAAAAGGACATGCACCACCACATGTCTCTTTCATGGAAAGCAAGAGACCAAAGAGGTATTCTGGTTATGCAACACTAATTACTAATCCTATTGATTTTGAACATTCCACCTATGAAGAAGTAGCTATCCATCAAGTTTGGAAGGATGTGATGCTAGACGAATACCAGTTAATCATGAATAATGATGTATGCGAGATTATGCCAAGGCCTGAAGGAAATTTCATGGTCACCTTTAAATGGGCATACAAGATCAAGTATGCAATGGATGGCAGTATTGAAAAATATAAGGAGATATTTGTGGCTAGATGGTTCTCCCAAAAAGTGGGAGAAGACTATGATGAGACTTTTTCTCTAGTTGCTAGGTACACTACCATTATACCTATTATTTCTATTACTTATTTATGGGTTGAAATTTACATTAGATGGATGTAAATGCTTCTTTTGTCAATGGTATGATTGAGGAAGAAGTGTACATAGAACAACCTCAAGGTTTTGATATTCATGGAAGAGAGTCTCACATCTGCATATTGAAGAAACACTTGTGTGGACTTAAGCAAGAAACTAGAGCCTGGTACTCTCAAATTGACAGTTTTTTGATAAGACTTGGTTTCTCCAAAAGTGATTTTGATCCAAACATGTATTTCAAGGTCGAGAATAATGAACCTGTGATTTTCTTATTGTATGTTGATGACTTAATTCTGAGAGGTGTGGAGCATCTCATTATTCAAAGTAAGAGGGAGTTGGCTTCTAAATTTGATATGAAGGATATTGGGCTGATGCATTATTTTTTGGAGCTAAAATTATGGAATAAGCCTAGTGAAATATTTCTTGGACAAGGAAAATATATTGTCAAGATCCTGCAGACGTTTGGCATGATGGATTGTAAATCGATGGCGACTCCCTTGACAAATCTAAGAAAGTTGAGAGACACTAAGTTAGATTTGATAGATCCATCCATGTACCATAAGCTAATTGTCTCATTGATGTATTTGGTTAATACCATTCCAAGCATTTACTTTGTAGTAAATACTTTATGCCAGTTCTAGGTGGAACCGAGACATGATCATTGAATTGCAGCAAAGCATTAGGCCTAGATTTACTCAGATAGAGTGTGGACTTTGGAGATTCACCAGATGTCAAGTATTGACCAGAATGATGGTGAACTAAGACTAGTATGTATACCATGTCTTATATATACCATATTTATGGTGAATAATTGATGCTAATGATGTACCATGTGTCAAGAGTACCAACCAGGATTATCGTGAGGGCACACCATAGGTCAGAGGTATCGACCAAAATTATGGTATTTTGTTGATGTTGTTGATCTACCATGTGTCAAAGTTATTTGGCCAGAATTATGGTAGTTGAATGATGTTGATACTAGTGATTATTTGATATAAAAATTTTCTTAAGGAAATCTATCAACCTGAATAACATTTGTCGAGTCATTATGAATACCTCCCTAGCTAAGAGGGAGTGTTGAATTTTGTAGCTATGGTCGATCTTCATAATTTACATTTTATCCCTTGTAATATGTAATGTAATTGTAAGACATGTTATTCATGACATTTTCATTGATTGGACCTTGAAATAATTATTATAATATATGTTATTCATGTTGGATTTAAAAGAGAAAATTTGAAATTTGAATTTTTGGCTCCAAACTACTCAAGTCAACCCTCCCTCAAGTCAAGTCGGCACCAGTGAAGAAACACACCCATTTGAAAAGGAAGAACACTATATAAAGAAAATTTGACCTCCTCCATAAGGAACCATTCAACTTCACACAAGAGAGACATATTTTTGGCATTCAAGCGAAGAAGAAGGACAAGAGGGATGAATACATATATGGCATCTCTCTCTCTCTCTCTCTCTCTCTCTCTCTCTCTCTCTTTATTTTCCCATGTGTGAATTTCTAAGAACCATTTTGAACAGGACAACATTCTTGGAAGGTCGAGTTTTTTTGGGCATATTGTCGGAGGCCGAAATTCAGCTTAGGCAAATCATAGAGGGTCGAAGTTACGAGGTAGAAAGTTTGACTTGAATTGACATGACTAGAAGGTTTCTTGACCAATTTTGACCATAGCTTATCAACCATTTGATCTCATAGTTGACTAGAAACATTAGATGTATCTCTTGTTGAAATAGAATAATTTCTCTAAGAAAAAGGTGGTTGGGTTTTCCCCCAAGTGGTTTTTTCCATGGTAAATATTGTGTTCTCTTTGTGCATTGTGATCTCTACTATATTTATGTTTTTTTGTTAAACATAGGCATGGTAAATGTGGTAAACACACAAGAAATGAGAAATATAAGTGTGGATACTTTTATTATTCACAAGTTATGTATATATAATACATTGGAGTGACCCTTGGTTTCACATTCCAAGTGGTCTCTTGGACTCCTCTTGACTATTCAACTCCCACACTAACCCTAGGAGGATTAGGTGTCCAACATTCCCCCCCTTAATACAAACGGGTGTTTATGAGTGTAATAAGAGAGTTATAATACAAATGTGCAAATTGTTGTATCTCAAGAAACAATCCCTTGGCTATGGTAAGGAATCAATGCTTAAGACATTTTGTAAATGTGTCACAATTATAATATCAAATGACCTCTTCTTAACACCTATGGAATCTAATTATTTAATACACTCAATAATATGATATAATGAAAGCCTTCACAATTCCATAAAGTGCTGATATCCGAATGAAATGAAAAGAAGAACTGTAAAGGAAACTTGAAGTGATATGCTGAGAAACATAATCTATCACTTTTAAGTTTCAGAGGAAATTCATGGAGAGAAAGGAAACTCAAAATAATATGTTGCAAACATTGAATCTATTACTTTAAAGTTTCATCAAGATTTTGTGAATAAAGAAGAGATGAGGTGAAGGAGCGCAAATTAAGGTTGTTTAACTCTTACTCACAGATGTAATTTAGAGACCGGCTGCTACATTACTTCACTTCATTCAAAGAGGAATAAACATAGAGTGAAACTGGAAAGACATATCAACATGAACAGCTGTAGGAAACTTGATCTTATTTTATTTATTTATGAGAAAATTCAGTACCAAATTAACAATCCTCCAGAGGTCCAAAACTCAGAACCTATTTTCTTTATTTCTATCTACTTAAATACATCATAGTGGTTCGTAACTCCTAAACTTCTTGAAACTATTCGACTACCTAAACTATTAAGATTAATTCTGCAATCATACTTGAGAAAACAAATTAAGACTGGAAATATTGTTCGTTTTGTTGAATCTGATGTTGCTAATGCATCATCCCAAAGTGACGAGGTGTCCTTTCTAGTTATGATGCAGTGGTTGCACAGCTCTGTAACGACGCCTCACTGCCCGACTCTGCCTATGCCTCTATGCTTCAAACGTTGTTAATCATATCACCTGCTACCCGACTCTTCCTCTTCTCCTTTGATCTGCGTCAGGTCACTTACGCAAGTTTTTGTACTGCATTCTACCTATTTCTTCATAAAATGGTACATAACGACATAAGACCGGAATTGAAATCCTTTAGATTTCATCTTGGAACCACATCACGTTTGTGCCAACATCGCACTTCGCATTTCACCTTCTTTAACTTTTCCTTAGCATTTATCTTTTAAAACAAGTGATGTGCGCTATGCGATCAGGTCCCACCAGGCATCGCACATCGCACTTTAGAAACCTTATCACTTACCTCCCGCGGTGATCCTTTAAAGCTTGCGATTCACAAGTTGCGATCGGGCCCCATCGCATCGCACATCACACTTCGGCGATTATAACACTTACCCTTTGCCCTTAACTTTTAAAACTTGTGCTGTGCAGTATGTGGGCCATTGCCACGTCGTCTGCCACATCAGCTTGCCATGTCGCACTTCACATTTCGCTGACTTTAACCTTTTCCATAACACTTATATTTTAAAACCTATGATGTGTGCTATGCGATCAGGTCCCACCTGGAATTGCACATCGCACTTTGGCGACTTTATCACTTACCTCCTGCGCCTATCCTTTGAAACTTGCGATTTGTGGTTTTCAATTTAATCTCCGCCGTCTATCTCTCTGCTCCAGTTCTGCGCTTTGATCCTGACCATCCGTTTTTCCCTTTGCGCCTCCTCCAAAACTCTTAAGTGTTTAAGGGAAATGTGCCCTTTCTCCGCCTTTGGGAAATTAGTTTGTTTTCTCCATAGTGTAACCCTCCTGAACTTATCCGGTGTTCTTCTGCGCTAGTCCCTCTTGAGTTTGCGAATGATCCCGACTCGATATTATTTGGCGTGCAATGTTCTGAATGTGCCCATCAGTCTAGCTCTTGAATTGTGCTGCACGTGAATGATCCTGACTCGATTCACCTTCACATCTCATCATGTAATGTTAATGTACCAATATATAAATCAAAATTCTTCTATGACACACAAAATTTTACATTTTCTATCATATATGTTTTTTTGGTGTTTTGAAAAATATTTCAAAGGTAAATGCAAATGAGCCACAACATCTAGTTGTACCTGGGGATGGTGCTTTTTTCCATGGAAGCACTAAGAATCATAGATTAGTGCCTTATCCACTGGGCATGGATTAAAATATTGCTTGGTGACATATGAATAATAAGAAATCTTGTATTTACAATGGTGGAATGCTAACTTTTAATGTTGGAAATAATGCTTCCGATACTACCCGTTCACAGGCAGGTGTACTGTCTCTCCATCTAAATATTCCAAAATGAATGTGTTATTTGACCTTGCCTCAGAGATCTTGTATGGACCATACTAGAGAGGGTCAAATTTACCATGCTTCCCCTTTTCTTCTCGTGTGGTGTCCCATATTAGTACCAAATCTCCTGCTTGAAAGAGAACTTCTTTTGCTTTTATGTCAAATATAGAATTCATATTTTTCTGATAAGTAATCAAGCTATCCCTGACTTTGTTTCTGTTTTCACTTGATTCAATTATTTTGTTCAATATTATTTCGAGAGCATTCAGTTCTTCCTGAGCTTCTTGAAGGAAATAAATCACTGGTTTGGCCAGCTGAGTAGGAAATAGTGCTTGAGTTCCATAAACGAGTTCATAGGGAGACTTCCTAGTAGATCTCTTGGTAGTGACTTGAACTGTCCAGAGGGAAAACTTCAACTTCATATACGAATCCTTCTGATTCTCGGTGATTGTTTTCTTCAAGATTTTGACCAATGTATTATTTGAAGACTCTACCAATCCATTCCCCTGGAGATGATACGCTGTGGAATGTGATAAAATCACATTATATGTTTGAAAAAAATTAATGAAATGAGAAGAGTTGAATACCTGAGCATTATCAGTCACAATTTTGACTGGATATCCGAATCTGCTGAAAATATTTTCCTCCAGAAACTTCATCACCACTTGGTCATTCTCCTTCTTTGTGGGTATTGCTTCAACCCATTTTGTAAAATAATTAGTGGCATTAAGAATCCACTTGAACTGTCCATTTGATGGCAGATTGATCTCTCCAATACAATCCAATCCCCATTTCCTGAAAGGTTCTTCAATAAATACTGGGATGAGAGGTAATGGAGCAAGTTTTTTCTTTTTAGCAAACATTTGACACTTCTGACAACTTCTAACTATTCTATAAACATCTGCAAACATGGTTGGCCAATAGAAGCCTAACTTAAGAATTTTATTAGCAGTGAACTTCCAGCTATAATTTCCTCCACATAGACTTTCATGATATTGTTTGGTGACTTCAATAGATTCTCCTTTGGTCAAACATAATAGCAAAATACCAACAAGATATTTCAAGTATAGCTTCGCTTCTACGATAACATATGGTTGAGACTTGAGCTTGAGAGCTCTGTATTTTGTTCTATTCAGTGAAGTTGGACAGGAAAATAAACACAGGTAATGTAAAATATCTTTATACCAATTAGAGCACAAAAAATTGTATTGGATACCTGTTTTGAACTTGCTTTGACCCTCTTCATTTACAGCTCCATCCACTGGTGCCAATAGATTAATTCCCAAGGCTTGAAAATTTTTCTCTGTCAACAACTTCACTAACCCCTGTCCCTTCACTAGCTTGGTGGGTTTGATGTCCAAATCATACTCTTGGATTTTTACTATCCACTTTCCCCTTTTTCCTTCAACATCACTTTGGACCATCACTTCCTTCACAACAGAATTATGAACATAAGCAGTTATTTGGGACTGCAACACATAAATCCTGAAGGATTTTAGTGCTTTGACCAAAGAATATACTTGTTTCTCCATAATATTGCATTTGAGCTCAACATCTCTGAGAACTTTGCTGAAAAATGCAACTGGCTGCTCCTTATTGTCTTCACTTTTCTGCAACAACACAACAAAAATAGTAGTGGGGGAATGCAAATGAGAATAATTTAAAGGATTTTTGATAGTTTGGGCTAATCCAAAATGGGGCATCTTGCAGTGCTTCCTTTATTCTATAAAATGCATCTCTTGCTTCCTTATCCCAATTCACTTATGCATTTTTCTTCAACATATATGTTATATTTCTCACGATCTTAGCATAATTGGGCACAAACCTCCTCAGAAATTTTATTTTTCCGAGGAATCTCTGGATATCCTTCTTACTTCTGGGTAAAGGAATAGTCTGAATGGCTTCCACCCTTGCTGGGTCAATCTTTATTCCTTTTTAGAAAATATGTGACCCAATAATTTACCTTCTTCTAAGGCAAATAAGTATTTCTTGGGATTTAATGACAGACCAAACTTTCTGCCCTTTTGAATTTTTTTTTGCAAATGCTCCAAGTGTTCATCATTTGACCTTGAGAAAACAATTACATCATCCAAATATATAACAACAAACCTGTCACCAATGAAGGCTATGTCCATGGCCCTCTAAAATTTTTCACCTGTGTTCATAAGGCCAAATGCATCCTTGCGTACATGAAGGTGCCCCAAGGCATAGTGAAATCAGTCTTCTTATGATCTTATTTTTCTACTGCTACTTGATTATACCCAGAAAATCCGTCAACCATATACAACTTGTGAGCTCCTGTCACCTTCAGTAAGACATAATCCATTTTCGGCAAAGGATAATTATATTTTAGAGATGCTCGATTCAAGCTCCTAAATTATACACACAATATTATCTCTCCACTCTTCTTTCTTACAGGGACCAAAATAGAAACCCAGTCTAAATATCAGAGAGGGACTATAATTTTCACCTGCAACAATTTCTTCACTTCTTTTTCGATTGGAGATAAAAAAAATGGATTGATCTTTCTGAGCCTCTATCTATGTGGTTTGAGTCCTTCCTTCAATGGAATATTATGATGAATAACGCTTTTGTCATATGTTTTCAGGTCTTCATACGACTAGGCAAACACATCCATATATTTCTTAAAAATATCGATGTATCTTTCTTTGTAGTTTTTGGGAACACCTTTGAACAATTTCACTATTTTGGGTTCCTGCTGAGTTCCCAAATTAAAATCTTCCATCTCTGCTTGTTGATGTGTTTTCTTTGAATCAACAAAAACATCATTAGCATCAAATAATATTTCAAGGGGAACCAACCCTTTGGGGAGCACATTATATTTCAATTGGATAATCTTTTGTTCACCTATTGACTACTTAAGGCTTCTTATTTCTTCTTTTTTCTCTGTTTGTTATTCCTATTGGTCTATCTTAACATATTCAAAGTTTCCAATCATGGTCAGGAACTGACTTATCTGTTCATCATCGTCAAACACCTGCCAATGTTTCACATTATCATGGATAGAAGGTCTATGCCTAGTTTCGATCTCATCCCTTAACCTTGGATTTATTAGAGGTTTGAAGGTGTTGGCTGCAACTGCTAAAGAATCGGCCAATCTATTATCCTCTCTCAAAATATACTGAAGATTGAATGCTTCAAAATATTTTCTACCAAATCCCACACTTCATTCCTATATGATCTCAATCTTGGATGCTTGGTTTGACAAATATTTTTAATCTGCCATGTTATCAATTCAGAGTCACTAAAAATTGAAATACATTGAACTCCCATTTGTTTAGCAACTTGAAGGATTGAGATTAAGGCTTCATACTTAGCCACATTGTTTGTTGAATCAAATTCTAGATTAAAATAGAAAGGCATGAGGTTACCTTTTGGTGATATCAGCAAGAATCCAACACCTGCACCCTACTTAGAGTAGGCACCATAAAAGTAGCACTTCCAAATCTTCCTTGAGTGCAGCTCATTATTTACAACTGCTGAAGAGAGTTGCTTCCCCGTGTCTTAAGCAAATTTTTCATCTTCATGCAACATGAAACAAGAAAGCTCTTCTGTTTCTTGACTATAAATGGGGGAATTTCCTGCATCTTTCTTGGAGGTAGTCTACACAATTTTTTTTTCCCTGTACAACGTCCTTTCTTCCCCATTAAAAACCGGAATGATAGCATAAGTGAAATCTAATTTTAGTACTCCCAACTTTTCTCCCCAAGATCTTGACAGGAGCATTCCAAACCTGGCTAGGATGTCAGCAACGACTACATCCATGAATATACTCTTTGCTGGGATTTGTGCCAACGAAACTGCTACATCTTTAATTAACCCAACGCATTTCACCCTTTTGGAATCTAATGAATATATATCCCTGTAAGGTTTGGTAAACTACAATTTAAGTTCCTTCATAACTGACAATGGCATGAGATTATGGGACGCTCCTAAGTCCAACATGCAATTATGTAGAGTATAATCATGAAGCAACAGAGAAATATAGAAGGGTGGAATAAAGGGATCTATTTATTCTACATGAGGACCAAAGGTGACCACTGGCTTTTATTCTTGTAATTTCATTGTGTCACTTATGTCTTCCACCAGTATGAGATTGATAAATTTTGAAATTTCTTTCTTGTAAGCTGTTATTTTGGCTAATTCTAGAAGAAGCACCTGAATTTTGACCTTCTCCAACTCTTTTGTCAAATTGAAAGCATGAGTTTGCTTAACATTTTTTTTAGGTTCTTCTTCAATCTATTCTATAATTTGCTGCTTGTTCGTGTACAGGAACAACACTCTCCAAGATATTAGTGTCAACTGATTTGTTTTGGGAAGGTTCACCATGTTGCACATTTTTTCTATTAAGTGAATTTATAGGTTGTTTCTTATTACTGACCTATTTCATAGGGTCATTTTGTAGTGGAGTCACCATTAGAGGAGGAATGGAACCTTGTTGTTCACCTTCATTATCCTGCACTCTAGATCTCTTTCTAAACCTCAAATAATAATTTTTATGTAACTCATCTTGCATGAAATATGTGAATTTCCTATAGTATTCATCCATTTCATCTTGATCAAAAGAGACTTTAGCTTCAGCATATTCTCCCTCTCATTCTTCCTCTTCATCCTCTTATATTTCATACAAAGTAGATACCTGATCCTCGACCTCCCTTCGGTCATCTTCTGTTGGATCTCTGGGTGTTGCTTCTATATACAATGGAGCTTGAACCTGGTCTTGATCTCTTCTTTCCCTTTGCAAGATTTGCAGGGGATCCCTTATGAATTGAGGGTTAAACCCCCCTTGGTTTTTTTGTACTTGTATTTGGGAGTTTTTATTTTCCAATTCCATCTTAGCTAGCTTATTTGTCATATTTTTTATCACCTTTGTCATATCTTAAATTCTTATATATTGTGATGATTCTTCTTTCGCCTTCCCCTTCTCTTGGACTGGTTGTTTCCCTTTCGCCTTTCCAACTGCAAACATATTAGCTTCAATCTCTAAAGCATCTTTTTGTATCTGCTCAAGAGTAGGGGCTCTTCTCTCTCTCAATGTAAAGCTAAAATCAACTTCAAAAGCCCCAGAAAAAACTACCTTTTCTCCTACATGGGGGGGGGGGGGGGACTTCATCTCTATAGGTAAACTATTGTATAGTTTGTTGAATCGTTTTACAAACTTAGAAATTTTTTCATTAGGCTTTCTTTTAATTGCATTAAACTCTGTCAATGAGTAACCATGATCTCTCTTCTCTCCCCATCTCTGAGTGAATTTAGTTTCTAACTCTTCCCAGTCATTTATGGAATAATTTTGTACTTTGAACCATTTCCTAGCCTCTCTACCTAGAGACTGCACAAATAGTCTCATCACAACATCAAGATGTTCTACATTTAAATTCTCAGCAAAAGTGAAAAACAAGGGTAAATGTTGTTATGCAGTTACTTCATCTTCTCCAGTGAAACGAGGAATTAATTTTATGTATTCTTGAGCCATGGAATTCATTGGTTGTGGAAGATTTAGTGGTGCATATCTATCCATTAAGAAAGCTAGTGCTGGCATATTAACAACTTGGTTAACTACTACTTGGGTGGTTGAGGTTGATGAACCTATTATGAAAGTGAATGAAGGTGGAGGAAAAAATAATATGGGGGTGGGCTGATGGAAAATAACAGAGGGACCAGTAACTATATTTGGTTGATCTTGAGTGGAGGTAAAAGAAAAAAACTCAAAAGAATGTTCTTCTAATTGAGGTTCTTGAAGGAGTTTCAGGTTTCTGAGCCTCTTTAGAAACCAATCTTTCTAGATCTGACAAAGCAGGGACTATCTGCTGTGAGGTATCTGACCTCGTGTGAGGCCTTTTGGAAGCCATGATTTTGAAAATAACAAACACAACTGAATATTTCCTCCTCACTGAACAACCAGAGGAAATAATGTGAAAAACCCAGGGAAAATAAACTTTGTTTCTTCATCCCTGGCAACGACATCAGAAAATGTTGTATCTCAAGAAACAATCCCTTGGCTGTGGTAAGGAATCAGTGGTTAAGACATTTTGTAAATGTATGTCACAATTATAATATCAAATGGCCTCTGCTTAACACCTTTGGAATCTAATTATTTAATACACTCAATAATCTGATATAATGAAAGGCTTCACAATGCCATAAATTGCTGATATCCGAATGAAATGAAAATAAGAACTGCAAAGGAAACTTGAAGTGATATGCTGAGAAACAGAATCTATCACTTTCAAGTTTCAGAGGAATTCATGGAGAGAGAGGAAACTTGAAATAATATGTTGCAAAAACATAATCTATTACTTTAAAGTTTCATCAGTATTTTGTGAATCAATAAGAGATGAGGTGAAGAAGCACAAATTAAGGTTGTTTAACTCTTACTCACATATGTAATTAAGAGATCGGCTACTACATTACTTCACTTCATTCAAAGAGGAATAAACATAGAGCGAAATTGGAAAGACATATCAACATCAACAGCTGTAGGAACTTGATCTTCTTTCATTTATTTCTCAAAAAATTCAGTACCAAATTAACAATTCTCCAGAGGTCCAAAACTTGGAACCTCTTTTCTTTATTTCTATCTACTTTAATACATCATAGTGGTTCGTAACTCCTGAAATTCTTGAAAATATTCGACTACCTAAAATTGTAAGATTACTTCTGCAATCATACCTGAGAAAACAAATTAAAACTAGAAATATTGTTCGTTCTGTTGAATCTGATGTTGCTAATGCGTCCTCCCGAAGTGTCGAGGTGTCCTTTCTGGTTATGATACAGTGGCTGCACAGATATGTAACAATGCCTCAGTGCCCGACTCTGCCTATGCCCATGTGCTTCAAACACTATTAATCATATCACCTGATACCTGACTCTGCCTCTTCTCATTTTATCTGCGTCGGGTCACTTACCCAAGTTTTTCTGCCGTGTTCTGCCTATTTCTTCGTAAAATGGTGCATAACCGCATAAGCCTGGACTCGAAATCCTTTAGATTTCATCTTGGAACCACATCACGTCCATTCCAATATCGCACTTCACATTTTGCAATCTTTAACTTTTCCTTAATGTTTATCTTTTAAAACTTGCGAGTGCGCTATGCGATCGGGTCCCACCTAGCATCGCACATCGCACTTCAAAGACCTTATCACTTACCTCCTGCGGTGATCCTTTAAAACTTGCGATTCACAATTTTAAATTGGGCCCCAGCGCATTGCACATCGCATTTTGGTGATTATAACACTTACCCTTCGCCCTTAACTTTTAAAACTTGCGTTGTGCGGTATGCAGGCCAGGGCCACGTCATTTGCCACATCAGCTTGCCACATCGCAATTTGCATTTTGGTGAATTTAACCTTTTCCTTAACACTTATATTTTTAAACCTAGGATGTGCGCTATGCGATCGGGTCCCACCTAGCATCGCACGTCTCACTTCGGCGACTTTATCACTTACCTCCCGTGCCTATGCTTTGAAACTTGTGATTTACGGTTTGCGATTTAAAATCCATCATCTATCTCTGCACTCTAGTTCTGTGCTTTGATCCTGACCATTAGTTTTTCCCTTTGCATCTCCTTCAAAACTCTTTTAGTGTTTATGGGAAATGCACCTTTTCTCCACCTTTGGGAAATTAATTTGTTTGCTCCACAGTGTAACCCTACTGAGCTTATCCGATGTTCTTCCACGTTGGTCCCTCCTGACCTTGTGAATGAGCCTGATTCGACCCTGTTTGGCGTGCAATGTTTTGAACAAGACCATCGGTCCAACCCTTGAACTGTTCTACACGTGAATGAGCCCGAATCAACCCACCTTCATATCTCATCACGTAATGTTAATGTACCAATATATAAATCAAAATTCTTCTATGACAGACAAAATTTTACATTTTCTATCATATATGATTTTTTGGTGTTTTGAAAAATATTTCAAAGGTAAATGAGAATGAGCCACAACACAAAGTATGCATGGAAGCACTAGGCTAAATGAGCTCTCTGAAATGTTGGCATAAGGAGGTGGTTTAAGGATGACCACCAACACTAGAATGCCTAGTGAAGTTCCCGGAACTCTTCCAAATTTGGCAAGAAGCTGAGATATTCTGCTAGAGGAAGTGCTCCTCATATTTTGAAGAGGGAGAACTTCAACCTGAAAGAAGAGAGGTATATAACCTACGATGGTTTAAAGATGAACATCAACTCTGGAATGCTTAATGCATTTCCTGTAACTATACCAAAATTGGCAAGAAGCTGAAGTCTTCTGCTAGAGGAAGTGTCCTGAATTCTTTGAAGAGGAAGACTATCAACCTCACATAGATGGTTTAAGGATGACCACCAACCAAAGGCATGCTCATGGGAATTTGTGTCTCCGAATACAACTCTAAATCTGGAATGGAAGGTTGTGGCTGAGGCTTGCTTGAACTTCTGTGTCTCTGGCTACAACTATGAATCTAGAATGACAAGTTGTGGCTCAAACTTGCTTGGAGTGGCTTTGAATCTTGTAGATGACCATCATTTCCCCCCCTGTCAAATATAACGTTAGATGATGGTGAAAAATCGACTTCAAGATTGTTCAACACTCTAGAACAAGTTCTGACATATGACTTAAACCTTCTTGGTTGTTGATGCCCATTACCAAGAAGTGATCCACCCAAGATGAACCTTTGTTCTTGTAGGAGGCTTGTTTATGAAGCATTTGTGTGAAGAATGAGTGTGCCAACCATAGTGCTTGTATGGGTGAAGATCGAAGCAATGATATTTCATATGGCCAACTTGATCACAATGTTGGAATTTCACAATTTTTTTGTTGTTGTTGTGGAAGAGGAGCAGAATCTAGAACAATTGAGGGTGAGCTATCATGAAGAAATTTGACACTCTGAAATTTGATGCACTTGGAGTAGTCCAGAATATGAAAGGACACCTCCTTGTCATATCCAAGACCAGTTCTGTGCTTGTTATGGACAAGCTCTTCCCAAGGTTTTATGATGGGCTCGGGAGGTGGAGCCTGAGCTTCTACATCTGCATACAAATTTGCTCTTGAAATGGGCTTAGTAGTCTAATCAAAGACAAGTTCAAAATGATGACTGCACTTATGTAACTCCTCTTGTTGTAGCTGAGATTCAAGCTACAAAAACTCAATATGTTCTTGTGTGTTTTGTAGAGATATTTGAATATATGTGAGAGTGTCTTTGCAAATTTTCACTATATCGTGGCCAGTTGAGTGTATTATGGTATTCAATAAGTTTAATAACATATTCATTCGAGCCATTTTATTAACTCAAAAATTAAAGGCTTCAACTAAAAAATGCACCAGTATTTACATACAAGAAATACTAAACATTTTGAGATGAGGACTAGTATATCAAAGCTTAATCCAGCCTACTAAAAAAAAATCTGGATCATGAATTTCTCCACAAAAAATCAAACATGGGTCAACATGAAAGGAGAACAATGGACAAGGGCTGAGTTATGTTTTTTCATAAACAACACTCTTTGTTCTTAGGAAACAATGCTGCATTGAATGCCGACAATGTCAATTCGACTCGTATTATTCAAAGTAGTTCAAATCCATCATACTATTTTCATTGGTAGGAGCTGAGAGTGGGAGGAATAGGGAGGGAATGGTTGTAGGAAGAAGAAAAGAATTGTGGTGGGATATGGAGATTTTCCCCTTGCCTTCTTCGGTATAACCCTATTGTGTCACTACCATGGCCCCTGCTTTACTTCGTTAATTTAACATCATCAATGTTAATGAAAAAGGTGGTGCCTGTTGGAAATACTGAGAAGGGGGGGGGGTGGGGGTGAATCAGTATTCCTTTCAATTAGAGCATTATTTAATCTTCAATTATTATCAGTGTTTGTACAATGATAGCAGTAAAAAAAAGGAGCACAAATGCACACAGTTTTTAAGGTGGAAACCCACTCCGGGATAAAAACCACCTAATTATTTTCTAATAATTCTTTAATATTCAACTCCAATTGAAAATAAAGCTCCAACTTCCTAGAATCTAGAAAAGCATTCTTCTCTAGCTCCCACTGGATGGACGCTCCAATGCCCAAGATTATTCAGTAGTCATCTAAATGGAAGCCCCAACACCCAATGAGCTACAACTCACCCTAGCAACACCCTACCACCTTGAATTTTTCACAGGCTTGAACCTATTGGTGACTTCATGCACCAGCCTAGCACCAGCCTACCACCCTATAGAAGAATTAAAGAAGAATGGACTCCCGTACCAGTGAAAATGGTCCACTTTACAATGATATAGAATGATGTAGAAGAAGAAGACACACTAGAACATAACCCCAACTATGACACAACAAACTAATGATGATCCTAGACCTCCTGACACTGCTTCTTCAACTCTTAGCAGATAGACACTAGAACAATTTTTACAATAATGTATTTACAATGACTTAGTACAATGATACCTTTACAGTGATTGTATGCAGTGCTGCCCACTTGAAGGCTTCATGTGATGAGATTATTGTTGCTTTTATACACCTTGATTGCTGCTCTTGTCATGCTACCCTCTGCTGCACCTTGCTTTGCTTTGTTGCCCTAGAAATTCTGGTCCTTTGTAGCCCTTGACAACACATGATCTAGCTTTTTCTTGCATTGTAGGAGCTCGATATTGAATATGGTGTATCTTTGTTATTTAACATCCCCAATATGTGATTTTCGCCCCTGTATTATTCCTCTAAGTCTTCTTTCCAATTCCACAGGCCTAACCCAATTTGGATTCTTCAAGGGAGAGTTATGCCCAATCTCTCACAATTCCCTAATTATATACTGCTTCACTAGAGTGAAATTGTACAGTGTGTCACATGTCACTGTTTCTTATTAGGTTCTGAAATTACTACAGAGAAAACAAAAACCTGTGCACTATCTTCCACTATTTACATAATTCCAATCCGATATTCAGAGAGAGAGTTATGACGATTTTACCAAGGTCACTTCTTTGAGATGAATTTCAGGAGCCTTCAAAAACACTGACTTCCATAGATCATATCTCTGAAACTATTGCATACCATGATCTAAAATTTTTATAGGCGCCTCCTCAAGATTTCATCTTCGCCTCATAAAAATTTCAGCTTTTGAACCTTAGTAGAAACAAATTTAGAGCAAAAATTCCACGATGACCTGTTTTAGATAGCGAAACCCCTGCATAAGGAGGATATGAGGATCACAATTTATATAAATGCTTAGGTTGGGAGGGGATTCAACAAGTGAACGTGGGAGGGATTTTAGGAGCTTAAAAATTATTGATTATTTACTTTTCAATGACCCATGCCACAGCCCTATGGGGTTTTAGCCCACTAACTGGGGTTACAAACTTCAAACATGAATATCTCTCAAACCGTGAAGAATTATGTGGCATGCCATATATCAATGGAAACATCTCGACAAGTGGAAGCCATAAAAAGAATTCTTGACCTAGAATATAGTAATTTGGTAGGTAAAAATTCCCATGCAATATTGGGGTAGCCCCTGGTGCTGCTTGGGTTGACATCAATGACAACCGCTGATCAAAAATCTCCCGATTTGGCATTGATGGCAACACAAGTACTCCCCCTACGATCATGACACCTCTTCCTAAAACATTATCTTGCCCTTTGACATCACTGGAAAAGGGTAACTCCCCTGGACACACAACCATCTTGCGAACCTGTACACACCTCCACTCCCCCTTTATATTCTGAATAAGGAAAATCTAATGAGAACTTGGGAGAATCCCAAGCTTCTGGTGAAGATATTCCAATGCTTCACAAGTACTCTCACGATCATCAATGCTTCCTGCTCAATCTTCATATGTAAGGGCATGAATAATGAGATTTTTACTTTTGGGATACCACACGCCATATTCTGTTGTTCCCTTTAGATATCGAAGAATTTTTTTTATGGAAATAATATGTGATTCTTTTGGTGCTACTTGGAATCTTGCTACTTGTCCAACTTCTTGCATAACAACTAGCCGGGAGGCTATTACATATAGAAGACTACCAATCATAGATCTGTACAACCTTTGATCCACATCCTTAGATGAGTCATCCATGCTCAATTTGCAACCTATTACCATCTGAGTAAGGATGGGTTTACAATCTTCCGTTTTGAATTTCTTGAGCAATTCCTTGATGTACTTGGCTTGACATATAAATATTCCTTTCTCTTGCTGAGATATTTGAAGCCCTAAGAAGTATGTTAGCTCACCAAGTAAATACCTCTCGAAATCACTTTGCATCTTTGTAGCAAACTTCTTACTTAGTCGATCATCATTGATACCAAATAATATATCATCCTCTTTATCTATTAGACGTGCTTTAGTTGCTTCATCTAGAATATATATGTCGTTTGGAGCTCAACTTGCTGTAGCCACAAGTTCACCATACCTGCCTTTCCTGATTTCACATATTATGGAGTTGAATAGTATTGTGTGTCCTTGATCACACATTTATCCAACACTGAGCAGATTGTGATTCATGTTTTCAACCAATAGAACATTATTGGCTAGAGCATCTTTGCTTCCGAGAGTGATGGTACTTGATCCTATAACATTTGAAGATCCATCATTTCCAAAGTACACAGTTCCATGCTTCTTCTCTTTCATAGATACAAATTTCTTTATATATCGAGTCATATGCGTTGAGAAACCACTATCAACATACCACACATCTTCTTCCATGTTTGTTCGTTCTGTGGCTTCAAATATTCTTCTAGAGGATTTTCAAGTCTGCAGTCTCTGGCTATGTGTCCAAAGTTTCGACATTTTTAACAGTCAATATTATTTCTTAAATGTTCAAATCTATTGATGTTTCGCTGAGCCTTGGGAGGTTCATATTTGACAGATCTCCTGGAATTGTATTGGTTCGTAGGGTACGTTCGACATTCTACAACTTTATGACCAAATTTTCCACATGAATAAAAATCTCCATAAAAAATATGTTGGTACCTGGATGGAAATATTTGTCAAGGAATTGTCTTCCAAGGTTGTTCTTGCGAATCTTGTCCAATGAAGTCTACATGCATGTCAGATCTTATAGCTTCATTGTATTTTTTGTAGAAGATACTGCTTCTTCTTCTTTGCAACCGAGGCCAGTTTTTTCATTGTAAGATCGTTGATTGTTGATGAGTTATTCCAATGCCCTTGAGCTATTGGCATAGTTTTGGATACTTTTTCTCTTCTTCACTTCCTTACGTAGTGAGACTACTCGGCTTCTAATTCTTCCCTTTCTTGGTTGATTTCTTCCAACTTCTTTTGAAGTGACTCTTCAATGAATTTGTGTTCTTCAACTTCAATTTTGAGACCTTTAACTTGTTCTTCAAGAGTATTGGAGCGGATCTTCTTAGCCTTGAGCTCTTTTATAATCTTAATTGCTTCCTTAGAAAATTATTCTAAGGTCAACCATTATTCTTCATTGTATGATAGCTCTTGTTTATTGTGCTTGGCCATAAACAATAATATCTCATTAGCTTCTTCTTCGTTGTCATTGTCTTCATCAGATGATGAGCTATCTTCTTTAGAGAGAAATTTCATTTTGGATCCTGGCTTGTTGAATTTATTAAAGCCTTTCTTTCCTTTTGAGTTGCCATCACTTCTGTTCAGGCATTTTGATGCGAAATTCCCAACCTCACCACAGCCGAAACATATCAATGGAATTTTACCTTTGAATTTTCCCTTACCAATTTTTAGTTTTCTCATAAAGTAAGCATATTCTTCATCTAAAAGACCTTCTTCATCATCTCCCTTTTCTTCACACTTGCAAGTGCATGTTTTTTAAATTGAATGTTGTTTGTCCTTATTGATTGTATTAGATGCAATGAACGCAGTTTCTAGATGTGAAGTATCCTATTCTTCATCAAGTCTCATTTCATATGCCATGGGAACTCCATGTAATTCCTCTTTGTTGAGTTTGTCCAGATTTGCACTGTATTCTAAGACCGATACATTTGGGTTGAATCTCCTTGGTAACGTTCCAAGAATCTTTTGTATAATAGTCTTCTCGTCAAATGGCTCTCCCAATCCTTCCAGAGTATTGGTTATTTCATCAATGTATTGGAAGTATACAACAATGTTGCAATATTCTTTCATTATGATTTGCTCAAAATTTTCTCTTTAGATTTGAAGCTTTTCTTCTTTGACATTTGAGTCACCTGCATATATATTCTCAATCTTGTCCCATACATTTTTGGCGGTTTTAAAACCGAAAACCTTAAGATATGCAGATTCAATAAGTTCACTGATAATAATATTCTTTGCTTTTTCATCATTTACCAAATTCTTCGTACCTTGTTCATCCACGGTTGATGTAAATCCATTTAGAACAGTGTCCCATACTTCGTAACCTTGCGCCAAGAGATAGACCTGCATTCTTCCTTTCCAGAGTGCATAATTGTTTTCATTGAATAGAGGTACACCATTCTTGGTATGCTCCATGACCTCCTTCTAGCTGTTAAACTGATATTGAAGGAACCAATATCTGATTCCAATTGTTGGAAATACTGAGAGGGGGGGTGAATCAATATTCCTTTCAATTAGAGAATTAGTTAATCTTCAATTATTATTAGTGTTTGTATAATGATAGAAGTAAACAAAAGGAACAAAAATGCACATAGTTTTTAAGGTGGAAACTCACTCTGGGACAAAAACCACCTAATGCTTTTCTAATAATTCTTTAATATTCAACTCCAATTGAAAATAAAGCTCCAACTTCCTAAAATCTAGAAAATCATTCTTCTTCAGCTCCCACTGGATGGATGCTCCAATGCCCGAGATTCTTCAGTAGTCAACTGAATGGATGCCCCAACACCTAATGAGCTACAACTTACCTTAGCACCACCCTACTACCCTAAATTTTTCATAGGCTTGAACCTATTGGTGACTTCATGCACCAGGCTAGCACCAACCTACCACCCTATAGAAGAATAAAAGAAGAATGGACTCTCGTACCAGGGAAAATGGTCCACTTTACAATGATATAGAATGATGTAGAAGAATAAGACACACTAGACCACAACCCCAACTATGACACAACCACCTAATGATGATCCTAGACCTCTCGAAATTGCCTGTTCAACTCTTGGTAGATAGACACTAGAACAATGTTTACAACAATGTATTTACAATGACTTAGTACAATGATACCTTTACAGTGACTGTATGCAGTGTTGCCCATTTAAAGACTTCATGTGATGAACTTATTGCTGTTGTTCTGCACCTTGATTGCTACTATTTTCATGCTACCCTTTGCTGCACCTTGCTTTGCTTTGCTGCGCTAGAAAGTTTGGTCCTTTGCAGCCCTTGACAACACATGATCTAGATTTTTCTTGCCTTCTCGGAGCTCAATATTGAACCTAGTGTATATCTGTTATTTAACATCCACAGTATGTGATTTTTGGCTCTGTAGTATTCCTTTGAGTCTTATTTCCAATTCCATAGGTCTGGCCCAATTTGGATTCTTCAAGGGAGAGTTATGCCCAATCTCTCACAATGCCCTAATTATGGATTGTTTCACTAGAGCGAACTTGTACGGCATGCTACGTGGCACTGTTTCTTCATTAGGCTCTAAAATTGATACTGATAAAACTACATCCCATGAAATATCTACCAATTTTTACAGAATTCCATTCTGATACTCAGAGATAGAGTTATGATGATTTTCCCAAGGTCACTTATTTGAGATGAATTTCAGCAGCCTGCAAAAACACTGACTTCCACAGATCATATATCCAAACATATTTTGCACCTTGATATGAAGTTTTTATAGGAGCTTCCTGAGGATTTCTTATTTGCCTCATAAAAATTTCAGCTTCTGAACCTTCATAGAAAAAATGTTAGAGCAAAAATGCCACGATGACCTGTTTCAGATAGCGAAATCCCTGCATAAGGAGGATATGAGGATCACAATTTATATAAATGCTTAGGTTGAGAGGGGCTTCAACAAGTGAATGTGGGAGGGATTTTAGGAGCTTAAAAATTATTAATTATTTACTTTTCAATGACCCATGCCACAAACCTATGGGGTTTTAGACCACTAACTGGGGTCACAAACTTCAAAGATGAATATCTCTCAAACTGTGAAGAATTATGTGGCGTGCCATATATCAACAAAAACATGTCGACAAGTAGAAACCATAAAAATCATTCTTGACCTAGAATATAGTAATTTTTTAGGTCAAAATTCCCATGCAATATTGGGGTAGCCCCTGGTGCTGCTTGGGTTGACATCAATGACAACCGCTGATCAATAGTGCCTGTAACCCCATGATCATTTCTTTGCGTATGAATTATTTTCTCAGACGAAAACATAGCTTGATCAAATGCTCATTAACTCTGGTTTCTGACTGCAGCATTGGCAAGGCTGGTGAAATAGAGAAAATCATGATGGTGTATGTTCTTCTTTGGGCGATGGATATGCCCCCACCTGCAAATATCGTTTTTATTGTTGGTAATTTGGATCTCAGTTACTTGTTTGAAAAGATTCTCTAGAGATCTTATAATGTATTTCTTGTCAACTTGTCTAACATTCAAGTGCCTCAAGTCATGTTGAATGTGGCTAAATATTGGCAGGGATGGTATTCTTTTATTTGGTCATTAGAGAATGAAATCCAACAATTTCACTTTCATAGCCCTCTTGGATTTTCTAGTGTACATGATCACACTTTCTCTAATGTTTCCATCCCTAATTATTAAATATATATTCATAATAGAGAGCCGAAAGAAGCCTATAACAGATCTGGTTTCAACTATGGTCTGGAGAACTCATTCAACCTACCCTATTTGAGTGGTGGATGGACAGTACAAATAGTGTTTCATCGAAAAAAATAGGTAGAAGCTCTATGAAACCAGACCCTAGTTTTCATGGCCATTTATTTTCTACGGAGCAACCCAAGAGACAATCCTTCCATGTTCCATCACCACACTAAAATAATAATAATGCCTTACAAAGAAAGTTAACTTTTGAAGAGGATAAAGTCTTGCAGGCAGAGCACTGCACTGATGAAGAAGTAAAGGAAGGGACTAAGGCAACTAAAATAGAAAGAGCTATACCTGGGCAGCAATGTGGGTGCAAGTTGCTCCAATATACGCACTGGTTCAATATTCTATGCACCTAGAGGACCAGGAGGAAAAGAAATTCGACTTTTGAACAATTAGAATAAAATGTAATCTTCGACCAGTGCAAAGAATGCATGGAATTTTGCAGCGATATGTCAGTCTACAGAAATTAAAGAACATAAGTATGTGGGAGTTACAAGGGCATAAAGGAAGCCAAAATTGGGCTGGAAGAATATGAAAACATCAGGGCCTGGCTTGGCTCTGATACCATGTTAAACACATGCATGATAAATAGGGTAAACACATAAGACATAAGAAATATAAGTGTGGATACATTTATTATTCACAAATTATGCATATATAATACATTGGAGTGACCCTTGGTTTCACATTCCAAGTGGTCTCTTGGACTCCTCTTGACTGTTCAACTCCCACAATAACCCTAGGAGGATTAGGTGTCCAACATAATTTATGAAGTGTAATTTCTTAATGATAAACTAGAATTGTTAAAACAATATCTACATCATTAGGAGTAATTATCAGTATTTCAGAAATTTGTGCTTGTATCTATTGCACTTGAAAACTCAACAACCACCACACTTGAAACATTTTAATGGTAGCTTAATTTTATATTTACCAGATCCTCTTTTTAGTTTTCTCTTGAATTAAGCTTATTCATCTAATTTAAGGTTGAAGTGATCATGGTCCTCTTGTCCTTTGGTTTTCTTTAATACTTTAAAGGATGCTTTCTTTATTCCAAAATTATATTTTCTTGTTCCCGTCTCGTATTTAGTGAGCATTCCATATAGTTCATCCATCTTCAATTTTTCGAGATATTTTATATCTTCAATAGATGAAACCTTTGGATAAAACCTCAATGGAAGAGAACTCAATACTTTCCGAATAATTGTTGATTTTTCAATCATTTCACCCAATCCTTTAATATTGTTCACAACTTCATCTACTCGAAGGAAAAAATATGCAACGTTTTATTTTTCATTCATTTTTAAACTTTTAAATTATATTCTATGAGTTTGAATTTTATCCCTTTTTACCTTATCATGTCCTTCATAGATGCTTTGAAGCTTGTCTCAAACTTCCTTAGTAGAGTCACAGTGCATTACCTTAACAAAAGTCGATTTATCAACACCATCTAAAATGGCACTCCTTTCTTTGGAATTATTTACATAAGTATTTTTCTCATTTTTATCTATTAGAGGAATTGCTTAAACTTCATAATATTCTATCGCTGAACATCGGACATCAACACCAAGAGACATTAGATGTGCCCTCATTCTTATCTTTCAGAAAGAATAATTTGATCCATCCAATAATGGAACTTTGATTATGTAAGATCCATCTTGGCTAGCCATGGTCCCTTTAATATCTACCTTCGAGTAGTTAGACTACTTCTAAATGAATCCACTCTAATACCAATTATTGAAATTCACAATTATATTTAGAGGGGGTCGAGGTTGTGGGTGAATCATTATAATGATAATTTTCACTTATTTAAACATTTCAACATGATAAAACATCAATGTCATAAATTGAACAAGTAACACAAAACAATGTAAACTTTGAAACGGGAACTGAAATGAGTACTCGCTTTTTTGAGGTAGCAAAAAAGTAATCCGATTTTGAAAAGTGCTCATCTAGAATACACATTTTTTTAGCGTATTTTTGACACTTTAAATTTTCTTATGTATCAAGTATAATTTTTTTTTTTAAATGTTAGTGATTTTCTTGTTGATTGCAACATCGATCCCTTTTTTAGAGGGCTTATTTTGACACTTTAATTTTTCTAATGTATTAAGTGTCAATACTTTTTTTAAAATGTTGATGATTTTCATGTAGATTTTGAAAAACAACAACATTTATTTTTTAAAAGACATTTTTTACACTTTAAGTGTTCCTATGTTTGAAGTATACACAATTTTTTTTTAAATGTTGATTATTTTACAAATTTTCAAGTTGTCTTATGTCTCTTAGTGTTTTTCGTCCTAGGATATTAGTTTTTTAAGTGTTTTCAAACATGTGTTTTTTTTTGTTTTCTTTGCAATTTTTTTTTATAATGAATTTTTTTTTTTTTTTGCAAAATAAAAAAATAACATTAAAAATATGTAAAAAAAAGAAATATAAAATTATATATAAAAAGACAAAAAAATACAAAAAATGTAAAAAAACAAAATTACCTTGCAAAAGATAATTAAAAAAAAAAACTATAAAAAAAGGAAAATACAAAAAAAAAATTGAAACAAGAATAATCTAAAACAAAAAAAGTTAGAAAATTAACAAAAAAAAAAAAGGTAGTTAAAAAAATATAATAATTAAATAAAAATTAAAAAACATTATAATTAATTTTAAAAACATAGAAAAAAAACATTGTAATAAAAAAAATTTAAAAAAAATAATTAAAAAAAAATTTAAAAAAATTAAAATTAAAATCAAGCTTGGCCCACCTAGCCCAACAACCCTGGGCCTGACAGGATGATTCTCAGAATTGGCTTGCCAAGCTGAGGGTTGCTTGGCCACTGGGCTGGGCAGTCGTGGCAGTTGTTGCCCAGCTGCCACATCCACCCAACCCAGCGATCGACCAGCCCTAGGCTGGAATGCTGGCATTATAAGGCTTCAAAACTATAGCAACTATCAGCAAACATGTGTAGCATGAAATCTAGATGGCCTATCACAAGAAGTGCTTAAAGTATAGTCCCATGTGTCAGGATTGCATTCTAGTTTAGATGATTTGATTCAAAAAGCTTCTGAGAATTTTAATAAGTTAAAAGATGTAAATATGAAGCTAGAGAAAATTGTGGAAGTAGTAGTAGATTTAAAGCTGAATCTGGGAAAATAAAATCTAGATTTAGAAGAAGCACTTATTGTAGTAGAATTTTATAGCTAGACATTTAGCTAAAAGAAAGGAACCCTGAGGAGAAAATACTCCACTACTACTCAAACAGTTCTCTATACATAATCCTAGAAATTTTCAATTTGAAAATGTTATTTCATTTGCTAGAGAAAATTTGGCTCTATTTTAGTCACAGATCCTAGTCTTTGATCTTCCACCACAGAACAGAGAAGAAATAAAAATGGCAGAAGAAGAAGTAGAAGGATCCAGCAAAAGACCCAGGAATGCAGATAGCGATTGTTGGAACAGGGTCTCCTACAAAGCTACGAATCTGGTCCATTTTGTATATATTTTTATTATATTTAGTCTAACGCAGGGGTTTTGGGGTGGTTCAAAGCCCCTAATGCATTGTAAGTGTGTCAAGGGTAGACCAAGAGTCCGCAAACCATGGTTTGCAGACCATTGGATGCGTAGGTTGAAGTAGTATAAGTATTTGAACCTTTTTGATTTTGTAATAGAGGAATGAATTAGAATTGATGCTATGTGCGAATTGTTAAGGTCTGTAGGGTTAGTTGGGTAAGGACTTCTGCTGGCTGTGTGCACGGAGAACCTCTGTCCTGCTGTGTGCGGACCCTGCTGCTTTGTGCACAGGTTGGGTTTTGGGTATTGTAAGTAAATATGAAGGATGAATGAATACAAAAGGCTATTGGAATATCTGAATCTATTGGACTTATTTCTGATGTGAATCTGTGGTATCTGATTAAGTATGTATGCTTCTATGTTATTAATTTAAGATGCGAAAGTACTCGTGTTACTTGTTTATGCTGTGATCTGGATCTGTTCTGTTATGATGTATATGATAACTGCAGTAATGTTCTATATGTCTATGACCTGTTAGTTACTGTGATTATAATTGGTATTGCACACATGGATGCGAAGGATATCAGTAGATCTGGGCTCTGCGATATAATATCTGGTAATCATAAGGTTGAACACAGCTTTGCTTGACTTACCTACCCTCTCCAGGGTGTGGAAACTTGGTTCCAGCACCCTCCCATACTGCTTCGGGTGAGACTTTGGCCTGCGCAAGTAGGGCACTGCCGAAAGGGCCAGTAGTATAGGTGTTTGTTGGTGAACCTTAACCTTTGAACCTGGGTTAGGACCCTTCGAGCCAAAAAATGGTTCCGTTGCCAGGACCAAGAGAATTTTGAGAGAGGGATCGGGTAATGCCAAGGACATATTGGAAACCTAAAAGAAAATAAATTGATAAATGGTTTGAACAACAATTTCAGGAATTCGCAGTAAAAGAAAACCACAGTAAGAGGTTGACCACCGAAGAGTGGAAGAATAAGTATATTTTCATGAAGATCTACAATATCTTCTTTGTAAAAATTGCGATCGAGCTCCAGGAGAGGCTCACAAGGTTGGTCGAATTTCAAAAGTGTTGGAGGGACGATCGGGTCACATAGTGGACCCCAGAATTGATCCAACAGTTAGAGAAGACTTATAACACTATCACTCGCATGGTGGACCACTTGGTGGATAGTGTGCTAGGAGGGTTTGTGATAGAATTTTCCATCGATCAGTTCATCTCATACTCTGAAGCAGAGTGAAGATTCTTCAACGGTTTCTGAGGTAAGTTTCTAAAGACCTTACCATTGCTGATTAAGATACTACTGTGCGAAAAGAGTATTCTGTGTGGCCACACCGAGTGAATGACCTCTGATCTGGATGGGAGTACGACGTGAAGTGGAAAATACTATCGGACTAATCAAGAAGGAGATAGATCTGTCTACAGTCCGATAAGAGAAGCAGCTATGTAGAGTCCTCCAGCCACACCACTTTCAAACCAGCATAGGGGTAAGAATTCACCTACACCTTCGCCACCACCGGAAGACAATATGGCTGCGCACATGAAGTTGCCTACCTTTAAGGGTGTGGGAGATGAAGACATGGATCAGTTTTGGTTTGTCGCAGGATCGATATGGACTGCGCAAAATGTAGCTAGTGATGCGGTGAAGAGGGCACAACTGTCCCTTGCCTTTGAAGGAAGAGCTTTGGATTGGTACATGGGATATATCGGCCAGCATGTGAATGTGACCATTGAAGATATTAAGAATACCTTGAAACAACAGTTCAAGAAACCTAAGTCCTACTCTCAAATAGTGGTTGATCTCAAGGATTTCAAGCAAGGGTCTTTTGAGTCTGTGTGGGAGGTCGATCAACAATTGAAGAAGGTGATTAGAGAAGGAGGATTTCAGTATGATGATAGAAAACACACAGAATGGTTCATTGCTATGCTGCTGCCTCACCTACGCGTACCTATGGGTTACCAAAATTTTGAATCGCAGGAAAAAGCCTTGAAGGTCGCTATGAAGTTAGAAGCTACACCCAGAGATGATACCCAGTTGGGCATCCAATAGATCCAAGGAAAATTGGAGGTGATGCACATGGAGATACAAAATCTATGAAAGGAGCGAGGAGTAGAGGCTAGCCCTGAAAGATGGTGCATACGATGCAGGACGATTGGTCACACCAAGGATAACTGCCCTCTGTTAGCAGACTATATGTAGGCCGGGGGACCTAGCCCATTGCGCCCTAGGGAGGTTGCAGGATCAAGTGGGCCGACGCTATGGTGTGATGATTGTCGCGTTGCGGGGCTGCACGACAAAAACCACTGCCCCCGCCTTGCTACGTATGTCCCAGAAGTAAAGCAACAATGGTGTAGGTTCTGTAGGTTGGTAGGACACGATGAATAGAACTACTAGACGTATGATTTGATGATTGATCAAGGGAATCTCTATAGGGTACAGTCGGATCCATCCTTGCCAAGATCCCTCTCGAGCATAGGTGGCTCCCCAGCCAGGGGTAGGGGAGGCGGAAGAGGTGGAAGCGCAGGTCGAGGATGAGGGAAACTAATCTGTTATAACTGTGGAGAAGTAGGACACTTTGCTAGGGACTGCCTGAACCCTACGAGGTAGTCTTTCTAGTATTGCAGACATCTGGACCATGTGATTGAAGACTGTCCAATCTTGATAGAAAATATGCAGGAGAAGCAACTGACACCTACGCAGAATGTGCAAAGGGTTAAGGCTGAAATACGAGACAAATATCCAAGCATAAATGTCTTAACCCATAGTGGGATGGCCACCAGTGGGCTTGGGGAGAAGACTGCGATCAAATCCCTAATCTGACAAGCAGTTATCAAGAAAGAAGGTTTGGATCTAAAAAAGGAGAAAGAAACATTTTTCACATCTCGCAAAGACTTTGCTGAAGCAGAGGCATCTACTTCTCACCAACCGGGAAACCTCAAGGCAGATGAGGAGGTCAAAACCTTTTAACAGGCATGTATGAAGTTGCTGCACAACCCAAGGGCTCTGGGAAATCTTTAGGAGTTAATAGATAACTGTGCAGCATGACCTAGCCTACCTTTGGAAATCAAAGACGTGCACAAAATATACAGATATAAGAAACACATTGGTAGGGAGATGCGGTTGATTGCGCAGATCGGTGATTACGAGATGGACCAGGTTATTTTGGACCTAGGTTCAGATGCGAATGTATTACCTAAATATAAGTGGCAAAAAATGGGGGAACCTTAGCTGGAATGGTCCACTATCCATTTGTGTATGGCCAATCAGCAGAAGATCATACCCTTGGGGATACTATTGAATATCGTGGTAGATATTGCAGGGGTCAAGGTCCAGGATGATTTTGAAGTAATTCAGATTGTAGAAGATGTAGACCCATACCTTGTGATCCTAGGCTTGGATTGGGCCATCAATATGGGAGGCATCATTAACCTGAAGAAGAGAAGCATGGTATTTGAAAATAATGGTACAAGGGTGATCGTACCATTAGATCCTGTAGAAGGCAAACAGTATACAGAGCCGGTGCGCGACGAAGAGGACGTAGATTAAATTTATAAGTTGACTGCATGGGATGAAGATTGGATCAACCCTACGGCAGATGGTGTACTCTGCAGGGAAAAGGATAGTGACTAATTCTTCGAATCTGATAGGGAGATGGAGAACTGGAAAAACCGATTACATGATGTCTCTGCATTGCGATGCCTTCAGGTCACAAAGGACTTCCACTGCATTTCCTTAGAGGTAAGAGATCTACCCTACTTTGATGGTTCTGGTAATATTAGGGACTTTTTGCGAGCATTTGAAGCTGAGGTTCCAAGAGGATGAAGGCTAGGGGCCCTTAATCTCACCATGCATAAGACACCTGTGCGGTGGTGTGACACACATAAGGAAGCATTCCAGGACTGGGAAGAGTGCCAGGATATGATGATCCTGCGATTTGAACCACCCAATCACCTGCGTGTCCAAACATACCTCGACCTCAAAGACCCTCGCAAGTATCTGTTCGCTTGGATGGATAATTGGTGTGATAGGACTACAAAAGAGTGGGTTCATCTGTTTATTCATGCCTTGGGACCACTTCCCACTGCATGGTATGTAGATGCGGAGCTCCATTAGCGTACCTGCAACTGGGAGACATTGAAGAATGAATTCATGGGGACATTTGGGTTAGTAGGTGGAACAGAGGCACTCAACACAGCTCTGCAGGACATTAATACGGTGTTATAGGGTGAATCGGCCATGTATGTCGCACCTAAGGTACCGACATGGGAAGCGCAGATACCAGACATGGTTGATTACCACATCCTAGCCTTAAAAGAGTGTTGGGATGATGCACAAGCTATCTCTATCTTAGGATTGAAGAAGATGTGCACTGTTACCAGACCACTCAAGCTACGAATCAATATCATTGAGTCGCACCCTACATTGGCTAAGGTTGGGGATATGGATATAGTAGGTGAAGTTGTCATGGATCCTACAACAAGGAAATAGCTACGATCAGTCCTTGGCCATGTAGGTTATTACAGGAAGTTCATCCGGAAGTATGTACTAATCACAACACCTCTCAAAAACTTGCTTACGAAGGAAGTCCTGTTCTTTGGGGATTACGAATGTCAGACAAGCATGGCTCTGGTTTTGAATTACCTGGGAAGCAAGATTGTGTTGGGGGAGGATGCACAGGAGGCACATAGGTTTAATCGAAGCGTAGAAGGTGCACTAGGCGCATAGGAGGTGCAAAACCTAGTTGTTGGAATAGTAAAATCCGATAAAAAGGATAAGTTACCATTGGAAGGAATGGAGGACTAGAAATTAATGTGGCACTTTCCACAACATTTTTATCATTTAACTGATGGTAAGTTTCACATAAGGCTCGCCCAACCGTTGTTTAACCCTTATGGCTATAAAACGGGTCGAATAGTCTAGATAAGGGTTCTGTATCAGTTGTATAGCTTGTACTTGGCATATCTTACCTTGATGATTTGGAGCTACAAGATGCTCTGTGTTTATAGCATCTCCTTCATGTCCAAGGAACCTACCCCCTCAGATAGTAGCAACCCGGAGTTTTTTTTTCGCGCCAGGATGATGGCTACGAACCCTGCTAAACCCTTTGAACTAATGACCTCGGTAGAACAGGGGACTAAGGAAGTGGTGGAACTTGAGTCTGAGGTGGAAGAGATTCTCTCCACGCTGAGCCCAACCATGAGGAAAGGAAAATAAAAGGCTTAGAGCTCTGGAAAGCCCCCGAAGTCCACGAAATTGGTTGTAGGAAATTCACGCACTTCCCTGCGAATCGCAAAATCTTCGCAGGCAGCCCGGAAGGAAGCACAACCCATCGAGCCAATTCACTAGTTACCTCCCTTTGTTCAACCACGCAATATTTCAACGCGCACGTCGAAGAATATTGATGGCCTGGTCACTTACCTGTAGATGCCACTCACCCCAGGTGAGGTCCCCATCGTTGGTGAACCTGTTGGTAAGCTTCATGAGGTCAAGTTTGATGATCACGACCTAGCCAACTTCGAAGCATTCCTGAAACTAGCACCAGCATTATACCTCGACTCGATTCATGACAAAAATGGAGTTATAGTCATTCCCCAGCGCTGGGTGCATGGGTTGGCTAGGTCCAGGCTCTTGAACTTGCTCAGGATGTCCCATTTTGGTCATTACAATGTTATAGACCGACTCGCAAAACAGCTGCTCACCTTAATTCATGAAGGTTTCATGTGGATCCAGGACAGGACTCCTATTGATGTTGCGCTGATTCATAGGATTACTGGCCTCCTGATGAATGGACCAAGCCCTCTAGAGTGAGTGGGTAAGAAATATGAGGGCGGGACTGCTGAATTTGTGCGCCAAAAATACAAGGTGGAGCAGAATACTTGAGGCTTTATCATCAAATCCATCAATGATCTCACTACGCAGTTGGGCATGATGTTGCTGGCGTGAAAGTTGATGCGAAAATGCTAAGTTGCCACCGTCCCCGCCTACGTGATCCAGCTAGCAGGCCAATGTGGAAAGGGGGTCTGTTTTAATTGGGCTCAGTACTTATGTGATGAATTTTTGGCCAACGTCCGAGAATCCCAAGACTTAGGGCGCCCCTTTTTCTACTCATGGTTGTTGTTCCTCATAGCCTTGGTTGCCTGGGAAGCTCCTGCGGAGTCAGTCCTCCTTGAGCTTAACTCGGATATGTGTGAAGGAGCCGGTTATGTGCACTTGTGGGACTCGAAGGATGCGCAACGCATAGAGGACAATCAAGTCTTCTGTTTCCTCTTCTAGAGAAGCGTGGAAGCTGCCATCAATTCTCGACCACACTTATCACCCACAGTCTACGATAGATAAAAATGCATCGCGACCTTTCAGGTGACCATGCACAACATACAAATTCAGAGCCGAAAGGAGAAAGCATGGACTTTGCTCCCTTATATGGTCGCGGACGAAGAAATATAAAATTTTATTGCACTCTGGCCCTCGCAGTGGAAGATTGGCTTCAAGACCGGGGCACAGGGCCCTAAAAATACCAGCACAACACAAGATAAGGATATTAAAGGCTCTAGAAAATGTACCGAGAAGGACATATAAGTGGTTGTGAAGAAATATGTGCAGCAAAAATAGACTAATGAGAAGGACACTGAAGGAGATACACAGAAAGATTCGCAGCCCGACTTAGGGACAGAAGGAGGGGATGTAGGAGGAACTACATCCCCTCGCGGAACGAAGCGCATAGGAGAGCCTGCCAAAGGGACCTGAAAGAAGAAACAATCTTAGCGAGAAGAATGCGATGAGACTGTCATGCTAACTAATGGAGACCTCCAACAGATTGTAGACGCAGTCACTCTGGCCGCAGAGGAAAAATGGGCTGCCTTGGAGGAACAACAAAAAGTTGCGATCGAGACCATCTAGACCGAGTTCCGTGCTTTGCATACCAAGGTAATTCAGGAATGTACACCATTGGAAACCAACAGCGTAGTGATCGCCACAGAGGAAAGCCGTCTCTGCCCCTTACCTAGTGCTGCCCTTGTGATCAGCCCACCCGACTTGGGCATGCAACTCCCAGTCAGTGCAGGAGTGTAGTTGAATCTAGCCAAGCTAGCCCATGAGGCATTGCAAGGCCTCAACACCGCCGTGTTCCATGACCAAGGTTCAACGCGATCCACTCTTGCGTGAAATAACCCAGGCCCTACAGTAGAAAGAGGAGATGTTCAAAACATTGGAAGCCACACTACCCACACTGGTTCCTGCTCAGCGCTTGGCAAGACTACGAACTAGCCAGGACCTACAAGCTGAGATAGAAGAGCTTCGATAGAAGAAGAAGGCCCTCAATGACCGCCTGAAGCCGTGGGATACTGAAGCCCTTAAGCTATCACAGGATGCTGATGTAGTAGTAAAGTAGCTCAACCAGACCTTGGAAAGTGTCTGTTGTAGAGGTAAATCCCCTCTACGGACAGAGGCGATCCCTACTAGCCCAGATTGGGTCTAGCAACAATTGTATCACGCTAAGGCACAAGTTTCTAATTGCAATAGACCAAATTGTGAAGAAGGCCTACCTAAGGTCCAACACTGTTGTTTGTAGAGAAGATAACACTCCCGTTTCCTTGCTCCAGTAGATCAGAATCTTCTCGCTTTCCACGATCGAACACCTACACACACAAGAAACACGACAAACACAAGCGTAAAACCTGATATATGCAATTATGTATCAGTCAGAGAAGACACAACTCATGATCATAATGAACAATACGAGTGGAACCATAACCAAAGTCGCTTATCATTAATTCATACAAAAGAAAATAAAACCTGGCTCTGACACTGAATCTTCCTTCGGCGGGTCGTTAGCAGAATACGTCTTGTTAAAGCTCGTCGGGAATGGGGACAAGCCTCTCTCTTCGATCGTCAATCTCCTTGCTATTGATTTGGCTCTATGAGGACTATTGCAACATTATTTAGGCTATGGAGGCTCTTGGATACTCTTAGAGACTCAACCATTCAGCCCTTCAGCTATTCATCCCCTTCATCAATGGATGAAGGCTATATTTATAGAGGAGAGGAGGAGGTTGGGATCCCTACAATAGTGGAAGGGAGGCCTTATCCCTTGGGAGGTTCCCCATAAGGTGGAAGCAAGAGGCCAAAGGAGGAAGGCCGTGGTTATTCAGTCAAAACCACTCCTCATGACTCATCCACAAAGTTGTTGTAATTGAAACTTCACCTCTTTTTTTAAAAAACACTCTTTAATAAGCCTGGTGCGGGTACAACACTGAGACAGTGCGCCAGCTGGCGCGCCCTCTTTGGAGTATTTCCCCCATGGCGTGGGTATAACACTGACGAGTCACGCCAAGGATAAAAAGGCTATTTTTAGGGTTTTCCTCAAGGAGTTGTCTTCAGGAGAATGAAAGTCCATGTCTAGGGGAATGCCATGAAAGTGTTTTTAGATCATGTCACTGCTCACAGGTCATGGAATAAGCCTTCCAATGTGCGAGATGGGGAATTGCAGGGACGGTGAAAAATTAATGTGTAACAGATGCCCCCTAAAGCATGAGGCCCGAAAGAGAGAGAGGGGTGAAACGCTTTACGAGAACGTGTCCAACTGAAAACACTGCCGTCGAAAAACCTGCGTAGAGAAGTACAACTGATATCTCAAATACATGATATATGTGGTATGGGTGCAGCCATCCATAACAGAGTATACAAGAATCCAGATCCAAGGCATGGACACAGACATCCAATAAGGATCGATAAAGAGACTCAGGTATGGTCGCAGCCATCTAATCAGTGAGTCATGTAACTAATCATAATAATCCACAAAATCACAGCCTGGATTATAACAGATGAAATCCACGGTCTTGCACTTAATATCGACCCGAAAAAAGTACAAGTTCAAGCATGTGAATAAGTGAGCTGAAGTCGAACATGCAAGAACATCATCTAATTACCAGCCAATGATGAAAGCTATTAACAGACGTGAGAGGTACCACTAATAATGACAATGGCCCTCAAGGTACTATAGGTACAATCTAAGGCATGTGAATTAGTGAGCTGGTGTCGAACACCCGTAGAATCACTCGATCAGAGGCCAATGATGAAAACCTCACGTTGAACGTGAAGAACCTACCATTGAGGCATGCGGGCTCCAAGGTACCAGAAGGAAGTCTCTAGATTAGCTTCCCGGATATTGAGCTGAAGTCGACAGGAAGTGACCTTGATCGAAGGTGGGCCATAATGTTTCCCACATCATTGACATGAGACAGAGGAACATAATTTCTTTGTGAATCAAGATCAGATTAGAATCAGAGGAGGGTTGATACGTGCAGGGGTCAACTTCTCTTGAACATATCGGCGGCACGACAGTGGATTTGGCAGTATTTGACATCAAAATATTAGAGATCATGATGATGAGGCAAATAGCAGATGAGAGGTCAAAAGAGATCACCCAAACCCATGGAGGCAAGTGGAAAACGAGATGAGATGTCCCCAACCCGACACGAATGCAGACAAGTGCCATGTTCAAGAGCGACATACTGCCGACACGACAATGATGCTGGTTCCATTTTCCCCCACCATTTTTGGTGAGTAGCTCTTTATTTTTACACAAGCTTGAAGAGGATACCGTATGCTTGTCATATGAGTCCGTCCTTTTGGATGAATCCATCCTAGTACATTTAACGAGCCCTAGGAAGGAGAAACTCGAATATCGTCATTACGACTGAATCCGATGTCATCAAGGTTTAATGAGTCTGACAAAGGAAGAACTTGACGTCTTTTCATGTTTAGAGAGTTTGAAAAGACAACAGAAAAGTAAACTCCAACTGTCCCTTTTCGTAAATAGTTCCTCAGATCCGAAAAGATAGAAAACTATGTCTGAGAAAACCTCCTTGTCGAGATAGGCTAGGGTATTCCTTTTTCGTAAGTAATCTATCCCAGCCTGAAAAAGGGGTAAACGTATACTGGGTAGATGTCGTTTCGTAGCCACTTTAACGAGATCAAAATGACAAGCGAATCGACAATATTTTTAGTTTTTAAGAGTCAGAAAAGAGCTAAAAGTTGACTCCTCCTGGAGGAACGAGTGGCATCAAGGGGTAGCTACTGGTTCCGGTAATGGTGGAACTGCTCAGAACAAGTAAAGGTTAAGAGGCTGGCTAAAAATACCACTCATCGCAGTGGTTCCTCAGGAATGGGTAAAAAAACCAAGTGAAGGCATATGATCGCCCAAGCAGATGGGGATGATGGAATGAGAAAACCAAGGTTCATCTGGCAACAACAGGCTGATAAGATGGCAATCACCAGAGGCGAAATGGGAAAGGTTTAATTTTTACACAAGCTTGAAATCAGGAAACTTTTCTTGAAGTTGGTTTCATTTTTACGCAAGCTTGAAACAAAGATAAACTATGCTTGAAATAGGTTTCATTTTTACACAAGCTTGAAATGGAAACAAACTATGCTTGAAAAAGTAAGCATGCCCCCCAGCATGGTGACTCAATTCGAGGTGCATGCCCCCCAAGCTTCAGTCCATATGAAAGGTAGATGGAGTGAAGATTCAAATTACGAGACCAAGAGAAAGACTCGACTGGGATTTTACGAGATATTATCAAAGACTCAAATTGAACAAGAACGTGTTTCATTATTTTAATGAGGTTGACACATTAAAATAACTATCCTCAGGACACCTTGTTTCATGGTTTAAGGAGCTTGGCACAAGAAAACGAACTGTGCTCCGAAGACCTTGTTTCATTTTTTAACGAGCTTGACACAAGAAAGGAACCATGCCCCGACAACCTTGTTTCATTTTTTAGGGAGCTTGACACAAGACAAGGAACTCTGCTCCAACAACCTTGTTTCATTTTTTAGGGAGCTTGGCACAAGACAAGGAACTCTGCTCCAACAACCTTGTTTCATTTTTTAAGGAGCTTGACACAAGACAAGGAACTTTGCTCCGACCACCTTGTTTCATTTTTTAAGGAGCTTGAAACAAGACAAGGAACTCTACTCTGACTGTCTTGTTTCATTTTTTAAGGAGCTTGACACAAGAAAACAAACTATGCTCTGAACACCTTGTTTCATTTTTTAAGGAGCTTGACACAAGACAAGGAACTCTGCTCCAAGGAGTCTGTTTCATTTTTTAAGGAGCTTGACACAAGAAAACGAACTATGCTCCGACAGACCTCATCATAATGAACAAGAAGTCATTTCTTCCAAGAGTTCCACTCCCGATGGAAGGAAAACATCCTGGAAGTTAGGACCCAATGCCCCCAGCACCTAATGCATAATGGCACAATCACTGGGTATAGGCACGGGGTAGGTAGCCACATAGTTGACCTGCAGTGGGGTAGATACAACGGGTGGATAAAAACTAGGAAGGGATGATGGCGGTCCAGTTGCCACATCAGGACCAAAGAACGAAAGCTGATCAATGGTCACGATCCATCCTTCATGTGGAAAACATACCACACGGAAAAGGGAGGAGACAAGCGCTCCCATGGCATAGGTGTAATCGCGCCCCAAGAGAAGATTGAAATCCAAGGGGCCTGGAACAACCATCACGTCCATATGGACGGTTTTACCTCCCAAAGTAACAGGTAACCTTGGAAGTATCCCTAATGGTTGACTAGTTCTTCTGTTAAACGCCAACATATTCTGTGTAACAGGCGCAAGCGGCGGTGAAACGAAAGCGTGCCAAGTAGTTGAGGATAGAACACTAACAGACGTGCCTTCATCTATAATGGTGCTGGGTACAACTAGACCAAAGGCCTGTACCGTTATCTCGAAAGGCACATAAGACGAAAGGCAGTATCCTGCAAATCGATTCCAATCAAAGGAAGCGACCAAACTACTTGGAGGGGCTACCATCAAACTGAGATGGTCTTCCCTTGGGGTTACAGAAGAAGAAGGAGCATCTTCCACGACCTCCATCTCGAAGGCGGGAGGAGTATCCTCCGGGACCTCCATCACAGGAGGCGGAGGAGCAGCATCTTGAGATATAGGGGCAGGAGAATCTTTCTCCAAGTTCGAGGAATATGAAGAAACAAGAAGAACCCGAGGAATGTGAGGTCCACTCTCAATGGAAAAGACCTGGTGCACTGTAGACGGGGCCAGCTCAACCGATCCCACGACCAATGGTTGGTCAAGGACGGATTCTTGAATTTGAATTTCTGAGGGAGCGGGATTGACCAAGGATTACTCTTGACCAATGGTAGGATCAGCTGGTGGAGGACTCAAAGAAAGCCTTTTATAACCAGTGGGAAGGCATGGTGTAGAAACAGTCGGGTTGTCCAACACTCGCTTAGCTTCATCCATATAAGGACAAAGGTGAATGGCATGGTGCCCTTCACACAACCTACAGGGATTGGTAATATTTCCTTGATTCTTAGGAGCCTTACCAGTACCAGTTGAAGACATGCCCCCAACTTGACTCCCGGAAGCCAAAGGCAACGACGAACGACCACTGGACCATTATTCAAGCACCTTGGGAATGCCAGGGTAGTCTCGAAGAAGATGGTCTCCCATACACAACATGCAAGGGAACTTGACTTTCCGTGGAGGGTTGGGAGGTTTATCGATGGAAGGCCTCTTAGGCGCAATAGCCGCAGAGATAGCCTCTCCTTTATCGGACTTCTTCTTCTTCTTCTTAGCCACCCAGTTACTCGAATCCAGACTTTCACTAGGCAAAGTAGAAGAGGAGGACGCAGAAACAGGCGAAGAAGGCAAGAGTTCCACCTTAGAATCAACATGATGTTGTTTAGACGGAGGAAATGATTGAATAGTAGCTGAGACATTCGGAACTACAGAGGTTGAAAACAACCAAACAGGCAACCCAACAGTTAACCCAGGAAGGGACAACGTTGCCATATAAGGAGCACCAACATTTCCAAAAGGAGGAAAATGACCAGGATTCCCATTGGAGGGGATTCCTTGGTTGGTGAACTCTGGAAAAGTTTCCATCAACAACTCAAAACCGCACACGGGCTAAAAATGAAGGCACACAATCAAACGACCAACAAGCAAACTCTGAAAGGGCATGTGATCGCAGGTGATTTATTTTACCACATTGAAACTTAGGAAATTCACTGTTTCATGTTTTAAGAGTTGAGAAACGGATGAAAGGTGACTCTATCTCTTTCAGTTTTGAAGCAAGCGTGAAAGGAAAAGCGCTTGATGATCTTTTCAAATTTAAGGAGTCAGAAAAGATCGAAATGACTGCTCAGGAATTCTAGGCAAAGGGTGTACCAAATAACCATGAACTGCAATATACACCTTGGTTTCAAAATGAAAGAGAAATAAACCAAGGACTTAACATACGTGCAGGCAATATCCCCGAATGCTATGTCCAATGTATCACAGATATAGGGCAGTAGACTCGGCTTCCTATGGATAAAGGATAGAAACCTAGTGGGGTCTCCCTTTATATACGCGACGGTACGGGGAGCACAAGTCCGTACTAGTGCTGTCTAAAGCCAAGAGGCGAATGACAGCTACTAGGTTTAAAGATGCCGGAACACGTCTCTAGCCTAGACCTCTAAATATTTCGTTAATGTTTCAATGTTGCCTTAGTGTAAATTGAATAAATTTTAATGTTTATCTTCAATTATGTTTAAGTTTTCAGGTCCTAGTGAGTGTTATGTCTCAAAATCTCCTATATGCAGCTATATGATAAAATAAATCTTTCAATTCAATGAATGCTATCTAGTTAAGGGAAGAGCTTCAAACAATGATGCAACAAACAACAACACTGCAAACGAAATCTTTTCCAAACTAGATGACTTTCACTATCCAAAAGTAATCTAAAACATTCAACGAATGCGAATAATGCAATGTAATCTATGCAAAATCCTCTTTTTTGAAAACTATGCAATTGTAATCTATGCACAATTTCCTTTTTCTTTTCAAATGATAAGAATGCACTCAATGCATTTTTCGATGAAATGAGAATCTACTTAATGCATGCTTTTAATAAAAGAGAATTCAATCAAAACGATTTCTAGTTTTCAATCATTAAACAATGTAATCTAAGTTCAATGATGGATCTCAAAAAATACTTTTCAATGCAATGTGATCTAATGCATTTTAACGAAAAGCAAACTATGAGACGAAAACTAAACGAACACAGATCTCCTTAATGAAGGATGAATGCAAAAGAGATGTAAACAAACACTAAGAATGCAATCGTTGTTTCAAACACTTTGTCACGAAATCCCTCAAAATATGACAAGACATATGAGGTCAAACACAAAGAGGACTTCCAAAGCAAGAGATCAAAACAAGGCATTCATTCCCTTTTACATCAAACAATTGGAAATAAGACATTTCAAACAATGAGAAATGTAATATATGCTCATACAGTGAAAAGACCGGAAGGGAAGGACACACTGGTGAAGGATTTAGGGAAAAAATCTCAATTTTCACACACCTTGAAATTGGCATGACTTTGTCACTGACAACTAGCACCAACTGGCGTGACTTGCTCATTGACAACTAGCGCCAATAGTCAATTGGCGTGAGTTGCTAACTGACAACAAGCGCCAACTCCTGAAAATGAAAAAACAAAGAATTTATCCCAACCAAGACCAGACTCACCACTTCAAGCAGAATCTCCAAGACTCAAATGAACCATGTAATCTAGGCTCAAAGCGAGACAAAGCAGAATTCGAATGAAGAAGAAGCCAATCACTCAAATAGCGCAATAAAACAATAGGAAACCACCAAACGAATGCAGAGAAGCAATCACAAGGTTGACTGAACAAATAGAAACCAAAAAGTCCCATGGGAGGCTCGACACACTATAGCACCTAGATGCCTTAGGGCTAGAATGTAAAATCAATAGAAACGGGCAAACAACCAAAGGATGAAGGTCACAGTCAGTCAAACAATGCTCTAGAACACTCAGGCAGTCATAAAAATGAAACCAAACACACATATCAAGCTCAGAAATCTCAAAACAGAGCAAACCCTGGCACCTTACAAAATTGGCGTGACTGTGAGGCGGAATCTAGCGCCAGAACAGGATTGGCGCAACTGTCAGGCTAATAAGTGCACCAGTTGAGTTTACTAAGAAAAAATAAAAAAGAGAAATCCAAGGAACAGACTAGTGATGGTAAAGCTAAACAAAAGCCAAACACACAGAAAGAGCCAGCCAAAAGAGCTGATCAAGCAAGCAAAGTCAAGAATCGACTGAAAATACAAGACAATATTCCAAATAAACGATCCCCAGTGGAGTCGCCAATTTGTTTTAGAGGTAAATCCCCTCTGTAGACAGAGGCGATCCCTACTAGCCCAGCTCGGGTCTAGCAACAATCGTACCATGCTAAGGCGCACGCTCCTAATTGCAATAGACCAAATTGTGAAGAAGGCCTACCTCAAGTCCAACGCTGTTGTTTGTAGAGAAGATAATGCTCCCATTTCCTTGCTCCAGTAGATAACAATCCTCTCGATTTTCGCGATCGAACACCTGCACACACAAGAAACACGACAAACACAAGCGTAAAACCCGATATATGCAATTATGTATCAGTCAGAGAAGACAAAACTCATTATCATAATGAAAAATATGAGTGGAACCATAACCAAAGTTGCTTATCATTAATTCATACAAAGGAAAATACAACCTCGCTCTGACGCTGAATATTCCTTCGGCGGGTCGTCAACAGAATACGTCTCGTTAAAGCTCATCGGGAATGGGGACAAGCCTCTCTCTCTTCGATCGTCAATCTCCTTGCTATTGATTTGGCTCTATGAGGACTATTTCAGCATTCTTTAGGATATGGAGGCTCTTGGAGACTCTTGGAGACTCAACCATTCAGCCCTTCGGCTATTCAACCCGTTCATCAATGGATGAAGGCTATATTTATAAAGGAGAGGAGGAGGTTGGGATCCCTACAATAGTGGAAGGGAGGCCTTATCCCTTGGGAGGTTCCCCATAAGGTGGAAACAAGAGGCCAAAGGAGGAAGGCCGTGGTTATTCAGTCGAAACCACTCCTCAAGAATCATCCACAAAGTTGTTGTAATAGAAACTTCACTTCTTTTTAAAAAAAACACTCCTTAATAATCCTGGCATGGGTACAACACTGAGACAGTGCGCCAGATCGCGCGCCCTCTTTGGAGTATTTCCCCCATTGGTGCGGGTATAACACTGACTAGTCGCGCCAAGGATAAAAAGGCTATTTTTAGGGTTTTCCTCAAGGAGTTGTCTTCAGGAGAATGAAATTCCATGTCTAGGGGAATACCATGAAAGTGTTTTTAGATCATGTCACTGCTCATAGGTCACGGAATAAGCCCTCCAATGTGCGGGACGGGGAATTGCAAGGACGATGACAAATTACTGTGTAACAGTGTCACCGCTACGAAAAAAGGCGTGATTTCACAGAAATTGGTCGACATCGCCTAGAATGTTTCTGCCCAAAGCAAAGCCGTACTGCCCCCATTAGCTAAAGCAATGAAACTTTTGCAGGTGCAAGTGGAGACCCCACCATCTCAGTGACTCGGGACGAGTCACGAGATTGTGTTGGGGGGCTGCGTGAACAGGGTCTCCTACAAAGCTACAAATCTGGTCCATTTTGTATATTTTTTATTATATTTAGTCTAACGCAGGGGTTTTGGGGTGGGTCAAAGCCCCTAATGCATTATAAGTGGGTCAAGGGTAGACCAAGAGTCCGCAAGCCATGGTTTGCGAACCATCGGATGCGTAAGCTAAAGTAGTATAAGTAGTTGAACTTTTTTGAGTTGTAAGAGAGGAATGAATTGGAATTGATGCTATGTGCGAATTTTTAAGGTCTATAGGGTTGGTTGGGTAAGGACTCCTGCTGGCTATGTGCGCGGAGATCCTCTATCCTGCTGTGTGCGCAGGTTGGGTTTTTGATATTGTAAGTAAATCTAAAGGATTAATGAATGTGGAAGGTTGTTGGAATATCTGAATCTATTGGACTTATTGCTGATGTGAATCTGTGGTATCTGATTAATTATGTATGCTTCTATGTTATTGATTTAAGCTGTGAAAGTACTTATGCTTTATATGATAATTGTGGTAATTTTCTATAAGTCTATGACCTATTAGTTATTGTGATTATAATTGGTATTGTGCACGTGGATGCGAAGGATATTAGTAGATATGGGCTCTGTGATATAAGATCTAGTAATCATAAGGTTGAACGCAACTCTGCTTGACTTGCCTACCCTCTCCAGGGTGTGAAAACCTGGTTTTAGTACCCTGCCATACTAATTTGGGTGAGACTTTGGCTTGCGCAAGCAGGCCACTGCCGAAAGGGCTAGTAGTATAGGGGTTTGTTGGCGAACCTTAACCTCTGAACCTAGGTCAGGACCCTTCGAGCCAACAGTGATAGACGAAACTAAACTTTTGAATTTTCACATTGGGAAAAATGGTGTAATGGCAAGTATGGTTCTCCTGTAAAAAATCCATATGATCCTTCAAACGCTGATAAGTTCCCTACACTTAGTTGAGCTAACATCGATTGAGCTCCAATGACAAATCTAAACTACAAATCTAAAAATTAAATCCTCATGGAAATCCATACTTGGAATGCATGGGAAAGCACTCAAAAGTCTATTCACGGAAATAAAATCTCATGATCAGAATTAGATTTAAGGATAACTTGGGGTTTCCAAGGTAATTTAGAATTATGGTGGTCTATAATGAATGAATTCGACAAACTCAATCTTATGAATAGTGATAAGCTAGTCGTTGAAATTGTCAGGGAAGTTCTCCATGAGTTTTATGGAGAAATTAAGGTTGATGACCATCATTATGCAGATATTTTCATGAGCCAAAGACTTTGTGATATAAAAGAACTTCCTTGTCCTTTTTGCACAATGCATGATCTTCTTTATAAGGCAAGAGACCCACATAATACAACTTATTTGAGAAAATATTTGTCTACAATGCCTAGAAGAATCCCATATTTTGTCAGGGCTACATTTGAAGCTGAAAATATAGATATTGAAAATATTTCTCTTGCAGGACTCCATGAACAAATTGTATTTACTCCGGAAAAATAATGCCTCTAAAAAAGTACAACCAAATCAGCAAAGAAACAACTCAGTTTCAATGCAAGTGTTTGTGATATCTATGACGAAACTTATCATTTTGGCTTCAAAATTAAAAAGAAGAATGCTAGCAAAGGATAATATGGAATTGATTAACAATGTCCAAAATGCACGAAAAAAATATTTTACCCTATAAGACAAAGGTTTTAAAGACCAAAAAAAATATACTTTAAGAGAAGGAAAGAAGGTGCACAATCAAGAACCTGTTTCATTTGCAAGAAGTATGGTCATTGAGTTAGAAAATGTCCTTTGAAGGGTAAAATTCATTTCCAGAATATATTTTTTGATATTTTTTCTAATATTTATGATCCAACTGAATGGGTGTAAGTAGATAAGCCCCCACAAAATGAAGAATGTTTTTTAGTCACCAATTTAGATGATTCAAACTCACCATCTCCACATCCTGAAGACTCATCCTTCTCTGAATCCACCTTATATCTTGAATTCATTTCAGATGTTAAGATGTTTCATTTAGAAAACCCCACAGACCTACATTATAAAATTGCATCTTTACAGTCTTGTATTCATTCCATCACACCTAGAGACTTCCCCATCTGAAATTGTCTCACAGAACGCCTCTCAACCCTCCAGTTTCAACTTGCAAAAATGACATCGCCAAGCGTGGTGAATCTTGTCGCCTACTATCCGAGTGACACTCCTACCACATCTGCACAAATTTCCAATATGCCCTCATCCAACATTCCACCCAGGAAGAAGTTTCCCCACAGATCTACCATAAGTAGAGAAGAAGTAAGATTTCTTCATCATAGAAAATTCTATGGGTTTAAGAAAGCTACTCCCATCATTGAGGATCTCTCAGACTAAGAAGAAGAAACAAACCAGGCTAGAAAACTACAAGAAGAAGTATTTCACTTAGAAACCACATTTGAAGAAAAACGAGGCTTGGTTAAATAAATTCTAACCAGTATGAGAGCTGACCAAAAGGAATTGGATGAGAAACAAAAAAAACATGTAGAACTAAAAGATTCAATGATGATAGAAAAATTTGAAGATGTGCTCAAAGAAGAAGAAGATCATGACCGGGAGCAACAAGCATTACAATGCATACCAAAATATCACCAACCAGAACTAGGTACATCTATTCTCTAGATGAAGGGATTTGAAGATAGGATTGTTATTATAATATATGTCAAGGTTAATGGTTATAAAAAATATTCATTGGATGCACAACTAGACATAGGAGCTTTGAATTCCCGTGAAAAGCATAGTGCCATTCCTGAATATTATTGGAAACCCAAAAGCTTATAGTTCAGGGCCGTAAATAAGACGTTAATGACTATTAGAGCTATGGCTCCCGATTTCCCAATTATTTTTAATGGAATTCCTACTTCTGTAAATTTGTACAGTTTTGATACAAGAAGTGATATTTTTTGGGTCAAGATTTTGTAAGAAGACATCTTCCTCTTATTGTAGAAGCAAACCACATTTTCCTCAACATCCAAGGAAGAATTGTAAAAATTCCATGTAAGTCCAACTATGTAAATATAATTGTAGACCCTATCCCAAATATATTTCAATGTTCTCTTATTAAGCCAGCAAAGATCAACAAAGTAATTAGAAATGTTGAAATCTATGGGCCATAATACATCAGAGAAATAAAAGAGAAAATTGAAGCAAAATGTAAAATAGATGCATCCAATTCATTTTGGAAAAGGGAACAATACTTTGTGGATCTTCCCTACAAAAAAAATTACTCTAGAACACCTCATAAATGATCAGCAAACTAGATTTCCCCACCAAAGCTCAAAATCTGTAAAAAAAGAGATTTTTGAACTATTAGAATGAAAGCTGATCGAACCAAGTAGAAGCCCTTGGGCTTGCCCAACATTGTTTTTCAACAATAATTTAGAACAAAAGAGAGGTAAACCGCATAGGGTGATCAACTATAGAGAATTAAATGATTCCTTGCTTCTTATCAGGTATCCTCTGCCATCTAAAGAAGATTTATTTCATAAAATCATTAATAATAATGTGTTCAACAAATTTGACCTTAAGAGCGGATTCTGGCATATAGGGATCAAACCATTTGATAGATATAAGAATGGTTTTGTAGTGCCACACAGACACTTCCAATGGAGAGTAATGCCATTTGGATTGAAGAATGCACCCTATGAATTTCAGAAAAGAATGGAAGACATTTTTGGAGATTTGAATTTTTTTATTGTTTATATTGATGACCTACTAATCTATTCTTTTGATTTAAAAGAACATAGAAAGCACTTGGATATAGTTCACCGCATGATTTTTAAACATGGGCTAGTCCTTAGCAAGCCTAAGCTTAAGTTTGCGAAAAATATAATTGAATATTTCGGACTAATCCTATTCCAAGGAAAAGTTGAATTGCAAGAACATGTGTTGAAAGATTTAACAAAATTTCCAAATGCCATTTATCACAGCAGGAAATTGTAGAGGTTCTTGGTAAGCCTTAATTACATTCGACAGTTTTATGAAAATCAAGCCAAATATGTCAAGCTCCTACAGAAGAGGCTTAGAGGAATAGAATGGTCCCCATCCATGATGACTGTAGTTTGAATTATTAAACAAAAGGTCAAAAATTTGCTAAGTTTAATTCTTCCAAGACATGAATTGACTTACATTTTAGAAATATATGCATCTAATGAAGTATGGGCACGATTTTTGATGCAAAAACATGTAAGATGGGAAGAAGTTTTCTCATATGCATCAGGATGTTTCAATGACACTGAACTCGGGTATCCATATTCTCATAAAGAATTCCTTGTTGTCAAAAATGGAATCAAAAGAGTCACATTAGGGGAATTTTGAGGTATAAAATGGGCCTCCAAAGGAAATTATAAAATAATAGTGAAAATAATAAAATAATATTAGATTACATCATCAAATTTTATAGGGAAAAAGAAAAAAACTAATTTTCCAACTCGTATTTTCAACTTATTTCCCTATGGGTTTACTCAAATTTTGAGTAGAAATACTCGTTGGATGCAGAATTTGATACCTCATCCAAAGAGTACCCATGTTGTATACTTTTGATGGACCTTGCTACATGAAAAATGAGAAATACATGAAAATTTTGATTGCAATCATATGTTTTCATGTATTTCTCATTTTTCGTGTGGCAAGGTCCATCGAAAGTATGTAACATGGGTACTCCTTAGATGAGGAATTAAATTTTGCATCCAATGAGTACTCCCACTTGAAAAATGAGTAAAACCTTAGGGAGATAAGTTGAAAATACAGGTTGAAAAAATAGTTTTATTATTTTATTATTTTTAATCTTTTCACTTTTTTACTCCAAAAAAAAGTGAATCATCCCTCATGGTCGACATCATCATCTTGAATGCTATTGGTTATTATAAATTTTATTTTGGTCCTACATTTTTCTTAGGAGGCCCATTTTAGATCTCAAAATTTCCCTAATGGGTTTTTCCTAAAGCCAGTAAGATTCATTATAAGCACAAACCTCAAACATATGGTTGGGATGTTTAGAAACAAAAGATTGTTAGAATAAGGAAACACTAGGATACTAATATGGAGCCTATGATTGGATGGATTCAACTTTGAAATTGAATATAAAATGGGTAAAGATAATTTATTAGCAGATTTTCTCACAAGAGAAGCAACTCCGAAAGAAATCAATATTTTCAGTTGTCCATCAGCTTCAGCTTCATCATCACCCCCCTAATCCAGTGGGTTTTCAGTGGGTTTTAATATGTAAATATTTTCATATGTCATTTTGTTTTTAGTGTCCCATAGATAGGGTTAAGGAGAGTACTGCATATGAATGCATTCTTGAATAGTGGATTAATAGTAGCCATAGTAATGTAAGTAATCTTGTGTATTTTATAGAGTAGCCCCAAAATGTTTCAAGGGGACATTAGATTTTCACCTTTTGTAGGACAAAGATATATTTGTTTGTATGAGCCATGGCTGAGCTATGCAAACTATTGTAATATATTGATATACACCAAATATGTCAAAAACCTTTGGCTGATGTTCGAATGTAGCTCTATGAGTAATCCCTACAACCACTGGTCACCTTGGTTCAAAATACTGCTACATGATTGGTGCCCAAGGGAAGGAATATTTTGGACCATCAGAAAAAATGAATTTATTGATTACCTCCGAGAAGGCATCAGAACAACATCTTATTCTAAGGCATGGTTTTGATTTCAGATAGAACATTTTTTCAGCACACTTAAACTACATAGTATTCAACCACCAAAGAAACCCATCTATAAGAAAATATCTCAATTCTTTGGATCAATTTGTAATCATACAGATGAGAGAGTACCTAGCATGTATGGGTCTCATTTCTTTTCGTGCTATAATATCATGCAGAAGCCCATTTGTCACCAAGTCCACAACATTTGTATTACTCAAGTGACAATGATAATTATGGATATCCAAGCGACAAACATGATCTTTGTAAAGAAACATGGTGAGTAGTATTTCATGTATAGTCACCTGACAGTGAGTGTGACCAGTATCATGGGATTCCGATAAATCTCCACTGTGTAAATCTCAGGAGAATTTAACATGACTAAGTGGAGGGGTTTGTCCTCCAAAGTAAAATATTAGGTTAACTTTCAGGACGAATATCTGAAACTTGAAGCACTTCTCCAACTTTTGGTGAGATTTAACCCACATTTCAGAGAATCTACGTAAAATTTAGATTCAAGATATATAGTTTGTACAATTTATGCAGACATGTCATATTTTGAGCAGATGCTTGTTGCTCTCTCGAAATCCTATATATAACGAAGATGTATCACCATTAGGGGCATTAGAGTATGTATGGTTGTTCTGAGCTCTCTTTCTCTCTGAAGCTCTATGTCATTATGTCTTTAAGTTTGAGTTCGAAAAGCTTGCGCATGTGCACTTGATGCATATGTGAACCTAAAGTGGCAGGACTCTTAGGGAGTATTGATTTCGAGACTTTGTTAAGGTCGATCTGTGCCTTTGAGTGAAGTTTGAATAACATAGAATCGACCTGCCAACCTAGGACCACTCGGCTGCCGGGTAGGGTGGTTGTGGGAGTTGTGTTCGCAGCTCCCATGGCCACCCAACCTAGCTACCGAGTAGCCCTAGGTGGCAGGCCGATTCTGAGAATCGGTCTTCCGCCTAGCCCAATTGTCGAGCGGACTTAGGCAGCAGGCCGATTCTAAGAATCGGTCTTCTGCCCAACCTAGCTGTTGAGCGGTCGTAGGTGGCAGGCCAATTCTCTGAATCAGTCTACCACCCAGTGGCTGAGCTGCGTGCGTAGCCTAGCTGCTGAGCGGCCCTGGGCAACAGGTCGATTCTTAGAATCATCTTGCCACCCAAGGCCGCTCGGTTGTTGGGCTGAGTAAGCTTTTTTTATTTTACTTTTATTAGTGTTTTTTTTCAATTATGTTTTCTTAATTTTTTTTTTTTAATTAATTTTCTTTTTATTTAATTTTTTTTTTACTATTATTTATTTATTTTTTAACTATGCCTTTTTTTTTACATTTAAATGTATTTATTTATTTTTATTATAATGTTTTTAATGTTTTAATGTTTTTAATTTAATTTAATTTTTTTTTTTTAATTATATATTTTTATAATTACTTAAAATTGGTTTTGTTTTTTTGGGTTAAATTTCTTCTTTTTTTTTTTAAATTATTTTTATTTGTAATATTTTTTTTCTATTTTTATTGTTTTTTTTTTTTAAAGTTAATTTTGTTTTTTAGATTTTTTTTTTAATGTTTGATTTGTTTTTTTGTTTTCATATTTGTGTTTTTTTCGCCATATATATATATATATATATATATATATATATATATGCCATGCTTTTTAATTTCTTTTATGCTCTATTATATATTATTATCTACTTATTATTATTTTTATTTTTTTATTTTTGTTTTTGTTTTTATTTTTCTCAATAATTTTTTTTCATGTATTTTTTTAATTTTTTATGTTTTAATATATATTTTTATTTAATAATTATTATTTTTTAAGTTTTTTGTTTGTTTGTTTGTTTTTTTTTTCATTGTTTTAACTTTCTTTTCTTTTATATTTTTCATTTTTATATATTTATTTATTATTTTGTTTTATTTTATTTTTTCCTATAAGCTCTGTGTCGACCCTCGACTAGTAACCCGATCCCATTATGTGTCAACTTCATGGTTGGTATTTAAGTTTTCATTTCAATGGGTCGAGTTTGCCTACACTGTGTGTCAATTTGATGGTTGCCTTTCAAATTTTTGTTGCAATGTGTCAAATTGTTTTAGGCTAAGATTTTAAAGTCATCATATTTTTAGCATTTAAAAAGAAATTACTCTTGTAATACTAAATATTTCATTCATGTGTTCAATTTTAAAGTTTTTTTAGTCAATTTTTTAAAATAATATCATGGTTGAAAATTTGTTAAAATTTTAAAGTTTTTCAACATTTCAATATTCAAGCATCAACACTTTTTTTACGCTGTTTTCATGTTTTTTTGGAGTTTTTTGGCAAGAGTTCTCATTTTGAGTTTATAGTTCGCATTTCAAAGTTTACATTGTTACAAGATATACATGGAAACCCTTATGGGAGAAAACCACAAAACTTATTCATATGAAATATTTTGTAGGCACCAACCTACAGGAAATAATAATCCCTTATGTTACTTTATAGACACCAAATTACATAAGACACAAATCCCCTCTGCTGCTTTGTAGACACCAACTTATATGGGTCACCAAAACCCTTTGTTGTTTTGTAGGCACCAACCTACAGGAGACGGTCAATCCCCTCTGCTGCTTTGTAGGCAACAACCTATAAGAGACGTCAATCCCCTTTGTTGCAAATATCCGTAGGCACCAGCCAATTTTTTTTCTTTTTAAAATAGTTGTAAGTTTCTTCTCCGTTCACTAAGTTTGACTTATGCTTATGTCTTTACTAGCTCCGTTAGTTGTTTCTTCCTTCACCAGGTCTACTTTTTGCTTCTTGCTTCACCAAGTCTACTTCTCCCAAAACTTGTTGCCTTTTCCTTCTTCTCAAGAACGAATTTGCAAAGGATGCCACATATCTCATTTTGAAATTTCTACCACAGGTACCTATATATATCTTCTATGTCTCATCCAATATCATAGTTTGAAATATCACAAAAATAAAGTTATAGCAAAAATGACAAACTAACTTGTTTGAAGGAAATTTTAGGAGCTTTCAAGTGGCCTTAATTCCTTAGAGAATATATCTGAAATTATAGTGAACCAAGGTTTGTAACTTGAACCACAGGTACATATATCTATATCCACCAATTTTCATGGTATGAAACACTCCAAATCAAAATTTATAGTGAAAATTCCAAGTTGACATGTTTCAAGAAAATTCAAGGAACATTTCGGAAGCCTAAATTCTTTCGGCCATATCTCTGAAATTATAGTGAATCAAAGTATGAATATTTAATCACAAGTACATTATAATCTACTATCTATATCCTCCATATTTCACAATCTAAACATCCCAACACAAAAATTATAGTGAATACGCCCAACTAACCTGTTTGAAAAATATTTCAGGAGCATTCTAGAAGCCTAACTCCCTTCAACCATATCTCCAAAATTGTAGTGAATCAAAGTCCAAAACTTGAACCAAAAGTACATGATTATATTCTATTTGTATCCTCTGAGTTTCATGGTTTGAAACATCTCATAAAAAAATCTATAAGGAAAATTCTCAACTAACATGTTTGAAGAAGATTTCAGGAGTATTCATGAAGTCTAACTTCCTTCAAGAATATCTCCAAAATTGTAGCGAATCAAGGTTTTAAAATTTAACATAGGTAAATAATTATATTTTATTTATATCCTCCATGTTTCACAACCTAGAACATCTCAAAAAAAAAGATATAGAGAAATTCCAAGATGACTCGTTCACTCCATAGGTCACATTTTTGCTTCCTCTTTAGACTCCAAGAATCACCCCAAAAGTTATTCCTTAACTCTTCTTGCGACCTTAGATATGTTATTCAATGAATTAATGTTGAAATGAACTCATATTCACTTCATTTATAGTATTTTTACGTTCACTTATGTCGATGATTTGTAAAATTGGTTGGGTTGGCCTACTTGTACTTTGGTTCAAACATCTTACCAAAATATTTCATATCTCCTCATTTCTATGAATTGTAATGGGTTATATATACCATTGGAAATTTACTAGAATTATCTTTCCAACCATATATCCTATGCCCCCATTTTAGATATATAATTAGAGTAAAAATTCCTTCAAAGATAGGGTAACTAAATGGGGCCTTCTTGTACTTTGGTTGGGTCATGTTAACAAAATAATTCACATCTTGTCATTCCTATGGAACTAGAGGGATTTCAATACACCATTAGGAAGGTATCAGAAGAATATTTCCAACCATATATTCTATCCTCTCATTTGAGCTATGTTTTGGAGTTAAAATTCCTTAAAAAATATGGTATCCAATTGGGGCATAAAAGTCCAAAAACAATATTTCCAACAATATTCATTTTCCAGTCTTTATCTTGGACACAAGCGGTCTCCTCCTATCTTTGACATCAATGAAAACAATGTTTCCAATATGAAATGATTAAAAATCACTTGAAATCTAGGAGAATATTTGTGGTATTGATAACAAAAATGTTAAACTTCAAATTATTAATTGTAGCTAGTGGTTGGACTTTATTATGTACAAGTTAGTGATAACATCGAATGCTCATTTGATTTATTAGAGGTATCTTTTGATGTAGGTGAGAAATATCAAAAAAATGAAAAACTTTCGTTTAATTTCAAAATTTTATTCCATTTAAACATTGGATCAAAGTTTATATTAACAAGATTATATTCCTATAGTATCTAGAGCAAAATGGGCCCTAGTTTTCATGAAACCTACAATACTTATAGAGGAAAAAAATATGTCATGAAGAATATAGCAATTGAAACAAGACTTTTAAAATTTATTGGTTTCCCAAACCAAGCAACAAAGGGTTGGATTTGAGAAAATACAGAAATAAGATATAAATTTTTTGTATAGTATGGATTATTTATATCATTGAATACACTCTCAAATATTTGGATGTTAAATGAATTCCATTGAGTGAGACACAGGTATTGTTTGCTAGTAATAATATGGGAGGTGAATCAGTATTTCGGGTCCTTTAACTTTTTACCAAATTTCACTTCTTTTACGACGTTAACTAGCAACACATTATGATAGTAGATCCAAGCATAAGCAGATAATAAATGTAAATCATAAATGCAAGTGAACTATAAGAGAACAACATATCAAAAATTCATCATACACATCATCACATAGAGACATCGGATATTAGGTGGAAAACCCAACTCGGAAAAACCACCATTGTTGTTTTCTGTCTCCTTTTATTAATTTTCAAAAAATATTCTTTTACATTTTACCCTGGCATAGGTTTTTACTAGTGCGTTGGCTCTTACCTGTTGGAGGCTACCACCTCCAATTGTTTCTCCAGCTACCACTCCCTCACCAAAGACTCCATCCCTCATATTCTCATGGACTTCGTTTCATAATATTTCACATTGGATCCACCTACAACAAATTCAAATCCTGATGTCATGTTTCATCCAATTTTCAAAATAGACCCATATAAATTTTATGCTCAATCTGAGAATACAATCCTCTACACAACTGACAAGAAGCTTTTTCTGTAATAACCAAATTAGCTAATGGAAAACCATAGCCGCATACATCAACAATCAATCAGATAGAAAACCATTCAATGTATCTAGTAAACAAAAACAACCAATCTCAGTTGTTAAAAAGAACAAACTGCCATAAACCTTGTTAGTGTCATATCATAACAACCACTCTCAACACTACTCATAAAAAATTTACAGTAACAATTTGTCAGTTAACACAAGTAGAAACAACTAGTTCCTCAATCACCAAAAAACTCAATGACAATAAACAACATTCAATTGCCTTCTCAAAACATACGACAATCAACAATATTCAATTGCCTTCTCAAAACATGCATCTTACTTAGCCATAACAAGGTTTTGGCACCAATACAAGAATGTGTCCGATACTTTCCAATACTAAATCTCACTTAACAATATAAGACTTCAACATAAAATACTAAATCTCACTTAACAGTATAGGACTTCAACATAAAATTCAATACATGTAGATAAGTGTTCCCTACAAAAATATGTTAGCATACAAGTTACTAACACATGATACATCTAGCAAATTCAAACAAGTAAACTCTGCCATGAACTAACGCATGAACTAACACAACACTGCACATCCACAACCAATTTTCTTCATATACACTAGCAGAAAAAAACATTATGGCATTCTACCATAAAAAACCAACACGAACTCTGTCATCATAATATGATTCTTTACCATTCACCATCAACTTGGCTTAAATATAGCTCCTTTGACATATACACATATCACTTTATCTCACTCTCATATTTATTTGACCTTTATGCTCAGTCTAAGCTTAGATCTCTACACCTTGAATGCACACCATCGATCCCACGAATATGCACCTCTTTAGTCACACACACACATTGTTAAATTTTCATTGCATTACAATTTCCATACACTGGCAAAATATATCATTGGAACTAAAAAAAACGTTCAAATAAATAAACAAATATATATATATATATATCTATATATATCTATCTCTCTCTCTCTCTCTCTCTCTCTATATATATATATATATATATATATATTTTATTTTATTTTATTTTATTTTTAAATTTTTCCTAGCAACTTAGACCTCTTCAACACATCAATTTAAATCACATTAGTGTTAGCACTGAGAAAAATATTTTGTCATCAATTCACAGGCTTTTTTGAAGCATGCATCACTTAGATAAGTTCAAAATTGGCACTTTTTCTTTGTCCCAATGTTTTATCACAACATTGACTAAGCTTCAACACATTCTACAATGTTCAACCTCTGATCTATGTGTATTTCATGCACCCAACAACTGCCAAATCACATTCTTCCTCTTAGTCATAACAAATGCTCTTTATCTTATTTCATAGTACACACTTATGTAAACAATATCCATGCAATTTGATCTTATGATATCATGTGTTCAACACATTAACATTGAGAAAACCAAGATCTAGAACTTTGTATTCATGGAAACCATTGATCTCTTACAGGTATGTTGGAAGCCACAATATCTATTAGACACATCAAACCAGATCCTTTTCCTTCAACCACTCACAATATTCTTTGAATTATCACACAACCAATTTGGCATATATACGTTGGGCATCTATTGCATCAGATCAATCATATAGGCACACGAAAAACAAAATAGATCTATGTCATTTCTTAAGCAATGATCAATTGCACTCCTTCAAACCTGTGCTAAAATAAACAATTCAAATATACTTAAAAAAATAAATAAGCGTTGGTTCCCATGTAGTCAAATTGATCTTCCTCTCAAGAAGAAAAATGTGCACTCCAAGTGTTCGATTGCACCATTTATTTATAGTTTATGTGGATCCATGGGCCCAATAATTACCATGGGGCGAATATAATGGTATTTCCCATAGTTTTCTCTTTCTTTGGACCGAATGAAGTCATAGCGTCATGATTACCTCCATTGGGCTTTCCTCAGCTTTAATTATTTTATTTTTGGACCCAAAAATATTGAAGACCAAATCAAAAGTGATTTGTGACTACATCCGATTGGACCAACACATTCATTTGTGGACCAAGTGATTAATTGTATTCAATGATTTCAGGCCAATTCAAACAGACATTGATTTTTGGTAGCAAACAAATGGTCTGGTAACAAATTTCGGTAGAAAAAAGATGGTCTAGTAACAGTGTCTAATAGAAAATAGATGGTCCGGTAAAAAATTTCAGTAGCAATTAAATTTGTGTATCAATCAATTTTCGGTAGCAACAGGAGTTCCTGTAGAGTAGTCTTGTAGCCTAGTGAAGTATTGTAACACTTGGAGAATTCAACTTTTCTTGGAGAATTCAACTTTTCTTACTCTGATTTGCTTCTGTTACTAATCACTTCAATACTTATGCACCACTAAATAAATAAGACTGTGATCCAAGTTTACATCAATTCCCACCAATCAACTATACAAAATTCCTACATGGTTATCAACATGCCTTGTATGGAGTTGAAATCCATAAGTCAATGTCATCCTTATTACACACTTAAACCTCATAATTCTAGATGGAATCCATTGGGAGAGACAAGAAAATGGGTCATTAACACCCCTTGGATGGGGTCAAAATTCATACAATTTAATGTCCTCTAGTGCTAAAAATTATTTCTTCATATGGAGTTGTGTTTATCATAAGGATCCACTAAGATACACTATGAAGACATAGTCTTAGGATCACATTTCATCCTATATTTTGTATTGGATTCATTGTAAAAGGAGGTTTCCCCCTTAGAGTGGATTATATTCATTGTTTTTTATCATTTTAAGGCACTTGGTTCATTACATTTTGTTTCATAGCTTATGAACTTAGGGATTTTCTCCTTCAACCAAGAAATTGTGGCATTTTCATTATAATATTTTTTCCTGGGAAGCTTTAAATATATATTTTTTTAAGAGATCGAATCGAAATATAAAAATACAAATGATCGAAATTTCAAATTTAATTTATAAATTTAGAGATATAACATATGGAAGTTAGGAATTGTCACTAATCCTAAAATAAGTTTCAAACATGTTTTCTCTCTATTTTCACTACAAATGACTTGTTCTTCTTCTTCTTTCTAGAACTTCTAGGTATTGGAATTTTGTGGAGACTAAGGAGAAATATCATAGTATTGATGATCGAAATTTCAGAGTTTGGGTCATTTTAATTTCAGAGATATAGTCTATGGTAGATAGGATTTCTAAATAATCATGAAATCAGTGTTAAAAGAGTCACCTTGGAATTTTCGTTGTGAATTTTTTTTATGAAGTTTCATATTCTAAAAGTTTTAGAATATTGAGGCATAGTAAATTACATGTGGAAAATATCCATATTTTGACACATTATAATTAATAATTGACACTTTTAGAGATATACCTTGTTGAAGTTAGGGTTTGTGATTGGTCTTGAAATCAATTTCCCAACAACTTAGACCTCTTCAATACATCAATTTAAATCACATCAGTGTTAGCACTCAGAAAAATATTTTGCCATCAATTCACAAGCTTTGTTTAAGCATGCATCACTCAGAGAAGTACAAAATTAGCACTTTTTCTTTGTCCCAATGTTTTATCACAACATTGACTAAGATTCAACGCATTCTACTATGTTCAACCTCTGATCTATGTGTATTTCATGCGCCCAAAAACTTCCAAATCGCATTCTTCCTCTTAGTCATAACAAATGCTCTTTATCTTATTGCATAGTACACACTTATGTAAACAATATCCATGCAATTTGATCTCATGATATCATGTGTTCAACACATTAACATAGAGAAAAACAAGATCTAGAACTTTGTATTCAGGGAAACCATTGATCTCTTATAGGTACGTTGGAAGCCACAATCTCTATTAGATCCATCAAACCAGATCCTTTTCCTTCAACCACTCATAATATTCTTTGACTTATCACACAACCAATTTGGCATATATACGTTGGGCATCTATTGCATCAGATCAATCATATATGCACACGAAAAAAAAAATAGATCTATGTCATTTCTTAGGAAATGCTCAATTGCACTCCTTCAAACCTATGCTAAAATAAACAATTCAAATAGACTTAAAAAAATAAATAAGCGTTGGTTCCCATGTAGTCAAATTGATCTTCCTCTCAAGAAAAAAAATGCGCACTCCAAGTGTTTGATTGCACCATTTATTTATAGTTTATGTGGATCCATTGGCCCAATAGTTACCATGGGGCGAATCTAATGGTATTTCCCATAGTTTTCTCTTTCTTTGGACCGAATCAAGTCATAACGTCATGATTACCTCCATTGGGCTTTCCTCAGCTTTAATTATTTTATTTTTGGACCCAAAAACACTGAAGACCAAATCAAAAGTGATTGTGACTACATCCGAGTGGACCAACACATTCATTTGTGGACCAAGTGATTAATTGTATTCAATGATTTCAGGCCAATTCAAACAGGCATCGATTTCTGGTAGAAAAAAAATGGTCTGGTAACAAATTTCGGTAGAAAAAAGATGGTCCAGTAACAGAGTCTAATAGAAAATAGATGGTCCAGTAACAAATCTCGGTAGCAATTAAATTTGTGTATCAATCAATTTTCGGTAGCAACAGGAGTTCATGTAGAGTAGTCTTGTAGCCTAGTGAAGTATTGTAACACTTGGAGAATTCAACTTTTCTTACTCTGATTTACTTCTGCTACTAATCACTTCAATACTTATGCACCACTAAATAAATAAGACCATGATCCAAGTTTACATCAATTCCCACCAATCAACTATACAAAATTCCTACATGGTTATCAACATGCCTTGTATGGAGTTGAAATCCATAAGTAAATGTCATCCTTATTACACACTTAAACCTCATAATGCTAGATGGACTCCATTGGGAGAGACAAGAAAATGGGTCATTAACAACCCTTGGATGGGGTCGAAACTCATACAATTTAATGTCCTCTAGTGCTAAAAATTATTTCTTCATATGGAGTTGTGTTTATCATAAGGATCCACTAAGATACGCTACGAAGACCTAGTCTTAGGATCACATTTCATCCTATATTTTGTATTGGATTCATTGTAAAAGGAGGTTTCCCCCTTAGAGTGGATTATATTCATTGTTTTTTATCATTTTAAGGCACTTGGTTCATTACATTTTGTTTCATAGGTTATGAACTTAAGGATTTTCTCCTTCAACCAAGAAATTGTGGCATTTTCATTATAATAATTTTTCTTGGGAAGCTTTAAATAATTGTTTTTTTAAGAGATCAAATCTAAATATAAAAATACAAATGATTGAAATTTAAAATTTAATCTATAAATTTAGAGATACAACATATGGAAGTTAGGATCTTTCACTAATCCTAAATAAGTTTCAAACAAGTTTTCTCTCTATTTTCACTACAAATGACTTCTTCTTCTTCTTCTTTCTAGAACTTCTAGGTATTGGAATTTTGTGGAGACTAAGGAGAAATATCATAGTATTGATGATCGAAATTTCAGAGTTTGGGTCATTTTAATTTCAGAGATATAGTCTATGGTAGATATGATTTCTAAATAATCATGAAATCAATGTTAAAAGAGTCACCTTGGAATTTTTGTTGTGATTTTTTTTTTATGAAGTTTCATATTCTGAAAGTTTCAGAATATTGAGGCATAGTAAATTACATGTGGAAAATATTCATATTTTGACACATTATAATTTATAATTGACACTTTTAGAGATATACCTTGTTGAATTTAGGGTTTGTGATTGGTATTGAAATCAATTTCCCAGCAATTTATACCTCTTCAATACATCAATTTAAATCACATCAGTGTTAGCACTCAGAAAAATATTTTGCCATCAATTCACAGGCTTTGTTGAAGCATGCATCACTCATATAAGTTCAAAATTAGCACTTTTTCTTTGTCCCAATGTTTTATCACAACATTGACTAAGCTTCAATGCATTCTACAACGTTCAACCTCTGATCTATGTGTATTTCATGCACCCAACAATTGCCAAATTACATTCTTCCTCTTAGTCATAAAAAATGCTCTTTATCTTATTGCATAGTACACACTTATGTAAACAATATCCATGCAATTTAATCTCAGGATATCATGTGTTCAACACATTAACATAGAGGAAAACAAGATCTAGAACTTTGTATTAAGGGAAACCATTGATCTCTTACAGGCACGTTGGAAGCCACAATCTCTATTGGACCCATCAAACCAGATCCTTTTCCTTCAACCTCTCACACTCTTCTTTGACTTATCACACAGCCAATTTGGCATATATATGTTGGGCATCTATTGCATCTGATCAATCATATAGGCACTCGAAAAAAAAAATAGATCTATGTCATTTCTTAAGCAATGATCAATTACACTCCTTCAAACCTGTGCTAAAATAAACAATTCAAATAGACTTAAAAAAATAAATGAGCGTTGGTTCCCATGTAGTCAAATTGATCTTCCTCTCAAGAAAAAAATGTGCACTCCAAGTGTTCGATTGCACCATTTATTTATAGTTTATGTGGATCCATTGGCCCAATAATTACCACGGGGTGAATCTAATGGTATTTCCCATAGTTTTCTCTTTCTTTGGACCGAATCAAGTCATAACGTCATGATTACCTCCATCGGGCTTTCCTCGGCTTTAATTATTTTATTTTTGGACCCAAAAATACTGAAGAACAAATCAAAAGTGATTTGTGACTACATCCGAGTGGACCAACACATTCATTTGTGGACCAAGTGATTAATTGTATTCAATGATTTAAGGCCAATTCAAACAGGCATCGATTTCTGGTAGCAAACAAATGGTCTGGTAACAAATTTTGGTAGAAAAAATATGGTCCAGTAACATAGTCTAATATAAAATAGATGGTCCGGTAACAAATTTTAGTAGAAATTAAATTTGTGTATCAATCAATTTTCGATAGCAACAGGAGTTCCTGTAGAGTAGTCTTGTAGCCTAGTGAAGTATTGTAACACTTGGAGAATTCAACTTTTCTTACTTTGATTTGCTTCTGCTTCTAATCACTTCAATACTTGTGCACCAATAAATAAATAAGACCATGATCCAAGTTTACATCAATTCCCACCAATCAACTATACAAAATTCCTACATGGTTATCAACATGCCTTGTATGGAGTTGAAATCCATAAGTCAATGTCATCTTTATTACACACTTAAAACCTCATAATGCTAGATGGACTCCATTGGGAGAGACAAGAAAATGGGTCATTAACACCCCTTGGATGGGGTCGAAATTCATACAATTTAATGTCCTCTAGTGCTCAAAATTATTTCTTCATATGGAGTTGTATTTATCATAAGGATCCACTAAGATACGCTACGAAGACCTAGTCTTAGGATCACATTTCATCCTATATTTTATATTGGATTCATTGTAAAAGGAGGTTTCCCCCTTAGAGTGGATTATATTCATTGTTTTTTATCATTTTAAGGCACTTGGTTCATTACATTTTGTTTCATAGCTCATGAACTTAGGGATTTTCTCCTTCAACCAAGAAATTGTGGCATTTTCATTATAATATTTTTTCCTTGGAAGCTTGAAATAATTGTTTTTTTAAGAGATCAAATCTAAATATAAAAATACAAATGATTGAAATTTCAAATTTAATTTATAAATTTAGAGTTATAACATATGGAAGTTAGGATTTGTCACTAATCCTAAAATAAGTTTCAAACATGTTTTCTCTCTATTTTCACTACAAATGACTTCTTCTTCTTTCTAGAACTTCTAGGTATTGGAATTTTGTAGAGACTAAGGAGAAACATCATAGTATTGATGATCGAAATTTCAGAGTTTGGGTCATTTTAATTTCAGAGATATAGTCTATGGGAGATAGGATTTCTAAATAATCATGAAATTAGTGTTAAAAGAGTCACCTTGGAATTTTCATTGTGAATTTTTTTTATGAAGTTTCATATTCTGAAAGTTTTAGAATATTGAGGCATAGTAAATTACATGTGGAAAATATTCATATTTTGACACATTATAATTTATAATTGACACTTTTAGAGATATACCTTTTTGAAGTTAGGGTTTGTGATTGGTCTTGAAATCAATTTCAAACAAGTCATCTTGGAATTTTCACTATAGCTTTTTTCTTGGGAGACTTTAGATTGTGAAATTTTAAGGATGTTATTGAGAGATATTAGGGTATAGAAAATCAAAATTTTAGGCTATAGTTTTCTATAATTTTGGAGATATACCATATGAAAGTTAAGGTTTGTGACTAGACCTAAAATTATCTCTAAAATAAGTCTTCATAGGCTTGTTATATATTTCTCCTAGTAAAGTTTTAGACTAAATTTTTTAGGGTTCTGAGGAGATATATTAAAGTAAATCAAAGAGAAATTTCAAAATCATACTTGACAAATTAGATACATGCAATGCTATACAAGTTCACCCTTGAGATGGGGTAAAAAATCAACAATTTTTGAGAAAGTCACCATACAATTCACTTAGTATATCAAATTTTGATCAAATCTTTGACATTGTAGAGAAGGCATATCAAAATTCCATAGGTTGAAATTGCAAAATTAGGAATGCTCAATTTTTATATTTATATCATACCAAAGATAAAACATCCAAACTATTGAATTTTTGTAGCTACGGCCAGTCTTCATAATTCATACTTTAGCCCTTGAAAATATGTATAATGGAAAATGTAAGACATGTTCTTCATGTCATTTCAAAAAAAGAATTTTGATTTTTCCAAAATTTAATTTTTAGCTCTAAAATTTTAAGTCGACCCTCTAAAAGAATGAATTCCTCTTGCCCCTTTAGTGACACCAATTCAGACTCCTTTGATGACTATATAAAACCATTTCGTCCTCCTCTTCGAAGAATGCAATTTGGATCACCTTCTGTTTTGTTCATACGATTTTTTTTTTGAAGTGGAGCAAGTTTAAGAAAGAAAGAGTTTTCTAAGATTACAAGGAGATTGAAGTTTCCTTTCAATATACTAAATTAGTTCATCTTGGGAAAAAGACCAAATTAGGGCAGAAGGTTGAATTCTAGGAAAATTCATCTTGAGCGGAAAAATGAAATCTGGGAAGACCTAATATCTGAGAAAGCCTAATCTTTGAGGCACAACAGATGGTGCTTATGGACAATCTTAATTTTTGAAGCTACTTATCTTGACTAGGTTTGACCTAGGTTTGTTCATGGTCAGTTTGACCTCTATTTTATCTAAGATTGTATCTCTTGTTGAATTGAATGATTTCTCTAAGTAAAATCTATTGGGTTTTCCCCCAAGTGGGTTTTCCCAGGGTAAAATTATTGTGTCTCTTTATGACCCTAATATCATTTTTTTTCTACTGTTGAAATTTTTGGGTGTAATTGCTTAATTATGAATGTGAAATACAAGTGGATTTAAAGTAAAAGTAATTAGAAGTAATTATAAACTAGAGGACCCTGAAAAATCAACATGGTATCAGAGCTATGGTGGAAGAGAAGCATTGGAAAATTCAAATATTGGGCTTGAATTATCCCTCCACACTTCAAGGGTACAAGCTCATGAGAGATCTCAAACCATCCACATTGTCTTTATGTCCACCAGTAAAGAATGAAGAAGGACGAAGTCCTATAATAGGAGGTTGAAAATGCCTCAGTACTATAAAAATTATGCCAAATAGGCCTCAAATCCTATTACAATGGGATGATAAGGCCTCAGATAGGAGGCCAAGAGACCTCAGGGGGACCGAGGAGCCTAAGAAAAATAATCAGAAGAAACAAATTTTTTTGTGGCCTACTAAGTTGTTTACACAAAGGTTTACAACAATGGAAATTTTAGTGGTTGTTACAAATAGAGTCAATTAATCCAACATTGATTGTACATATTGTAGATTTTTGGAGAAAAGTGATCACATATATAATCGTTGGTATGATGTTAAGTTATTGATGCATTTGTACTTGGAGATATGGTGGTGAAATCTATGAATAATTCCAAGCTTGCACCTTATCGAATAATTATGTGTACTATAATGGTTGTTGTATTCTCTTAAGGAGAAGGAGTTCACTGAGATGATATTCTTTCCTTCTCTTGGTTGAAGGAAGATATGTTTTTGATATTTTTGAAAGTCTTGAGGTGTATGAGAAATATTCTTATGCTCACAACTTAAATATAAACCTCTACGGGTTGTTGATATCCTTCTCTTGAGAATGATATTTTAGGATCAATGAGTTAAGAGATGTGCAAATTTCATCTTATTATTTTGATAACCTAATCGTGTTGAAGATATCTTTGCAAGATTTTTTTTGAAAATCTAGTTGGTCGATGAGGATGAATTTAGGGATTTTGGAGTTTGACAATGTTTTGTTTTTTATCATATTATTACTGATGGTATTAAAATAAGTCCTTGATGTTCTTGAACACTATACTATTGAAGGGTTTTATTCAATATGGCACTTGTCATGATCTAGTAACTACATAATAATGACATGACCTTGATCTCATGCAAATTAAGAAGATGTTGTGATTGTGTGTTCCATTTTTTTATACCGAGAACGTTTTGCATATTGAAATTTTATTGTATTGAAGGGATATTTCCTTTAAGATATGTGTTCAAAGGCTGAAGTGTTGAAGTTGTTGAGATCCAAGCCCCTAATGCCACATAATGTTGTAGTCTATTGTTTGCACATTTAAATGAGGAGTGGGATCAATACCATTGATGATTGAGTCTCTTTCAAAATTAAAGGACAAATTATTGTTTATGCCACAATGGCGTTTAGGAAGCCAACTTAATTTTTTTGGAAGGACCATGGATGATAATTTGATTGATAGATGGCAGTGATTTATTTCATTACATATGAAAAAAGGGCATAGGGATTATATCTTTTGGTTAGGGAAAGAAAATTTGCATATGACAAAGTCCGTTGAACTTCCAAAATGATGTAGATGAAAATTGTAAATCTGGGGTTTGTAAACCCTAGCAGTCTAGAAGGACGTAGGGTTTGTGGATAAAACCTTATAGCTAGACATGAATCTATGTTTCCACTTAAATAAGAAAATTTAGCTCATGCAAGGGAGGTATGGCATCATAATGAGGGCAAGTTTTATAAACTTGCAAGATGGATGCAAGAAGGGTAATATCAAGAGGGAGCTAACATTTCCCTATAATCCTCAAAAGATAAGTACTTTATATCTCTCTTCCTTTATTATTAGTTAGCCTCTTGTATTTTTTTCCTTTTGTTGGGTTATAATCATTTCTTCCATGAAATCATACTGAGGGTTGAAAGTTTATTGTAAAGGCTACCAAGGCTTTGGGAGTAGATGAAATCAATGGGAAGAATGAAGCAAATTTTGCGAGAAGAGGATTCTCCTAGTATTATTTGTATTCAAGAGTGATAAGTTATATTGATTTCTAGAACTGTGTCTGATAACTGAAAGTGCTCCTAGTTCAATGGGAGCAGGAAGACTAATAACTTTGAAGGATTCCATATTTAAGACTATGTCAAGATCTAAGGAAGGTCATTAGTGAATTCCAAGTGGATCTAAAAGTATGTAGTAGATGAAAACACATATAAGTACAAAGTGAGATTCAAGGATTCCCCCAGAAAGAGGGAGAATATTATGAAAAGAAAATTACTCTATTTTTTAGGTATACTTCTATTAGAACTATTATTATTGATTTCAAATTTTCACCAAGTGGATGTGGAGATCAGTGGAGTGATTGAGGAAGAAGAAGTGTACATATAGATACCTCAGGGCTTTGAGGTACATTAGAAAAATTATCATGATTATAGACTAAATAAGGATTTATATGGACTTTGGGCATGGTATTATTGGTTTGATGGATATTTTATGAGTCTTGGTTGGTATTGTTACTATATGACTTGTTTCTGTTGGGAACAGAAAGACTAATCTGGCAGAGGGAGCAATAGTGGGAGGTCAAGTGTTTGCTTTCGTGATAGTGGGAGTATTCAAGACCTGCTTTAGTGTCAAAGGGATTTGACATCTGAGTTCAAGATCAATCATATTGGTTGGAAAAATTATTTCTTAGAAATAGAAGTATGGCAAAAGCCAGAGGGAGCAACCAGATTACTACATCAATATCTGCTTCAATTTCAAGTAGTTGTGTTGATGGTTCTAGGGAAGGAAGCAGTTGCAGGGATATAAAGATTCAAATTGGGTAGAGTGTTGAAGATAGCAATATAACATCAATATGATGATTCATTTTTGGTTTTTCTTGGGCAAGAAGTATACATATGTCATGCTCATAACTGTAAAGGCTGAGTATATTGCAGCTAGTTTGGAAAGTTTTGAAGTAGTGTAGCTTCAAAAGCTACTCATGGGATTTTTTGATCATGCACAAGAGATGGACATGATGATAGGTGGAATTACATTGATATCATGGTATCACCACATCTAGGACATGGTACAGAAGGGAGCAGTGAGATTCCAATGCACTTCTACAAATGAGAAGGATGCTAACATTGTCACAAATCCTCTATCCCACTGTGAAGTTTGTATACTTCGAGGAAAAGCTTAGATTAGTTGTGAATGCTTCCCTTAGTTAAAGGGAGTGTTGATGTTGTAGCATCAAGGAGCATATATTGTCCCTAGGTTAGGATATTGACAAGTCTAATGTATTTACTAGGTGTTGATTCTGTAGCATCGAATGTGCTCTAGCCTCGAGATTTTGTAGAGAGGCTAAGACACATGCATTCTCCAGGACCCAGAAATCGTTTTAGAAAAATTCATCCAGAAGTGACTTAATTAAAATAATTAATCAGTTTTAAATATTTCCTAAGTCTAAACTTAGGAAATATGCTTAATTAAAGGGTATTGATTAAGTCGGTTGCGAAACCTCTAGATGAAGGCGTGGATCGAGTCCAAGATAATCTAAGCCATAAATTAAGATCTAACCTTGGTTTTTGATATGTCAATGAGAGATTATAAGAAGGAACTCGATGGGAGCTTGGAGAATACACTTGAGATTTGCAGAGATCGATTTTAATAGGAGATCGAATTTTCATAGTATCAACACTAAGATGCCTGAGAAATATCCAATGATTTCATTGCAGTGAGGGGAATAGATAGTAAGACCCGAGGAAGGTTTCTAGATCTGGGGAGTGCAATCTAGAGAATACATCAAGAGCAACATAGAGGTTGCGCAGTTCCATGCAGAGGCAACATAGAGCTTTAGAGGGAGTCCTCTATTTTGTTTGGATATATTCAAGATCTAGTGCCAGAAGTCAAGGTGTGAGTCCAGAAGACCAGGGAGTCGAGTTTCCAGTCAGTAGAAGATCAGAAGGATGAGGTGACGTGGTTACTCAAGCTGTGATGTAGTGAATGCATAGGCTGGCGTAGTTACTTCATAGTGATAGCATGGGGCAGCTCATCTTGAGCTCAGATCAGAGTCAGATCACCTGTGACCGTGAGATTTTCTCACCAACTATTTTTTAAGAATTTGTCTACATCACATATCCAATTTGGGCATCCAATACTTGTATTCAAAATTTACTACTGCATAATATACAAACCCTCAAATGCTGCATTGGTTTTCCCACATTGGGATTTTTTGGGGACTTTGTTGAAAAATAACTGAGTTATTTGTGTGTGTGTTTCTAGATTTCCAATGTTTTATTTATTCCACTATATTTATTTTTTGAAGGTTGTAGCGTATTGATTTCGATATTACCATACAAAAGAGTAAACAATTTGTTTAGTTAATTAAAAAATAGAATAAATCCAATTAGTTGTTGTAGTAGGATTCCAAGTTGTGGAATTTTCACATGGTATCAAATCGTAGATAGAAGCCGGAGAGCTCAGTTGCATGAAGTAAGAAGGAGCTTCAAAGCGCTGCATAAGAATCTACTAAAAAACCCAGAGGTTGGGCGGTCCATTTGGCTAGGAGGGTAAATTTTTTGAGGAAAGTGTATTTCTCTAATAGAGTCGACACAGAAATTAGACTTTTTCAGATTGAATATTTCTAGATGCAGAAGGAGCAACAATATTTTCCTTGTAGAGTATATCTTAGCTGGGACATAGTCATTTTTCATGAGTATTTGGCGTAATAGCGTCAGAAGGGAAAAATAGCACACACTAAGGGAATTTTTTCCTCGAATAATTTCTAGCCATAAAATTCTAATTTTCTACGTAGATAAGTAGTAGTCGAGATCATATTTACCCACTCTAGCAAGGAGTACGTAAAGTTAGTCAACAAATGCACAAAGGAGAAGAGGTATAGTTCGAATTTTGTTTGGCGAGATGGCATCAACAGGGTTGAGAGATCAGGATCGGTTGGACAGACCGTCTAACTATGTGATTTCGAAGGAAAGGATATCCCTCCTTCTGATTGAATATGATCTCAAAACGTACATCGATAACATGGTGGTTGTCCCCACGGATCCATGTCAGAATAAGACATACAAGAAAGAGATGGAAAAGGCAAAGAGGATGATCCTTGATGGAGTTAAGGATCATGTGGTATCTCACATAGCGGCCTTGGGAATGGCCAAATAGATGTGGGACTCCCTTTCCACGTTGTACGAGGGATATTCCGAGCAGCGGAAGATGTACTTGGAAGAAAAGTTTAGGAGCACACATATGCAGAAGGGGGAAAGCATAGACCAATTTCTCACCAGGCTTTAGGATGTTCGAGATCAGTTGGAAGCTGTAAGGTCAATGCCTCATGCTTCAGAGATGGTGTGGATATATCTAAATTCAATCTCAGAAGAATGGCAAGTGTTTTTCCAAAGTATTTTTGGAAGAGAAACATTTCCAAAGTGGAATAGGATGTGGGTAGATTTGCAACATGAGGAGTTGAGACGAGATCTAGTGAAAAACACCATCAGTGGCAATAGTAGTAGTGGGATGAAGGTAGAGGTGAAGGAAGAGGAGAATGCAACCCTCACATCAAAGGGGCAGCAGGAGCAGTGAAGAAGAAAGAAGGATGTTTCGAAGATCAAATGATTCATATGTGGTGAACTTGGTCACTACAACACCCAAACGGTCTGCTTAGGAAGAGGGAAAAAGAGGAGAGGTAGGATCAACAAGTTGCATCTGGAGAGATCAACATAATATCCTCTAGATTAGAGGAAGAGTTTTCCATGATCATCGACATACCTCTAGGGGTGAGGTGGGGTGATTTGGTTTTGTATCCTAGAGAGATACATGATGGGCAAGATCCTTGAGGAGTCCACCTCTTGGATCAATTCCTTGCTACGGGATCCCATAGAATCATTAGCAATATGGACCCGTGATAGTTGGTGCAGTCAGGTGCCAGAGTGACGGATGCAGTAGCTATTAGAAGTTTGAGACTGAGCAATGTAGAGTATGTTTTTCAACAATGCATAGTTAGCAGCAGTGTAGAGGCTTCAGTGACATCGCAGAGACTAGAAGTGCTTGCAACTCGGGTGACAGATGCATCAGATTGAACACAGTTGGTTCAGTATGATGGACATCTCTCAGTTGCAACAACAACATATGAGAGACAATTTTAGATTTTGCAGTGGTAGTAGCAACAGAGTTGTAGTGTAGATGTTGTAGTTGGAAGCAATATGCAGATTTAGCAACAACAAAGATGCGATGCAGAATCAAAGTTGCACAGTAGTTGGTCGGCAGTGAGTCTAGACATCAGTAGCACAAAAAAAGGTGGTACAGAGTGAGAGTATTGCTATCAGGAGGACAGTAATACTAGAGCACATTCCTCTCTAAGAGGGAGTTTTGATTTTTGTAGCATCAGATGTGCTCTAGCCTCGAAATTTTCCAGAGAGGCTAAGACACATGCATTCTCCTAGACCCATAAATTTTTTGAGAAAATTCCATCCAAAAGTGACTTAATTAAAATAATTAATCAGTTTTTAATATTTCCTAAGTCTAAACTTAGGAAATATGATTCATTAAAGGGTATTAATTAAGTTGGGTGAAAATATTCTAGATAAAGGCATGGATCGAGTCCAAGATAATCTGATCCATTGATTAATATCTAATCTTGGTCGTTGATATGCCAATGAGAGATTATAAGAAGGAACTCAATGGGAACTTGGAAAATACACTTGATAGCTGTAGAGATAGAATTCTCAGAGTAGCAGTGTTTAGTTTCCCAAGAGAGGTCTAGTTATTTCGTTGCGATTAGGGGTATATATAGTAAGACCAAAGGAATTTTTCCAGATGTGGGGAGTGAAAGGTAGAGAATACATCAAGAGCCACAAAGAGGTTGCGCAGTGCCACGCAGAGGTATCACATAGCTTCAGAGGGAGTCTGCTATTTTTCTGGGAGACAGTCGAGATCTAGTGCCAGAAGTCGGGGTGTGAATCCAAAAGGCCAGTGAGTCAAGTTTCCAGTCACTAGAAGATCAGAAGGAAGAGGTGATGCATTTTCTCGAGATGTGATGTAGTGACTGTGTAGGTTGATGCAGTTACTACACAGAGACAACACAAGGTAGCTCATCCTAAGCTCATATCAGTGTTGGATCATGTATGATAGTGTGAGATTTTCTCACTAACACTTTTGTCAGTATTTCTCTGCATCAGATATCCAGTTTGGGTGTCCAACGAATTGTACTAATATTTCACTACTGCATAATATACAAGCCCTCATCTTCTTCACTGGTTTTCCCACATTGGGTTTTTCTAGGGACTTTTTCCATAAATAACCGAGTTATTTGTGTGTGTGTGTTTCTATCTTTGCTACATTGTATTTATTTTGTGAAGGTTGTAGCATATTGATTTGGATATTTATCGTAGAAAATAGAAAATAATTTGTTCAGTTAAAATAAAGCTAATCAGTTGTTGTAGTAGGATTCCATGTTGTGGATTTTTTACACTAGGGAGCATGCAATGTGGCTAGGGAGAATGGCCTAGAGAGCATCAAGGCTCGTATTTCTCCCTAGGTGGGCGAGTGAGTGATTTGAGCATTGGGTAGGAGAGTTACCATTCTATTAGCATGCATGAATGGTAATATCCCAAGGTTTCACCATAGTTCATAGGTGTTGACTAGGTTCTAAGTGACAACTTGTATAATTGGTGAATTTCTCCAAGTGACAACTTGTTGAGCATGATGTTGATGCACGATTATTTCCACAGGTAGTGGATTGACACATCAACACATATAACTCATTTGGGGATAGTCATTCTCGCCTGGTCAAGTTTATTGACTAGGATTATGGAGAAATTTCTGGCATACGACAATCATTCTTCCTAGGCCAGGTATGTTGACCAAGATTAGGAAGAATGGTCTTGGAGGCCTAGTAATACTCAATTGAGTAGGTTCCTTTCAACATTATTCTTATAATTTCCAAAAATTTTGAGTGAGAAAATTTAGCATGAGACCTAGAATTATGTAAAGGCCTTTGAAGTTTCATCATAGGTCAAATATGTTGACTAGAATGATGGTGAACTAGGATTAGTAGGTATACCATGGGTCATAGGCATTAAAATCACGGTGATTAGTATACCATAGGTCATAGGTACTGATATAGGTCAATTTGGGCATCATCCCAAAACACAGATCAATATTCATTAGTGTCTATCATACTCTAAATTATTTGCTACATGCCCTAAACAAGTCATCCCATTGTTGTTTTTCCTTCATGAAAGTTTCACTTCTTAGATGCCAGTTGAAGTGCCCCATTGAGCCATCAATGCACCCTTAACCTGCAGTAAGTGCTTTGCAGAGCATCTACTCCCATGTAAGGCAATGTTGTAGAGGATCTAGGCCCACTTTAAGGTGCATTGGTCGAATGGGAGTGAATTTTTCATTGGATTTTGGGAACCTTCCCAACCTATAGTGGCTTCTAGAAGTTGTTCCAGCTTTCACCTCATTTGATAGCTTCGAATATGGGCACCTTGGAGCCATTAAACCTCTTATCCTCCTATTCCCATGAACAAGGAAACCTCTTCATCCAATTTTAGAAAATCCATTCAATGATTCATTAATGTCAAACTACCTTCATCTACTTATAAATTGAGCATTGATCATAGTGCACAAGGGAGCAATAATTTGTATTAGTAGAGTTATGCTGGTGAGATCACAGCTCTTGGAGGTATCATTTTCATGTAATTTTATGCTGCTGGAGTGATGTTCCTGGTGTGATGAGGATGGGATTGAAGCTGGAGCAAGTTGACATCGAATCAATCCAATTGGTTTTAACTTCTCCTTATACTTCATAATAAAGAAATTTGTTCCTTTCCTAATACATGTGTCCATGATGTTATATGTTTATTTTCAGATGAAATCGATTCAATTTGTTTAACATGAATATATCATATTCCTTTATGTCATTTTTTGCCTTATGTTTTCCATTGCAGGTACCAATCAAGCGAGTTTAGTTTGATTGAGAGCAACGGAAGCGATGGAAGGGAGGCAAGGAATAGCAAAAAGATTACAAGTAGGTATTCTTCCCTTATCTATTCATTTTAAGGAAAAGGTCAAATATCTTTCTTATGTTGTTCTAAGTGTGACCACCATAGTTAAGGAGAACATATTTATCTGTAGGTTTGATTTCCGTAAGACAAATTGGTGACCATACTAGGGATCGACGGATTGTCCCTGGTGATTTTATCCATATCCATTAGCCTTTAGTAGACTTTGCCTACTTAATTTTAGTCATTTGAATTTGTTTTAGAAAAATTTGTGTGTGTGATTGCTTTTTATAGTTTCCTCTGGCAGCAACGCATTGTTGGTCTTGACACAGTGCTCTGCAACACACTGTCTCCCACTCAAGGGTGTGTTGCCCCTGTGACCAAACAAAATCTATCACATTTTTTATTTTCAATTCATTTTAGTGTCTTTCTTTATGAAGTTTCAAGCGTTTGATTACCTCTAGAGACCAAATTACCTCTCCTGTTCTTGCCTCACTTTGAGTATTTGTTTGATCAATGTTTTTTTTTTCATTTTCGAATAGTTCCAAAGTTTCAAATTTTACATTTGGTCAATTCTTTATTTTAAAAAAGAGGAATTGTCATTTCAGCCTTTGTTTCTCTTAAAAGTATTGATTGATTGTTTGTGCATTATAGTTTTTTTTTTCATTCATCTAAACTTAAAAGGAATTGAAAAGAAAAACATGCATTTTCATATAGGGATTGTGAGTGCTGCATAGGAATAGTTTAGGGAATTTTCATTTATATGTGCTCATTGTTGATTGCATACAATTAGATTTCTCTATCCCTTGTAACTAGTTTTTCATTTTCGAAAATAAAATCGAAATGAATGCTTATCATTTTAATTTCATTCTAGGAATGTCAAATACATCTCACAGCGAGCCTGAAAGACAAACTCATAAGCAAGATCAACTTAAAATTGATCTGAATTTATCTAAGGAATCATTGTAACTTAACGATAAAATTTAGAGGTCTAGGCTAGATACATGTTCTAGCGTCGTTAAACATAGCAGTTGTCATTAATTATCTGTGATACATTCCAAGTGTGATACCTCATTCCACATACGTAAGTATATCAGAGTGCGTTCACGTACTTTCGGGTATATCGGGTGGTGTTCTAGTATGAAAAGTATAAGGGGATGCTCTCACTGTGCAGTTTCGCATTAGACAATGCTAATACGGATTGGGCCTCCACATACCATCGAGTATATTTGGGACGAAAAAATTAGTTTTCTTACCATCCATAGGTAACTGAGTCGGTTTCCTTGTACACTGTGATAAACCAAACACATCATTCAGGGATATTTCCTGCACATACATAAGTCCTTGGTTTACTGGGGCGGTATATTGAAGTTCATAGTTGCTTGGTAAACCTTTTTCCTAGCATTACCATCTTTTGTTTATTTTTTTTGTATTAAAATCAATCCGCAATCGTGGAATAAGATCAACCCTTTCCCTGTCGTTTGTGTAGGACATCGAATAAGCCACCTTCACTACCAGAAGCTACATCTAGTAGATGAAGGTGAGCCCGTCCTATCGAGTTTGGTACCTCTGGAACCTTTGGTGATACATCTTAATATAATTTACCAAAGTCATCTGATCCTTTGAGTATCGAGTCTCGATTCGTTTCAACTGATCCCGGTTTATCTGCTACTGTCGAGACAGAACCCTAATAGTTACCTGAGGACACTAAAATTCAATCCAGTGAAACGGTATATCCATAAACCAAGCTTTTTCGACTGAAATTCGATCTAGAACCTATTGTTCTTTTACCAGAACATCTTGATCTCGAATTTGAACAACAATAAGTTGTTCCCGTGCAACTGTCTCATCCTTAGTCATCTGTAACCATTGAGTCTTCCTCTTTACCGCAGAGTTTACCGCCTAAAATTTATCTCAAGCCTGACGGTGAAGTACTTCCACTTGGTTTTATTTCAATAGAGGAATAACTTCAGTAAGATACAACCCCTTCATCTCCCACTCATTTTGGGTTGGGGCTTCATTTGTATCCATATTTTCCTCGTTTGACCTACTCTGCTCCTATTGATCATGTTCACTCTTAAGTCCCCGTAGATTCGTTAGAGTATTTTCTGGGTTATTTAACCATGGTTGAGATAGCATCCCAGACTATACCATCTGTTACAACTGTGACAACATCTACTGTTGCTTCATATTCCCCGAGTCTTATCTTTATGGTGGTTCGTCCATTCCACTGGGTTACCAGGATTTAAATGGAGCCTACTCTAGTGTCTCCTCTAGTCCATGGACTTCGCCCATGTCATCATCTAGAATTTTATCTAGTTTATCTCTTACGAGTACTGAACAACCTGATCCTTTATTGTCATCATCAACTCAATATTAGGTTGGTCCATCCAATTACTGCCCATCTTATCCAGTATCTGCTGTATTCCCATCCTATGAAAGTAAGTATGTGCAATATCCTTATACTCCATATGCTGGGGGGCAACATATGTTTGAGCCATATGGAATTACTCTGTCGTTTTTAGGTCAATTATATGCTGGAATGCATGTTTGTCAATGGAAGCCTACTTTTCCTGTTTAGCCGCAGACATTTGTGTATCAATATCACCCAGTTCAACATGTTGCATATGTACCTACTATGCCTGTTATTACTTCTATGGCTATTTCTCAGTCTGTTCAAGTGGGTCCTTCAACCCCTAACCCTCAAGTTTCGGTTCTACAGACTCCGTCTTCTCAGGTTAGTATTCAACAAACATCTATATCAGGAATTTCACAACCACATGCTAGTTTGCCTTTGTCACAAGCTTCTACTAGTCTTGTATATTCACAACCTGGTCCAAATTATCCTGGCGGGCAACATTTTTATCAGATTCCATGGCCTCCACAGTAACCATTCCAACAGTTTCAATTCTATCCAGGTCCTAGTCAACAAGCCTACCCCTATCTGGGTTACCAACAATAGAATCCATTTGTTGGTACACAATGGCCTATTTCTCAGGAAATTCCATCTTATCATGGTTATGCCCAACCTAACCTAAATCGATAGTTTTTGTTTATTGCAACATTAGAGTTACCTGATTTAAACCAGCTCACTAATGATACCATTCATTATTTACCTTGGTGGCCAGTGATTCCTCATAAATTACCCTTTGACATTACAAAATTCAATGGAAATTTTGGAGAAGACCCGTCTACGCATTTTATGACATACCATTTATGGTGTTCATCGAATTCCTTATATGCTGATTCTTTTATACTGCATCTTTTTCAGCAAACACTTATTGGTCCAGTTGCGAAGAGGTACGTTGAATTACCACGAGCTTCTTTCGATAACTTTACCGCTTTAGCCACTACTTTTTTAACCCACTTCCAGTTACCCATCAGATATGAAACTGGAACAAAACTTTTGACCAAATTTAAACAGACCACTGCTACTCATATATCGGATCATATACATGAGTGGCTTCGTCGTCGTCAAATTGTTAATTTTTTTTTTCTTGATCAGCTTTTAGTTGAGTGGTTTATAAATTCCTTGTTTCCATATATCACTGAGGATGTGGCCAAAGGCAGTGTTTTCACTAAAGAGAAAGTAATTTCTGATGCCTAGTATCTAGATTTTATTTATACTCAGTCTGTCATGCTCTACGAAAAGATTCCAAATGCGTCGCGACCAAATTTTACTGTTCCCCCTTCTCCATCTGGTAAGGACATTCATGTCGGCGATGGTGTGATTGGTTTTGCTAGCACTCTGATAGCAAGTTGACCATATGGTTCTACACTTTCTATTTCAAATCAAACCCCTATTGCATCTGATCCTACGTCTTCTTTTGAAATAAATGTCGTCTCATTTGACAAAGGAAAAAGTGACAATCAAACTTGAAGTAAGAAGAAGGGGAACGATAAGAAGAAATCAAATTCACCCCCGTAGGAAAAATCATCTGATTCATCTGGTTCTTTTGGAAACCTCATTACCCTTGCTTGATATGTAATGAGGAGCATTTTACACGAGGTTTTCCTCACCGCTCATAAGTCTCAAAGCTTCTTAAGACTTCTGCCACATCTGCAATGTTGACAAATACTTTTCCAAATCTGGAAACATATATGGTTGCTACAGATCCCTCTTTTAGTTCGCAGGTGCTTATGCTATCTGCCACTAAGACCAAAAATGATGTTTTGGTGTCTACTAGAAGTAAATATTACAATAATATGTTGTCTTTGTCGAATGGTCAGGCTACAGATCAACCTACCACTTCGAATTCGATTTCATTTGACTCAACTCCATTGCCTATCATTCTAGAGTTGACAATAAATATGCCAAAGGGAGTTGTTCATAAATCGACATTCAACCCTCGAGCTCGTGCAACATAAAATTATAACGTAGTCAAGATTTGGCTAAGTCACCTTTTTCTATGTCAATTCTTGAGGTTCTTCAGAATTGTCCCTTGCAAAAGTAGGATTTGTTGTTGACAATTGCTGGAATCGACCCGATGGATTATAATCTTGTATTCTTTAATCACGCAGGGTATGTGCCACAATTACCAGCACAATTAGCATTTTGTATTCAAGTAAATGTCCTAAATCACCTCATTCATTGCACTATAATTGATGAAGGCGCATCTACTTGTATCATGTCTATGAGTTTCTGGAAGTCACTTGGATCGTCGACTTTGTCACAATCACCTATGACGTTGAAAGCTTTTGACGGTCGTACATATAAGGCTTGTGGAATTCTCAGTAAACGACAAGTCGAACTAGGGGGAAAATCAGTTACTATTGATGTTGAGGTCGTTGAAGGACCCCTTGACTACAATATATTACTTGGAAGACAATGGGTTTACGCTATGGATGCAGTTGTATCTACCTACTTTTGTATGGTCATCTTCCCCAATAAAGGAAGCATCAAAATCATTGATCAACTCTCCTTCTTCACCTATGGTTCCCAGATAAATAGAATCATTATGTTTGTTCATGGACCCCCACCATCTCTTCATAACATTGGTGTAGGACTCTTTAAGAATTGTTCCCTAATGGGCACCTTTTCGTTACCGTCGCCTATGACATCGACGAAAATCGAAAATATAGATACCTGCAATATGATATATTCCACTTCATCTGACATAAGGAATATTCCAAATGATTCTGAAATAGATAGGCTCAGTGAAACTATTTTGAGGATAGTTCTTTTACTATGTCAACCTCATTATAAAATGAATTAGGTGTTGAGGATAGTTCTTTTATTGTGTCAACCTTGTTAAAAAATGAATCAATTCATGAGGATAGTTCTTTTATTGTGTTAACCTCGTTACAAAATGAATCAGGTCATGAGAATAATTCTTTTACTGTGTCAACCTCGTTAAAAAATGAATCAAGTCATGAGAAAAGTTCTTTTATTGTGTCAACCTCGTTAAAAAAATGAAACATATTCCATTGAGGATAGTTCCTTTTACTGTGTCAACCTCGTTAAAAAATGAATCAATTCATGATGAGGATGATTCTTTTACTGTGTCAACCTCGTTAAAAAAATGAAATAGGTTCCATTGAGGATAGTTCTTTTACTGTGTCAACCTCATTAAAAAATGAATCAGGTTTTGAGGATAGTTCTATTATTGTGTCAACCTCATTAAAAAATGAATTAGGTCCTGAGGATGGTTCTTTTACTGTTTCAACCTCGTTAAAAATGAAATAGGTCACTATAAGAAATTTTTTTATTTGTTTCAAGCTTGTATAAAAATGAAACAAACCTATCTCAAGCATTGTTTCCTTTATTTCAAGATTGTGTAAAAATGAAACCACTTTCAAGCATAGTTTTCCTTTGTTTCAAGCTTGTATTAAAATGAAACTATCTCAAGTCCATTTCAATTATTATTTTCAAGACTCGTTAAACTCATGAAAATCCCAATATTCTTTTGTTATCTTTCATGCTTGTAAAACACATGAAAATGTCGAGTTATTTCCATCTTTTCCTGCTTGTACATTAAATTGAAAGTCGACCACATATCATACTTTTATCTCTTTTTAGAGCTCTGTTAAACACGAAAAAGGAACCCCCATGGAGTTCTCTTTCAACTCTTTTAAGACTCCCAAAATATGAAAATATTGCTGAGCACTTGTCCTTTCAATCTTGTAAAAGGAATTGAAACGACATCTACTCAATATAACTTTAACCTTTTTTCGGACTGAGATAGATTATGTTTACGAAAAAGGAAAACCCTAGTAGAACATGGCTAGGAGGTTCCCCCAGGTATTATTTCATGCTTTTTCATATCTGAGGGACAATTTTACGAAAAATAATTTGTGGATTTTTCTTTTCGCCCCTTTTTCAAACTCTCTAAACATGAAAAAGGATTGAGTTTTCTCTGTCGTTAGACTTGTTAAAGCATCAAATAGTGACAGACTTGTCCATCATGACAAGATCAAATTTCACATTATCTATACTCGTTAAAGCATTACATAGCGATGGATTCACCTGAAGAGTTGAATTATACATCAAGCATATGGTATCCTCCTCAAGCTTGTTAAAAAATAAATAGGTATTTGTCAGCAATGACTGGGGAAAATTGGAAAGGGATAAAACACTTTATGGTAGCAAGTCGCTCTTGAACATGACACTCATTCACTTCATCTCCGTGAATTTTGGGTTGGGTAATCTTCTTGATGGTATCTCATACCTATGGTCTATCACACCATCCATCACTTTGGTTTTGGGTCAATGTTTCCAACTCATTCAGTGTCGATGATATGTTCAAGAGAAGTCACTAAGTTATTCCTCATCCTGTTCAATACTCATAAACCTTCATTTCATGACCCCCATCCCTAAACATTGTTTCATTAGTCACATTATATCTCTAAAATCATTACTCCCGTTTCGTTTTGTTGATAGGGGATACATCAACACCCTCTTGCGATGAGTTGTTTCCCATCGACATCATCTCATCATCCAGGAAGTTGAATTAAAAACAACATTTCAATACCTTGGAGCTTGCTTACATCAACGATATTTTTCTCACTTCTGGCGACAGTTTGACATAAAAGGCCTTCGACCGAAAGACTTTGTATGATGTTCGACATCAAATCATCTAGTCACACCATGCAGAATGTACTGCAGTAGCTTGAGAGCCATTATCATCAACGGTGGTTTCTCTCGCGTCTGTTAATGTCTTACATAATTGGTTGGTAATCATACATTGTCTTCCCATGTTCGACTTTAGGTCACATATTCGCATGTTCAGACTCATACTTAAGCGATCGAGTGAACAAGATAGAAGACCTCGAATCTAGTTTCATCCATCCGGGTTGTGATTTTAGGAGTAGTACCAAATCATTCGTACGATGGTAATTACACAGATGGTAATACTATCATGGGTCTATATATGTAGACAACTTTCTGATGTTATGATAGTTTATGTGTTGAGTATGGGTATGCCTCCATCATCAATTCATGTCCAAGATAAAAAGATATCATGACTTAATGTATTGTAATTGATGCAGGTCACTGTCCACTTTAGATCCTACTCCTCACATCGTAAAGCATATCAATCAACATTATCACTTTTGACTTCATGCTTTAGGGGGGAGATGTTAAAGGTCAATTTGGGCATCATCCCAAAACACAGATCAGTATCCATTAGGGCATATCATACTCTAAATTTTTTTCTACATGCCCTAAACAAGTCATCCCATTGATGTTTTTCCTTCATGAAATTTTCACTGCATAGATGCCAGTTGAAGTGGCCCATTGAGCCATCAACGCACCCCTAGACTGCAGTAAGTGATTTGTAAAGCATCTCCTCCCATGCAAGGCTGCGTTGCAAAGGATCTAGGCCCACTTTAAGGTGCGTTGGTCGACTAGGAGCACATTTTTCATTGGATTCTGGGAATCTTCCCAACCTCTAGTGGCTTCTAGAAGCTGTTCCAGCTTTCACCTCATCTGATAGCTTCGAATATGGACACCATGGAACCATTAAATCTCTTATCTTCCTACTCCCATGAACAAGGAAACCTCTTCATCCATTTTTGGAAAATCCATTCAATGATTCATTAATGTCAAACTACCTTCATCTACTTATAAATTGAGCACTGATCATAGTGCAAAAGGGAGAAAGAATTTGTATTAGTAGAGTTATGCTGGTGAGATCACAACTCTCGGGGGTATCGTATGCATGTAATTTTATGCTGCTGGAGTGATGTTGCTGGTGTGATGAGGATGGGACTAAAGCTAGAGCGAGTTGACATCGAATCGATCCAAATGGTTGTAACTTCTCCTTCTACTTCATAATAAAGAAATTTGTTCCTTTCCTAATACATGAGTCCATGATCTTATATGTGTATTTTCAAAGGAAATTGATTCAATTTGTTTAACATGAATATATCATATGCCTTTATGTCATTTTTTGTCTCTTGTTTTCCATTGCAGGTATCAATCAAGCGATTTCAGTTTGATTGAGAGCGATGGAAGCGATGGAAGGGATACGAGAAATAGCGAAAAGATTACAAGTATGTATTCTTCCCTTATCTATTCATTTTAAGGAAATGGTCAAACATATTTCTTTTGTTGTTCTAAGAAGAAATATCTATCCGTAGGTTTTATTTTTGTAAAATAGGTACTGGCCAAAATTATGGTGGTGATATAGCATAGGTTAGAGGTATTGACCAAGATTATGGTGACTATTTGATGTTGTTGATTTACCATCGCTTAGAGTTGTTGACCAAGATTATAGTAATCAGATGATGTTGATGTTAATGATGGATTGATTTAACCTTTTCTTAGAGAAATTTGTAAAAAAAAGAATGTTTATTTTTGGTACCATACAAAGTGCTCTAAGTCTCAAAATTTGTGGAGAGGCTTAGGCACATGTATTCTAAAGAACCTAGAAATCATTTGTGGAAATTCAACCTAGACTGTTTTTTATTGAAATAATTAATTATTTTAATGGGGACTCTAAGTCTAAACTTTGGGAAATTAAATAATTAAAGGGTATTAATAAAATAGAGTGTGAATATTCTAGAGTACATGGATCAAGTCAAGATATAATATTAGCCATTGATTGCAGATCTAATCTCGATCGTTGATGTCTCAACGAGAAGAATATAAAGGAAGGCTTAAGGGTTATTTGGAAAGATACAACGACTGAATCTAGAGATCAAAATTTTTGAAGTGAGAAGTGCTCAAGACGAGAAATCAATCTAAGTGATTCCAGTGCAGAGAGGGGCAGATATAGCTTCCGGAGAGAGAGTGACTTTCTTAGCTAGATTATCACCAGCAGAGAGAGGCAAAGAGAGAACCAGTAGAGCCAGCGCAGAGTCAGAGAAGCACAGAGCCACACAGGGCTATGTAGAGGTTGCGCAAAGGCATTCAAGGAATTTTGAGGTATAAAATGGGCCTCCTAAGAAAATTATAAAGTAATAGTGGAAATAATAAAATAAGATTGGATTATATCATTAAATTTTAGAGGGAAAAAAAGAAAAAAAAACTATTTTTTCAATTTGTATTTTCAACTTATCTCCCTATGAGTTTACTCAAATTTCGAGCGGGAAAACTCATTGGATGCATGATTTTATTCCTCATCCAAAGAGTACCCATGTTTCATACTTTTGATGGACATTTCTACACGAAAAGTGAGAAATACATGAAAAACGTGATTGCAATCACGTTTTTTCATCTATTTCTCAATTTTCATGTAGCAGGGTCCATTAAAAGTATGCAACATGGGTACTCCTTGGATGATGAATTAAATTTTGCATCCAATGAGTAATCACGCTTGAAATTTGAGTAAACACTTAGGGAGATAAGTTTAAAATACAAGTTGAAAAATTAGTTTTACTATTTTATTATTTTTTAATATTTTTACTTTTCTACCCCAAAAAATGGTGAATCATCTCCCATGGTTGACATCATCATCTTGAATCCTATTGTTTCTTATAAATTTTATTTTGGTTGTACATTTTTCCTAGGAGGCCGATTTTGGACATCAAAATTTCTCTAATTCCAAGAGTGTTTCCGAGATTTTTCTATCGGATAAGTTTCAGAAGCTGGGATCTGGGGTGTGAGACTGGGAGGCAAAGATCTGAAATTATGGGAGGCAGATCGATCTACAACTTCGGTGATGCAGTTACAAGAGGAGGTGATGCAGGCCCTATGCAGGGCCCTCCAGAGGTACCTCATCCAACATCCGAATCAACTGGGAAATTCCAGTGATTGAGTGAGGTAAAACTCATAGTTTTTTTTCCAGTATTTCTCTCTCTATAATTGAATAACCTTGGAGGTATTCAGATATGTATTCAAAATTTTCTACTGCTTAATAAGAATAAAACCTTAGATGTGTTGCACTAGTTTTCCCGCATTGGGTTTTTTCGGGGATTTTCATCCAAAAATAACGGTGTCCTATGTGAATATTTTTCTTTGCTCAGTTTCCTTGTTTCATAATCATATTTAATTAAGTGTAGGTTTCTTTAGTAATTTAATTCAATGTTTCAAGAAGTGATCTGAAATAATTTTGTAATGCAATTTACAAAGTAGGTGAAGTAGCTTCAACTGGTTGCAGTTGGATTCTTGAGAGTGTTAGCTCTAGGAATTTTCACATGGTATCAAAGTGTTTGATGTGAAAAAAGAAGAGAAAATATAGCATTGAAGCGAATTCCGAATTTTTGCAGCAACAATAGATTGAAACCCAAGAGGGATTGCGCAGTTCTAGCCAGAAGGACTAAATTTTTGAGGTGGTCTCTCTCTGAGTGAATCGACAGAGAGGTAAGACTTCTAAATCGAGATCTTGCCGAGGCATAGGGAGTAGTACAAAGCCTTCATGCAGAGCCAGAGGCATGTAGTTTTTCTGTAATTAGTTGTGTGGAAGAGAAGCATCACACGAAGAAGAAGAGTACATATTGATGGAATTCTTCCTTAGTGAGTTCCTTTTCCAAGGAATTCATATTTTCTCATTTTCTGGGCAGCATAGGAGCAAAAAAATTACTAGGTCCATCAGGGAGTGCATAAGCTAGCCTAGAAGCTACACAGTAGGGAGAAAGAGGGGTCAGTTTGAGAGTTTTCGGCTGATATGGCATCTCACAAACTTAGAGATCGGGATCGGTTGGAGAGATCCTCCAACTATGTGATCTCGAAGGAAAGAATCAAATTCCTTCTGGATGAGTATGATATCAAGGTGTTCATAGACAACGTGGTTTTTTTACCTACAGATCCATATCAAAATAAAAAGTACAAGTCCGATATGGCAAAGGCCTAGAGGTTAATCCTTGCTGGTGTCAAGGATCATATAGTCTCTGATATAGCTAGCAATGAAACAACCATGAAGATATGGGAGGCCTTATCTGTGATGTACGAAGTAAATTTCGAGCAGCAGAAGATGTAATTAGAGAAGAAGCTCCGGATGATCTAGATGCAGAAGGGGGAGCACATTGTTCCATTCCTAATGAGACTACAAGATATTTGTGGTTAGTTTGCAGCTGTGGGATATACCCCATCTGCTACAACTATGGTGAGGTTGGCCCTTAATGTAGTCACTGAGGAGTGGCAAGTTTTTTGTCCAAAGTAAATTGGTCAGGGAAACGCTACCAAGTTGGGAGTCGATGTGGGAAGCTCTTCAGGAGGAGGAGTTGAGAAGAGATCTAGTCAAGTGCAAACTTGACGATAGCAGCGAGAGTGGATCAAAGAATCCAAAGGAGGAGGAGAATGTAGCTGATGTGAATGAGGTATGTTAGTTATGCTGTGCTAATTCCCCTTTCATATTTTTAAAACAATGCCTTATATGTGCTTAAGGGTTCAAGTTCTCTTGCAAGATATTTCTCATGAGTGTTTTTCATGTTAATTTAATGAAAAATTTAACAAAAAAGAAAGACTAAAAAATAGAAAATAAAAGTACAACACATCAACACAGGGATTTGATGAAGGAGTTCACCCCTCCTAGGTTACATCTCCTTGGTCCAGCTTCCATGGCTTGGGCCTCTATACTATTCTAAAATTTGCAAAATTATGTGTTTACAATTATTTTTTGCTCTTGAAACCTGCACCAATGAGTTTAGAATGGCCAAAAATGGTCATCTAGCCTCTTTCTTCTCCTGATTTGGTCGAAACTCCAAAAGTTGTGACTTTTTTTTCAGTGTTTCCACAATTTCTGGCCTAAATTTATCTAACTGGAGCTAAATTCGGTTATTTGGCACTAAAATTGGTAGTTCCACTGGATTTGGTGGACCGCCAAACTAATTTGGTTTAATTAAATTAAACTGCATTAACTTAATTAAGCGAAGTTAACGCTAATTAAGCGTGTTTAACCTTTAAACTCATGCTAAGTGGAAAATCTAGTTTAGTCTTAAGTAATGGTGATTAGTGTTAATGAAATGGGATTAACCATATTAATCTCCGCGCTTAGGATTTAGCACCCTTCGGTGCTCCGCTGGTCACTATTTGTGGTCATATGTGTTGGGGGCTGGCCCCCTTCCCCCCCCCCTCGACGATGGATTTTGTACACATTAAATATATGTGAAGAACTTATATGGTAAGATATAATGTGTATATGGAATGTTTAAGTGCTTGGTTATGGCATGGGAGGTTGCGAGGTCAAACACTGGTGCCTCCATCTGGTCTTCAACCAAAAATTTTACTCCGCCATGAGGGAGACACATGGTGACCCCAGACTCAACCACGTGTCTCCTCCTCATTGGCCCACACATAAGCAATAATAAAGTTTCACACCATGAATTTCAAAAACCAATCAGATGCTCCCACATGGCAGAGTATCATTCACCAAAGGAATTTGACCAAATTTGACCTTGCCTAATGTTGAAGCCTTGAAAATCACTGCTTCAAACATTGGGGGATAAACACCTGATCGGGACCTTAGGACAACTCCTTTTCTGTTTGGCATGGTGGCTCCGATTCGATTTATAGGACTAGTTTCCTAGTAATTTAAATGGGTTGGTAATGGAATGATTGAATGAAGGGAAAATGGGACTAAATGACTGAAATAAAACTATTTAAACTAACTTAAAACTGATAAGAAAATTCTAAAACTAACCCGGGCATCGAATGTGAATACAACTTTAAATTGTTTCAATTGAACAATAACAATGAAAATGTGTTATAGCTTAAATGAAATATGCAGTAACAAATAAAGATAACTTTGTTTAAGAAATTAAACAGAGTTATAATAACATATTGCATTCATCATCATATATCGTTTGCATATATTGTAAAAGATAAATATTTCTATACACTCAGAAATGATATGTATAAAGAAATATTGTAAAACGAATACATATAAACGATAACAATTTAAAAGAGAATATCACATAACATAAGAAACTAACAGTGAATAGATAAAAATACCATATCCATCTTGATACTTTCCAATGTAATCTGATATCCAAATCTAGAAACTTCAATGTAAAATCAACTCCAAGATACAGAAATGCAATTCATAAAGGCAATTTCACAGAGAATCACCAGATGTGATCCTTTATAAAAATATAGGAGTCAATGGAGGACAGAAATGTAATCTCGAAGTCCAAATATTACAAATTTAGGACCCCTTTCTAAATGCATGAAAGGGGTTTAAATAGGTACTTAACAAAATATAACTAAAACTATTCCTACAATCTATCTAAATAAAAAAATCTAGAACAGAAATGCGATCTTGAGGTAAACTGACTCATTGATTATTTGTTGTGTTTGATGTGCCCAGATGGCAAATTTTGAGCATTTCCTTCACTTCTTCAGGATGACTAAGCTTTGAGTGCAACCGCCCTGTATATGTGGCATCGGAGAATTCAGGAATGATGCAATCGATGGCATTTGAAAGAAATTTTGTTGTTGTTTGTTGACTATGTGGCTTGATAAAGTAAGTCCACATTGTATCCCATGATATTCCTTGTAGTTGGCCAATTTGCTGATTTTTATTAATTATCTCTTGTTTCCATCTGTGATCAGTTTCTTTTACCTTAGTTAATTGGCCAGGAGTGCAATCTGCAATTAAATTGATTGCATATAGGTTATCATTCACCAGCTGTGTTACATTGTTCATTATGCTTTTAGCTCTGGATGTAGCTCTTTCTGCTTTGATCAACCACTGTTCCCATTCTGCAAAAATAATTTCTTTATGTCTCTCAATAATCTTGGGAAGATTTGCTTTTCTTCCTGATTCTGAGTCTTGCCATAACAGAAATTCGGAGATTTTTTCATCAGCTTCATCAAATTCAATTTTAAGAGTGACTCCTTCATCTTTTTTTTCACGAGGGGAAAGCTCACGGGAAACCCGGGCGTACTTCCCCAGAATTTCTGGATGGTACGTGCGGTAAACCGTTCGGCGGACTTTCGGCGCCTAACCCCAAAGGACTCAAGAATCGAACCCGTGACCTCCCTCAACGGAGAGGACCACGTATTGGCTCACTACCGCTTGAGCTAACCCTTGGGGCTGTGACTCCTTCATCTACCAAGGAAGATGTTAATTTACATAGGGATTCTGCTACTGCAATTTTTAGACAAAATTCATTTAATTGTTGAGACAATAACTTGTTTGTCTCCAGGGATTCATTTTTGAATTGATCCAAACTGGGATAATAATTAAACTTGTCTAATTTAGATTGAAACATCTTCTCTTGCTCAATCTTTGAAGTTTGCTCATTTTGTAGAAGAGCCTGTAATTTTTCTCTTTCTTGATTTAGCTGCTGTTGTTTTTCTAAAGTTTGTTGATCTATCTTTTCTTTTTCAACAGCAAACTACTCTTCTAATTGTTTATATTTGAGCTCTCCATCCTGCAATTGTTGTTTTAACTGAATGATTTTCTGTTGATTCTCTGTAACCTGTTCTTCTAACATGGCTATTTGCACATCCTTTTACTTCATTAACTGTGTAACTTCAGATGCTTTGTCTATAGTAGCAGCACTATAGGCACTTGCATACTAGGATAATTTGGTGAGATCCTCAGATGGATTCACCTCATCATTCTTATAAACAATATTCATGAATTCCACCTGTGATGTCAAAAGTGCATCTTGATCAATTCTCCTCCTTTTCCTCTGTTTTCTCACAACATTCCTATGTTTAGGACTATAAAATATATCCAGAGGAGGGATTTCTTCTATCTTCAACATGATCTCACCTGTGGTATTTTCAGGGATGATTTCTATATCCCAGTCTTTCGGATCATAAACTTGGAGAGTGTTCTGTTGTCCTATTTGCTGGGAAAATTGTTCATATTGGCTCAAAAAATGAGGAGAAACAATAAGTTTAGTAGCTTCATCTCCTCCAAGTTGAGAATTTTCACTATTGTTTATATCACTTTTAGGTGCCTGTTCAGTATTCTTACTGTCTGTGCCTCCTTTTTCAGTATTCATATCGGCATCAGTACCTGTGCTTTCTTTTCTTGCATGGGCCGAAGAACGTTGTACATCAATCTTAGCAACTGTTTCTGTCTTTTCAGTATTAAATTTGCTGCTAATATCTTTCTTTTCTAAAACATGATTAGTTCATGTTACCTCTTTGCCAGATGTACTTCCTGTTTCCTTCTGTTGTGAATCATATCCCTGTGTAGAAACTCTCAACTGATCCAGAGGAACTTTGGGTAACCTCTGACTTCTAAATAACAAAAATTTATTCATTTCTTCGGCCTGAAGTTTGGACTTCACCAAATAAAAAACTTGGGACATTTTGTCTGCAGAAACAAATAAATCATCAAATATATTTGGTTCATGTTTGAACCGAGCAATCGAAACAGAAGTAGTAAAATCATATGCCACCTTCCTAGGATCATATTGCCTTCCTGGGATTGTTGAAAGCTTGAGATCGGTTAACTTAACAACTTCTATTTCAGCATGGAAAAAATTGTTGAGAGTATAGTCACCACATTTAAAAGGAAAAGTATGCCACATAAGCTTCTTGTTGTTCTTCAAATTTCTAGACATGACTTCTACTGTCAGCTGATAAGAAATTTCCTGTGTTATCAGTTTGTCTGGAACATACAAAGAAAGGATGTGTGGTTCTACAATATTTCCAAAAAATCTGACATATGTGAACTTTTCCTCTCCGAACTAATCTCCAATTGAGGACAAATCAACTCTAGCTTTGTCGGAAAGTCTAGGAGGGAATCAACCAAAAATGATTTGGTAAATCGAAATAAGAAAACCATGACAGACTCTGTAAACATGAATTCTAAAATGCCCCTGCCATAAGAACTTGTGATATATATATGAATTGGAACAGGTTCTTTAGGAGTCCATTTCCATCCCAATAAGGGGAATTCAGAATTGAAACAAAGGGCATCTAGGATATAAGCACAAAAATAAAAAGGAGTGGAATTTCGTGAATTTTTGTCTTTCTGTACTCGAGAATTCTGTTGGCTATCTTATCAGACAGAATAACAGCCCAATCCATTATCTCAGAACTAACAACAGAATGTATTAATGGGACCATTTGAATGGAAAACCTAGCTGAGTTACCATTTCCAAACAATCTACACATATTTGTTGCAGCATAACAGTATGGAGGCAAAAGAGACTCCACAAAGTACATACCTGATGCCTCGTGTCTGTGCTTTTCAGGATCCCTTCTCCATTCTCTAATTGGTTCTGACTGGTTTTCATGATTTGGGGCAAATTCCTTGATAAATTATTTGTTATAAATCTTCTGTGGGTCTGGAAGGTGGTACATCGCTTTGATGTCTTCTGGTTTGAATGACCCGAATATTGATCCAGATGCAGAAACAAAGGTTCTGTCTTTGATAGCCACATTATCAATTACCCATCTAATAACATCATAATATGGGAAAATGTTTGCCCGAGCTGCAACTCGGTGCAGAAATGAGTTTGCTAATGCACCAATAATATTTTCAAAATCAGAGTCCGAGTCGGCTTCGTCAGGAACTGTAGCCTTAGCTTCAACAACCTTAGGGTTTTCCTTTTCCAGTAAGTTGTATACATTTTCCCATGTAATCTTACCAAGTTCTTGGCATGAGGTATTTGTAACCGCTTAAGCTTTGCTGGTTTCTCTTTAGGCGGCATAGTGATCACAGGAGCTTTTGCAACAATGGAAGCTTTCGATTTCCTGAATCTCTTCGACATTTCAATATCGGATAGTGTTTCTCTTGTTCTGCGAATGGAAAAATTGGATGTTCTATTGTTCTGCAACAAAGAAAAGCTTTCAGCCAAGGTGAAGACATAATAATTAAAACAACTATACAAAAGGACTATTCGCTGATTTGTATTTATTATATCCGTGGTTTAAAACTTAAATGCCCTCTAGGGAATCACACTCATGCATTCAATAACAAAACAAATTGTTGTTATTTGTTTGATTTGTGAATTAATGTCAACGTACAATCAGAGATTTGGCATATTTCGAAATAAGTGTAGGTATATTACCTTTTAAATCTTTGAAACATGATGTATAATAATGTATGAATATTTAAGTTGTATTCACATCACGATTCGTTTAAAAGGAAAATGAAATAAAACTTATTCCAAATTACGATTGTGAAGATTGCATAAGATATTTTCAAATGAAATGAACCATTTAAGAGCTTCTCCGATAATCCAATTGCGATGAAGTGGGGTCCGCTGCATCGGAGTCTTTTAACCACATGAATATATTGTTTTAATTCTTCCGAAATGCGATTGCAAAGAATCGCATCACATCGAAAGTATGCAAAAGAAACATAACACTTGAAAGTTTATCCAAAATGCGATTGCGACTGAGCGTGATCGCATCAAAATTTTACAAAGTGAAAATAAACTTTAAAGAATTCTTCGATTTTCCGATTTGCGAATACTGTATATATCGAATATTATTAAATATAAAGCCTTTATATAATATTTTGATATGATTAAAATCTTTGTTTATCACCGGATCAGAAATTTTTTTAAAGGTTTATACACTTTGTAAATAAAAATATGCAATGTATCCTTTTACCAATGAATCTTTTATTTCTAATAAAAATGATTGGGATTTTTTCTAAATCTTTTATTTCTATCTAGAAAGAAAAATAAAAGGGGACCTATTTCTAAATTGGATTTATTCTAAAATTTAAAAATGGGGAGGGTTGTTGTACAGTACAACACCTAATCAGTATGCCACGTCACCAGTATGGATTGCTGACTGGGCTCCCTGCCATCATTTTTTTTCCTATTTAGCAAAGCGAACATAAATCATTTCTAGTAGCATACAGAGACCATTTCGCACGAAACAAAGTGTGTCAGATTCAGAACGATGAGAACTACATGGTCGTTTAGGTTTCAAACCATTCTGAGAACTTTGATTTTTGAGCAATAATCTGAGCACCTGATCATTCCTCCCCACTAGAAGCCTTTTGGACCCAAAAATCTCTTTCATTACTGAACATGTGGATGAGGGTACAATTTCCTCACCCTTCCAGTCTTAATCCACTGGAGATTTCCCAATTTCAACAATTTGAGCTCTTCATAAAAAGTAATATTTTTCCTTGATTCCAGAGACCCTGTCTTACTGTTGTAGACACTGTCATGCTGCAATTTCCCAGAATTTGCGAAACAACAAGTTTTCATTGAAGAAAAAAATGTGTTCCCACCTCGATCATCAATAAAAGGAAACTTGAAAAATTTCTCACCTTGAACACTATTGACATGGTGATTTTTAGCTTGTCTTGCTTTGTATTTGCGTCGAGTTTTGACCAAGTATTTTTTCCATTTCCATGTACCATTTTGAAACCAAAAACAAGAACTTATGGAACCTATGTCTTCTTTGCAAATTTTTTTGGGACTTTCTCTTTGACCTTTTCACTCTCTTGCACCAGCATCTTGTTCCCATCATTTTTCAACATTGATGTGGACTGCTACAAATCTTTCACATCTTGTTTACCTATTTTTAAAGGCAACATGTTAAAGCCATAAAACATATTATTACAAACATTAGCAACTTAAATGAAATCATATTTTTCATTTTATGCATCTTTTTGAAAGGTCTCATTCAAAACATCACTATGCTTGAACATTAACAAAGACAATTTTTTACGTGCATTCATATTCTCTTCATTTCTCCTGCATGTATAAGAGACAAAATTCTCTTATTTTTATGCGCTCTAACTATGTACTCAATTCCATCCTTGAAAAAGTGGTACTTATTCTCATGGTGATGGAATATTTCCCTCCTATCATAAAGATAAGGACTTCCCAAAACAATACCTGAAATCTCAAGCGGAACTACATCACGTTCAACTTCATCAAGAAAGTTTGAATTGATTGCAAACCTTAGGATGCACTTCCTTGTTACCTGCAAGTTTGCATTCCTCCATATCCACCCAAAAGGATAAGGTCTTGGATGTGTAACAGTTTCAATATTTAACTTCTTAACTAAGTCTTCAGAAATCAAATTAGCTTGAGAACCACTATCAAATAGTGTGTCTATTTTGGTATGCTTTGAAACAACTCTAATATGAAAGAGATCAATTCTAATATCTTCATCTTAAGTTACATTAGAATAACTTGAAGAACTAGTGCTTGCTATGTTCTTACCTTTCAAACACATTGCTGTAATATTGGTTTCATCTCCTGAATTTGAACCTAATTCATGTTTAATGATTGCAATTGTTTTCTCCTTCTCTTTGGTTTTAAGTTTGTTTGGCTTCAACTCTGGATGGAGCTACCAACAATGGTCTTCATCATGGCCATTTTTCGAACAATGTTTCCATGTGAGTTTATCTTTCTCTATTTTAATAGAACCATTTTTATTTCCTCTTCCATTAAACTTACCCTTTCCTTTACCTTCATACTCAAGGACACTATCACTTTTCTCATCTGCACTGTGTTTCCCTCTTGCTTCTAGATGTGTGGCTTGAACAAAAACCTCATCTAAGTTTGTGGGATTGAACATGAAAATAGTATGTCTAAGATAGTTGTGCAACCCCCAATATATTTTAACAAATTTTCTTGAGAAGATAAATTGGCATCCAAAATAAGAGCTCTTCTCCTAAATTCATGAGTGTAATCTTGCACACTTTGACCTTTCAATTGTTTAAAATTATTCGAGTCCATAATGGATTTTTGCATGTAATCTAGAGGGTATAATTTCATTTTAATGGAAGCAATAAAATTAGACTAGGACATTGATATATTACCGTGGGTTTTAATATCATCTTGTGTCCTTGCTTCCCACCATACAAGTGTTACGCCCTCCATTCTCAAGGAAGCCAATTGAATCTTTATGTCATCCTCTTGAAAGTTATGAATTCTGCAATAAAGCTCCAACTGAAAAATCCAATTATCCAACTTCTCTACATTCACTTCGCCATTATACATCGGTATCTCAAATTTGACATCAATTTTAAGTAAGGGTGTTTTACTAGTTCTATTTGAAGTATGTGGATGAATAGATTGAAGAGTTGTGGTGGTCGAAGATGATGAAGAGGAAGGTGTAGATGGTGGTGAGGATGATGGTGGAGTGGATGGTGGTTTCCTACCATATCCATGGCCTCCTCCTCCTGAGGAACCCTCTCCTCTTGGAGGCCTAGAACTTTCTCCTTGCATCCTTAAATTCCTCTCGTCATAGAGGACCTTAACCATCTCAGTTAGATCAAAAAATGCCTTTCTGAATGCTCTCTCATCTTCTGTCATGGTAGGTTCTCCTTGAGACATGCTCAAAGAAGACTCAACTTCAACTTGATGATGTGTGGGTGTTGAAGACTTTGGCAAACTTTCCCTTCTTCCTCTTGACCCAACTGCAGGGCTTTCAACCAGCTTCCTTTCTTCACTTTTGAGTTTTAACCTTGTAAGCATGACAAAAAATTGCAAACAATTAGATCCCTTCTTGCACAAAAAACCACAAGGGTTAGATACGAAAAATGATCTGAATGAGGTATGTTTTTTATGCTATTCTAATTCGCCTTTCATATTTTTAAAACAATGTCTTATATGTGCTTAAGGGTTCAAGTTATCTTGCAAGTTATTGAGTCTCATTAGTGTTTTTCATGTTAATTTAATGAAAAGTTTAACATAAAAGAAATACTAAACAATATAAAATAAAAATTACAACACATCAACATAGGGATTTGATGAAGAAGTTCACCCCTCTTGGACTACATCTCCTTGGTCGAGCTTCCATGGCTTGGGCCTCTATATTATGCTAAAATTTTAAAAAAAGGTGTTTAGAATGCTTTTCTACTCCTGAAACATGAACCAATGAGTTTAGAATGCAAAAAAATGGTCATTTATCCTCTTTTTGCTCATGATTTGGTCGGAAACTTCAAAACTTATGACCTTTTTCAGTTTTTCCACAATTTCTGGCCTAAATTTAGCTAACTGGAGCTAAATTCAGTTGGCTGGTGCTAAAACTGGAAGTTCCGCCGGATTTGGCGAACCACCAAACTAATCTGGTTTAATTAAATTAAACTGCATTAACTTAATTATGCACATTTAGCACTAATTAAGCGTGTTTAACATTTAAACTCGCGCTTAGTGGCAAATCCGGTTTAGGCTTAAGTAATGGCAATTAGTGTTAATTAAATGGGATTAACTGTTTTAATCTCTGTGATTAGGAGTTAGCACCCTCTGGTGCTCCGTTGGTCATTGGTTGTGGTCATATGCGTTGGGGGATGGCCCCCTCTCCCCTCGACGATGGATTTTTTACACATTAGATATATGCGAAGAACTTATATGGTAAGATCTAATGCGTAGACGGAATGGTTAAGTGCTTGGCTTTGGCATGCGAGGTCGTCGAGTCGAACCCTGGCACCTCCATATGGTCTTCAACCAAAAATTTTACTCCGCCATGAGGGGGACACGTGGCAGCCCCAGGCTCAACCACGTGTCTCCTCTTCATTGGCCCACACAGAACCAATAATAAATTGCCACACCATAAATTCTGAAAACTAATCAAATGATGCCACTTAGCAGACTGTTATTTGTCGGAGGAATTTGAACAAATTTGACCCTGCCTAGTCAGCATGCCACGTCAGCAGTACGAATTGCTGATTGGGCTCCCCATCATCATTTTTTTTCCTGTTTAGCAAAGCAAACAAAACTCATTTCTAGGAGCATACAAAGTCCATTTCGCGTGAAATGAAGTGTGCCAGATTCAGAAAAACGATCACTACACGGTCGTTCATGTTTTGAGCCATTCTGGGAACTTTTTTTTTGAGAAATAATCTAAGCACCTGATCAACAACACTCACATCGAAGGGAAAACAAGGGTAAAAAAGAATAAAGAGAGATGTTTCGAAGGTGAATTGATTCAGATATGGTGAGATGGGAAACTTTGCATTGCAATTTCCTCTGAAGAAAAAGTACAAGGATGAGGAGAACAATCCAAAGATTGAGTTGCAAAGATCGAGGAGGATGAGTATGCCATAAGTGCCCACGCATCTCCAGGAGGGAGATGGGGTGACATGGAACTGTAGTTCACCTTGAACATCAGTTGGGAAGGATCCTTGAGGAGGCCACCTCTTAGATCACAACCCTTCTATAGGTGCCCATGATCAGTAGTAGTATGATGGAGGAGTCTTTAGTTGGAGCCAAGAGTGATGAAGTGACAAATGTAGTGGGTATTAGTGCCAACTTCTGAAAAGCGTAGAGCATAGTAGCAGTAGTGCAGTGCAAAGAAGCAATAGTGCAGTGAAGGGTAGCAATAGTGCAATGCAACGCAATGCAGAGCAATAGTAGCATAGTGCATCATAGGGACAACACAGTAGCTATCATAAGTCAGATATTTAACACCAAGGTGCATCCCCTGAATGCTTGTTTATTTTTTGGGTGGTTTTCAATTGCTTCTATCAGTAGCTGAGTTGTAGTACAGATGCAGTGTTAGCAGTGGTAGTGTTGGAAACATAGCATATGTATCACATGAAAGGGAGATATAGTACGGATGCAACAATGGTAGTGGCAGTGTCATGGGCAATAGTGCAGTTGCAGCAGCAGCGCAGTGGTTGGTGGACAGCTTGTCAGACATCAACATCGTAGAGGATGCTTCAGGGTCTAAGCAGTATACAGTAGGCATGTTGTTAGAGCACTTTCCCCACTAAGAGGGAGTGTTGATTTTTGGTAGCATCGGAAGTGCTCTAAGTCTCAAAATTTGTGGAGAGGCTTAGGCACATGTATTCTAAAGAACCCATCAATCATTTGTGAAAATTCCACTGAGAATGTATTTTATTGAAATAAATAAATTATTTTAATGGGGACCCTAGTCTAAACTTAGGGAAATTAAATAATTAAAGGGTATTAATAAAACAGAGTGTGAATCTTCTAGAAAACATGGATCAAGTCAAGTTATAATCTTATTCGTTGATTGGATATCTAATATCAGTCGTTGATGTCTCAATGAGAAGGCTACAAAGGAAGGCTTGCGAGTCATTTGGAAAGATACACTGATTGAATCTAGAGATCAAAGTTTCTGAAGTGAGTAGTGCTCAAGATGAGAAATCCATCTAAGTGATTCCAACACAAAGAGGGGCAGAGATAGCTTCCGAAGAGAGAGTGGTTTTATCAGCCAGAGAATCATCAACAGAGAGAGGCAAAGAGAGATCCAGCAAATCTAGCGCAGATCCATAGAAGCTGGCGTAGAGCTAGCACAGAGCCACGCAGGGCTACACAGAGGCCAAGAGGGTTTCTGAGATTTTTTTGTTGGATCAGCTTCAGAAGCCGAGATTCGGGTTGTGAGACCAGAAGGCAAAGATCTAAGATTTTGGGAGGAATATCAATATACAGCTTGGGTGATGCAGTGCCAAGAGGACGTGATGTAGGCCCTACACTGCATGCGCTATGAAGTGAATGTGTAGAGGCAACGCAGGGTCCTCCAAAGGTACCTCATATAGCATCCGTATTAGCCGGGAAATTCCAGTGATTGAGTGAGGTAAAACTCACAATTTTTTTGCCATTATTTTTATCTTTGTAACTGAATAATCTTGGAGGTATTCGAAGATGTATTCATAATTTTCTACTGCTTAATAAGAATAAACCCTCATATTTTTTGTACCGGTTTTCCTGCATTGGTTTTTTCTGGGGATTTTCATCCAAAACTAACGGTGTCCTCTCTGTATATTTTCCTTTGCTCAGTTTCCTTGTTTCAGAATCATATTTAATTAAGTGTAGGTTGCTTCAGTAATTTAATTCATTGTGTCAAAAAGTAATCTGAAATAATTTTGTAATGTAATTTACAAAGTAGGTGAAGTAGATTCAGTTGGTTGCAGTAGGATTCCTAAGAGTGTTAGATCTAGGAATTTTCACAGAGAACATATGGACAGTCATTATGAATACCTCCTTGGCTAAGAGGGTGTGTTGAAATTTTGTAGCTACTATTGGTCTTCATAATTCATACTTTATCCCTTGAAAATATATATAATGAAAAATGTAAGACATATTCTTCATGTCATTTTCAAAAGAAGAATTTTAAATTTCCAAAATTGAGTTTTAGCTCTAAAATGTTAATTCAACCCTCCAAAAGAATGAATTTTTCATGCCCCTTTAGTGATGTTGATTCATGTTCCTTAGATGACTATATAAATGCATTTCGTCCTCCCCTTATAAGCAAGAAATTTGGATCACTTTCTCTTCTATTCATATGATTTTTTTTGAGGCAGAGCACGTTTGAAAGAGAAATATTTTACTAAGTTTACAAGGAGATTGAAGTTTCCTTTCAGTAGAACGAATTTGGTCATCTTGGGTAGCAGACCAAATTAGAGTAGAATGATGAATTTTGGGCAGATTCATCTTGAGAAGAGAAACAAAATTTGGGAAAACCTAATATTTTAGCAAACCTAATATATGAGGCACAACAAATCGAGCTTATGGGCAATCCAAATTTCTGAAGCTACTTATCTTGACCAGGTCTAACCAGGTTTGGCCTAGGTTTCTTCATGGTCAGTTTGGCCTTTTTTTTTACTAAGATTGTATCTATTATTGAATTGAATGATTTCTCTAAGGAAAGTGTTGTTCAGTTTTCCCCCACGATTAGGTTTTCCCAGGGTAAAATTCTCGTGTCTCTTGATTAACTCTCTTTATGATCATGTTGTCATTTTTGTTCTACTGTTGAAGATATTCTATGCAATTTCTTAATTATTAATGTGAAATGCAAGTGCATTTGAAGTAAAAATAATTGGAAGTAATTGTAAGCCAAAATACCTTGAAAAATAAACACAAACAATCTCCAAATTAGGGTTTGAAAGGTACATAACTTACATGTGGCATAATTTTTTATCATTGGTGATTAAAAAGTTGTGATAAATGAATTATTATTATTTTCTCATATGAAAAATGGGTTTATAAAAATCATAAAAACTAATATATGACATCAAAAGAAAGTAAATACTTAGAATAAAAATTCTCCCAATTAGAGAAAATCATTAATGAAATTAATCTAATGTGTTTAAACAAGTGGATTTATCACTTTATCAAGAAAACTTTTCAAAGGAAAAGGTGGATGAAATGGAAAAAAAAATAATAAAAATAATAAAAAATTGCAAAATTCCCTCAAAGAAGAAATATAAAATCCATTAGTTCCATGGAAAATCTTCTCACATAGAGGCTTCCTAAAACGAGATCCAAGGAAGTTATGAAAACAAGAAAAACAATGGCATTGTGATTCAATCACATATGGGGGGTATTTTATCACAATTGGAGAGTACAAATATTGAATCACAAAACCATGATTTTTCATCTCAATATCCATGTCATGAGGGATTCTATGTGGTGCCAAGAAACTAATTTATTATAAATATTGACATGAGGAATTTTTATGGTAATGATCTTATAATATGGATATTATGTACTGAACAATATTTTGATCTAAACTACGTAATATCCTTACAAAAGGTAAATATTACATCTTTATATTTAGAATAAGATAAATCTGTATGGTATTAATGACTTTGTGAAATTAATGTTGTCTTGGTCTATTTTTATGGAGGAATTGATAACACATTATGGGGATATTAAGAGCAATACATTATTTAGTCAATCAATAAGCCTTCAACGAAAGATCCAATCACATAGCACATTCAATAATTCCAAAAGTTGTGTCTTAGGGTAAAGAACATTTCAAGAAGAGTGTGAGTTTGGTTTTGATGATGTTAAATGTTTATTTTACAAAAGAAAGAGAGAAGAGAAATATAAGTTATATTATTCTATTAGAATTTACTAAATTTTAAATATTGGTTTAAGTGTGATATGGAACAATAATAGAGTTTAAATTTTAGGCCAATCCAATTTTAGACATGTGTTTCCCAAGCCACCAGATGTACTAGAATTAATTATTTTCCCAAATTAACTTTGGTATGTTTTTTTAGCATATAAGAATACTTACTAGCAAAAGAGAAGAAATAAAATTTGCAGGAGAATGATACAATGCAACATGGAGAGAACATCACCCAGTAGAGATGATGAGTTGGATGAGAGAAAGTATGGTGAAGCCCCTCTAGACTTGGCTAAGACAATGAAGAGTTTAAAGGTTGGAATTTAGAGTTGCAAAGTTAATAATTAATAGAGCACAAGAGCACATGAGAAGTAGGATGATATCAATGTAGTGATTCTATAAAGTTTATTCGATATACAAAGGAAACTATAGCATGGAATAGCTACCTGTCATATGGGTAGACAATATTCATAGAAGATAATAAGCCTGTTAGGAATTTAGAAACATGGGTCAAATACTAGAAATGTAGGGAGAAATACTTCAATGAAGAGGAGCATGAGTGTCAAGAAAGACACATCCAACAATGACACTTTAGTAGACACCTTTGGTGAGGAGACATACAACTTAGAAAAAAATTTAGGTAATGAAATTCATTCAGGACTGCATAAGAAAATGAAGGATAGGCCTACAAGAAAATTCTTGCTCAAAGTGTTGAAATTTTGGTAGTTGTGGAACAAATTTTCACATAGACATAAAAGAAGCCCGTCATGCCCCAAAACTAGAATTCAAAATGGACAAAGAAATATTGTTATTATTAATGTATGGGAACTCCTCTTATTATCATGGCACCAAATTTCTTGGTAAAATAATCATTAAAGACATTTTGAAATCTATTTTATATTATTTTTGAGAAAATTCAAATTCAAGTGTTTTCCCTCCAAGATCCAAGTCGGCCTCATCAAGTCAGCCTGCCCCAAGGGATGTGTCCCTTCATGTGAACGATAAAATATAAATTGGAGTCTATGTTCCTCCATTTGACACATCAACTTGATGTAATTCTTTGTGGTTCATATAAGTTATTTGAGGCTCACATTATAGTGATATGTAGTTCACATTTGATATATTTGAGGCTTTCTTCTCTTCACAAGGCTTTCATATTGTATTGTGATCATATGCTATACTACGAGGATCACTTATAGAATGGATTGATTATACAAAATAGGTCTCATTACAGATACTCTGAGACTTGCTTATATAGTGTCTTATATTTCTTTATATGATTTGTTTTTGTGGTGGCTCGCACTATCTCTCCGTGGCTCACTATGAGGCTTGGATTTGTGCCTTGCGCTACCACTTTGTGGCTCACATATATGATATTTTTATATGGCTTGATTGTCTTTGTGGTATGTACCTCATTATTATATGGTATGGTTTTCACTTCTCTAAGGTAAGGGCTTGCATTTCTCTACAATATGTTCTCACATTTCTCCGTATGTCTTGCTATGGAATCCCTATGGCCCGCTACATACTCCATAACTCAGATCTCCTTCAGTGTAGGTTGAATTACATATAGCGTGCAAAAATATTCAGTGGTTCGATTTAAATGTCTCATTATGTATAATCTTCGCAATGACACATGGTTAGTATCTCTGTATTGATTCCATATTCTCTATGGATACGAAAAAGACTATATCTTTGTAATGCAAGAATTTTATAACATATTTTTGATGTTACAAGTCTACAAATTTATGATGCATAAAAATTATCTCAATAATATTAAGTTTGCTATATTTTCAAGAAGACTACAATGGTTCGAGTAGTATCCATATTAGCGATGCAATGAAACATGATGATGACCTTGATCTCTTGATAGATATGATACATAATGGAAACTACCTTGTTCGTATGATAGTGGTGATACATGATTTATGACCTATGATGTATGATGATAGTGATGTATATGTTCAACTGATACTTTTGATAATAATATTTCCATGATACATGTGACAATGACCTTGCTTATGTTACATGATAAATGATGTCAGTGACCTTGCTTATGATACATGATGACAATGAAATGATGAATGATGCATAAAAATGATATTGCTATGACACTATCCATGACATGACAGTATGGTTGTGACAATGACCTTGATGATAACATACTCTTGATGACAGTGATAAAATGATAGATGATAGATGTGAAAATGTCTCCATGGAAGATGTGATATTGTATATGATTGTGATATGATACCATCTCTCATGGAATTGTTTCATTCAGTTCACAAAAGAAGTTGTGAACTGAATTTGGTTGGCCTTAGGAGGCCTGATGTGATTGATGAATCACATTCTTATTGTACTTTCATCTCAGCTGAAAAATTGATGAATATCTAAGAATAGTAATTTGGTTAGGTTTTCCTCCTTGTGGGGATTTCCTTGGTATATAACCTAAATCTTGGTGTCTCTATTGTGTATGCTTTTCTTCTGTTGATATTTATTGTTCTGCTACATTGATTGATGATTATTGTTCTCTCTACATAATTTCTAATGATGATATGATGTTATGGGGTGAATGCAATAATATTGAAAATGGATAAATTTGTAATTATATACAACAAAGAACAATATAGCCCTAAAAATTAACATAGAATTCAAGAAGGTAAAGCCACCTACTTTTGATGGTGAGGTTAAGAAGAATGAGGATGGAAAGGCATGGTTATTATGGATGAATAAATATGTCAGGATACATAATTACTCTGAAAACATGAAATCTAGAGTTTCCATATTCAACTTAAAAGGAAAAGTATAAATTTGGTGGAAGACCACAAGAATGTTAATGGCATCAATGAAATGAATTTGACATGGGGAAATTTTGAAAAATAGTTCAAAGAAAAATACCTATCTGAAAGGTATTATGATTGAAATATTAGAGAGTTCCATGAGCATAGATTGAGAAAACTCATAATGGATTCTTATGCAAATATATTTATATATTTTCTAAGGTATGTACCTTATATGAAAGATGAGAAAGTGAAGATACAATATTTCCTCAGTGAACTGCCACAAGCCTATTAAGATCACATTGAGTTTGATGAACCAAAAACACATGATGACACTATCATAAAGTATAAATACTACTATGATTAGCCAAATCACAATATGGAATCCTAGACAACATGGGAGAAGAAAGATAAAACTAGATTCAATAAGAAATGCTATATGTCATCCCATTATAAGAATTCTCAAAGAAGTGTCAATTTCAATGTTGCAGCAAGAAGTGGTTACCAGCATAACTATCTCACTCAAAATGGGAATAAGAAAATAAGGCTAGCAAGGAAGAGTCTAGAAGAGTTGAAGGAAGGGCCATTGAAATGTTGTAGGTGTGGGGTAGAGAACCTAATGATATATTTTCCACACATGTAGTGTGATAGTAGAAGGGTATATAATGTATAAGAGGCAATTGATGTCAATGATGTGGACATGATTGTGCCTTATATTTATGTAGCCATGGAGAATCAACAAGAAGACCACAAAGCCTCAATCATGGAGATGGAAGGTATACTTTCCAACCATTCTATTTCAATATTAATTGACATTGGATCTAACCACAATTATATTGCACCACAAATTGTTAAGGCATGTAATTTGTAGTGGAAGAAACATAAATATTCATGATTGATTTATCTAGCTATAGGGGCCAAAATAAAGATGACTAAATCCATTAAGATGTCAATTCAAAATGAGTGGTTTGCATACCCAAGCCACCTTTAATTTTTTACGTATGGGGTTGTACAACATGTTGATTGGAATGGATTGGATAGCAAAGCTAAGAGATAAATTGGACCACTAAAATGAAACCTTGGAAATAATATATTATGAATGGAATAGTAAAACATCGTTCAGGGAGTGTGTAAGCCTATATAAATAAGAAAAAATTAAGCTTTGCAATTAAAAAATTTATCAAAAATTTATCTATTGTATGTTACCTATGACAAATTCAGTTGAAGATAATAAGTTGAAAAAGGAATATCATCTAGTGTTACAAAATTACATATATGTATTTAAAAATGAAAAATATACTACCTCCCAAAAGAGAGATCAATTTTCCAATTGAAATTACACCAAGAGAAGTGTGTGTGTCCCAAACACCTTATAGAATGATCATGCATGAGCTAGTGGATTTGAATATATAGTTAAAGGATATGTTGGACAAGGGGTACATCTAATCGAATGTGTCTCGATGGGGAGCACCAACATTATTTTTTAAAAAGGAATATGGTACCCTTAGATTATGCATTGACTATAGACAACTGAAAAATATAACCATTAGGAACAAATATCCATTTCCAAAAATTAATGACCTCTTTGATCAACTGATAGGAGCCCAAATATTTTAGGTTTGGATTTCATTAATTCAGGATCAAGGATGAAGATATTCATAAAATCATGTTTGGGACCAAGTACATGCACTATGAGTTTGTGATGGTGCCATTTGGACTTATAAATGCACCAACTACCTTTATGTTCTTAATGAAAAAATACTTACCAAATATTTGGATAAGTTTATATTGGTATTTATTGATGATACCATAGTGTATTCCAATACTAAGGAGGATAGTGAAGAACACCTCAATATGGTATTGTAGGTGCCAGGAGAAGACCAATTATATGCCAACTACAGTAAATTTGATTTATTTCAAGAACAATTACATTATTTATGTTATGTCATTTCAGGAGGGGGAGTGGAAATAGATGCAAAGAAGATTGAGAAATCATGGAATGGCTAGTCCCTCAAAATTTATCAAAAGTAAGACCTTTTATGGGATTGGCAGGATACTATAGAATATTTTTTCAAGGTTTATCAAAGATTGGCCACTTATTCACTTGTCTACAAATAAAGAGAATTATGCTTTTATGGTTGTCAAAGTGAGATGTAAGTTTCGAGTAGTTAAAGCACCTCGTGACCAATGCACACATCCTAAAATTTGAGATCCCAATAAGAATTTCTTATTTTGTAAAGAGGCTTGTAAGGAAGGAATTGGTGGAGTTCTCATGCAAGAGGGACATGTGATCAACTATGAATCCAGGAAATTAAATGAGCATAAAAATAACTATGTGACATGATTTATAACTTCTAGAAATTGTGCATGCTTTAAAAATGTGGAGGCACTATTTTCTTTACAACAAATACAAATTCTATAATGAGAGTGGAAATTCATATCTATGGGATTCATTACTAGTCTAAGAAGGAATACCAAGCAACATTATGGAATCATGGTGGTGGTGAATAAGTTGAGAAAAGAAACTCATTATATCAAGCTTGTGAAATCCACATATAAATCAATTAATATTTCCAATATTTTTATGAAAGATATTTTCAAATTGCATGTTATGCACAAGAAAGTCATATTGGAATGAGATGACAATATTATTTCAAAATTTTGGAAATATTTTTTTGCAGGGTTTGGGACATAGTTTTCATTTAGTATATCCTACCATCCTCATGCAGATGGAAAAACAAAAAGGTGAACATAATGTTGGAGGATATGTTAAGGATATATGTTATTCATCAGCTCAAGAAGTGGGAATACTACTTTCCTCTCGTAGAGTTTTCTTGTCACAATAGGTACCAAGAATCACTAAATATGAGTCCCTTTGAAGAATTGTAATGGAAAAAAATGTAATATTCCAATTAGCTGGGATAATCTAGTGGATAGAGTTACACTTGGACCAAACATGTTGAAATAAATGGAATGTGAAGTGATAAATAACAAGAAAAAATTGAAGGGAACTCATGATAGACAGAAGAGCTAAGAAAATCATAATAGATCCCATAATGGATTTCAAATAGGGCAGCATGTGTATCTGAGGATAAAACCCAATATTTGTTTTCTTTTATAAATTGGATCATGTGTCAAGATAACACCACAATATTGAGGATCCTTCGAGATCCTAGAGAGAGTGTGGCAAGTGGAATACATGCTTTCCTTAGCTCCTACCATGAAAATACATAATGTATTTTATGTATCTTTTCTTAGGAAATATGTGCATGATGATAATCATAATATTGATTAGATTGTGATTTAGGTGGAACCTAAAGGGATTTTTAGCTAGATCCTTAGTGCATACTCTATAGTAAGGAAACCATGCTTTGAAACCAAGCCATCATGTAGGTCAAGGTGTAGTAGAAACACTTTGAAACAGGTGAGTCAACATGGGAATTGGACAATTCCATGAAAATGGCATAACCATTTTTTTGTATGCATAGCTTCTATTATGTATAGAAAAACAAAAATGAAAATGCTCTTTTAAGGGGGAGAGGATTGTAGCACCCATTTTTTTACCCTTGAGTTTTATAATTGTAATTAAGAATTATAATGATAGAATGGCCAACATGAACATATTGAAAAAATTTAATTGATGTAATATGCATCTTATTTAATATATTTCCAAAAATGGAAAAAGAGAAGTCAACATGCATCTAGATGCCTAAAGGAAGCTATGAGGGGGATTTTGGGTAACTTATCTTAACCTAAATTTAATGTCCTATTTTTCCCCTTTTCTATAATTTCAGATTTGGTAGTTGAACCACCAATTTCCAACAGTTATGAGAAAATAATGGGAGTGATACAACACTTCCCATAGGTATGGGAAACATAACATATGGATCTTTTGGCCATGCAATCCTAGAGGGACCATGGAGTTGTGCATGTCAAGGAGCAAGCAAGAGAGAGAAGTTGGTACTATGGAATGAGAAAAAAGGAACTACAGAGAGGTGTACACATGAATATGAGTAATCAATGAAATGAATGAGAGACACATGTGGGTTCTAATAATGAAGCTTTGAATAGAAGGTAAGAAAAAATACTTTTGAGACATAGAAACTCGCATGGAGTTGTGGATTACCTGATTGGTTAGGGAAGTCGATGTTGTAGCCTTTAATATGAGCTAGAGAGACAGAAGGAATTTAGAAATTTTGTGGGATCTATGTATAAAAGGAACTGAGGAAAATGGAAGTATTGAGGGATTTTTGGTTCAGAGAGGGACTCCCTTTGTGTTGTGCATGGCTAGTGAGGAAACATTATGAAAAAAATAGGCCCTGGCTTAGTGGGTAAAAGGTAGAATACTGAATTTCCTATTTGTTATCACTCAGTAATTTCTCCAGGTGCAAGAGATAACTCACCGAGGTAACCACAAACCTACTTCAAACTCTAGGATCTAGCCTTCCTAGGGTTCAGAGAGGGCTCCCTCTTTCAAGTTTAACTTTGTTTTAATTTGTGAATATTAGGCTAGTTGTGAAAGTGCAATTTTGGTTTGGTTTTGTTGGATTTGGTGGGAAAATTTCACTTTGAGGGATATATAGAGAGAAATATACTTCTCCATTGGGCAATGGAGTCTAAGTCAAGCTAAAAATATTGGGATTAAGGCCTAAAAGGTCAAATGTCTTCAGGGCAAGATAGATAACCCTTGGAGATCTTGGAAAATTGGTTTTTGAGATGGTATGATCGGGATAAAGGGCACTTAAGGATCCTTTGATCAGGAAAAAGGAAGTAGTAGACAGAGGTCAAACAGGAGAGGGAGCAATTAAGGGTTCCCTACACTAGAAATCAGAAGAAAACAAAGAAATGATAACTAGTTAAAAATAGGGTGCTATTAACATGTCCTATAGTAATACTCCTAGTTATACATTCAGATTTAGAATTAAAACATAGATGTATGCATGTAACAAAGAAGAATATCAATTACAAGTTTTAGAGAGTACTTCACTCCAAATAGCTTATCACATGGATCCTGAAGTATGATGCCAAATAGTTGATCCAGTCTGCTACACAAAATCGAAATCCAAAGCCCTCAAGTCAAAAAACTATCTATAGTAATCTCCAAATATTTTATTCCACAGCAAAATAATTCAAAGAGTGGAGTATTTATACAAATTCTAAACCAGAATATCTTGAAAAAATTTCAAGATTGGTTTACAAATATCTCCAAATGTTTTACATAAATAGAACTTAAGTAAAGGACACTAAAAAATAATGCATCTATTTGGCACTATTTTTTATGGATATATGATGACAAAGAGGAGAATTCGAATTTGATCTCAACTCTTAGTTGATGATGAGGCATCCAAGTCACTAACTGTCTCCTTTCTTTGTGCATTCTACTCTAGCAATTCTGCAAACTTGGGTTCCAATGATACCTTTGTATTTCTCAATCCGAAACTGATATGTAAAAAGTGAAAGAGGTTATTGTGTATAGATATGTTTTTGAGATAAATCTATCTCAGTTTCCTAAAATTATTCTCCAGCTTTTCACAATAGGCTCTGCACAAAGGTGTGTAAAATAGAGTTTTTGACAGTATGAAAAATAGGTTGTAAATATGCGCATGTATCTCTCATTCTATAATACCGGTGCAAAATGTGAGATAGGTTTTTGTAGATGGGTCTCTTAGGAACAAAAAACTCCTCTGGTTTTGTAGGATGTATTTATGATTGGCCACAGTATTCTCTGTAAACTGATGACTTAACAAGAATTTTCTGTAAAAAGTGCTTTCAAAATATTTTTTAATATTTTCAAATCCATAATGGCTGTTAGAAACGTGAGAGAGGTTTTTGTAGATGGAAATATTAGGAACATAAAACTACTTCAATTTTTCAAAATTCATCTTGTATTAGACACAATATTTTCTGCAAAACTATGACTTAAACAGGAAATTTCTGCAAAAATGTCCCCTCTTGCTCTGTTTTCATCTTTTAACCTTTTTGTTCTTTTAACTATTTTTATTTTACTTTGGATAAATTTCATTGTTGGTGAAAGTATTTTCATCTCTATTTAACCATTACTACCTCTGTTTTTACTTTTACTATTTTACCTTGACTGCTCTATAACTTTGTTTTAACCTTCACTCTGACTTTCAACTGATACACATTAACTTTGATGCTCTTTGACTGTTATGTTTTCATTGTCCCTGTGAATTGTTATTTCACTTTTAACATTCACTGTTATGAATGCATTGTTTTAATATTTACATTAAGATGCTCTTTTATATTTCCCAAGATGGTTGGTCTTTAACTCTGATGCCTGGAATCCTTAAGGAAAATCCTTTGGATCCATTTCCTTGTGAGTTCTTAGAATAAAACAGATCCTTAACTAGTTTTGAGATTGTTTTATCCAAATTTTTCTTTTTCTAATAACCTATTCTTGTAGGTATATGGTATTTAAATATGTTCTGAGGCATCAGATAAGTTTTTGATGGCTTTGGAGGTTTCTGGAAATGAACTGAAGCTTCCAGTGGTCTTGACATCACATGTAATGGATTTTTTGGTTTCTTTTGAGCATGAAAACAATGTACATTAATAGTCTCTTGAGTCACATCAAATTTACCATTGAAATTGAAAAGGACAACCAATTACCTTTCCTAGACATCCTTTTAACAAAAAAATAAGGAAAACTCAGCACCAAAGTTTATAGAAAGAAGACTCACACAGATAGCTACCTTCATGCTGACTCACATCACCACCCCAATAAACAAATTGGCATCATCAAAATCCTAACAACTAGGGCATCTAGAATTTCAGACTCTCACCACCTAGATCATGAGATTAACCATCTCTGCCATGTCTTTCAACAGAACAGATATAATAAACATGTCATCAACAAAACCATTCACCAAACCCTTAATAAAAATAACTTAAAAAGAGCCTTTGACATCCCTAAAATCTCTTTACCTTACATAAAAGGAACAACTGATAAAATCTCTAGAATACTTAACAAACATAACATTAATATTGCCTTCACTCCCCCAAATACTATTTTAAATATGGTAGAATCTGCTAAGGACCCTATAAACCCTAGGCTACAAAAATTAGTTTACAGTATACCTTGTTCTTGTGGTAAAGAATACATTGGTGAAACATGCAGATCCCTTAGCATTAGACTAAAAGAACATGTTGCTGACCTATCTCGGAACAGAACGACCAAATCCGCCTTAGCAGAGCATGCCTTCTCATCCTCACATTATATATGAATGGAAGATGCCAAACTTGTCTCTAAAGAGGACCATTACCTAAAAAGAAAAATCAAACAGGCCATAGAAATTGAAAAAAGAAAAAACAACATAAATTGTGATGATGGGCTTATCATTAGCAACACTTGGAAACCCTTATTACATCATACCTCTTAAGAGATTAAAACTAATAGTAACATAGTATAAATGCAATAAGTCATTAAATAAATAAATCAAATTAAATTAAACATAATAAAATAGTAGATTAATTAATTATATAAATTAATTTTAAATAAAGACATAATTCTAATAAATAATTACATAATTCAAATAAATTATATTATAATTAATTAAAATTAGATTAAATTAAAATTATCATTCATCAAAACCGACCTTTATAAACTCCTCTTAATTCACTATTTATTCTTCTATTCTTTTTCCCTATACCTCCCAAAATTTCAAAGAATATTTGGCGTCTACCCCTGATGATGGACTCACTTAGGAAGTCCGAAACATTGGGTTATTAAAAAACTCATAAATAGGTTATTCCTCTCTTCTATAAATCTATTTCACCTGTATGGATTCTCTTTTTAAAAATGTACATGTAGCTTTGTTTCTTCAATCGAGATGAATTAACACACAGAAAATGGAGAAAAGGGTTTAATGGGTGAATATGGAGTTTATTAGGCGTTTTTTGGTTTAGAATAGCCTGCAATCAATGGCGGTCACATCGGATAGTGGGCGGTTTTGGTCTTTGAAGAGAAGAAAACATTGGTGTTTTATCGCGTGCCTTTTGGTGGTATACAGTTTTAGATGAAAGGAACGCGATCCAATGAGAATGGACCACGTGGAGGAGGGCGTAAATTTCAATACAACCCATTTGGTGCAACTTTGGCATGGGGATGACCGCGTAACTTTTATGCGCGATATTGGGTTTACATCGTAGGATCTGAGTTTTGAAAGTGAAGGGTCGAGATCTGTTTGGAAGGTGCATCGGAATGGGAGGTGGGACCATGATTATTATATGCGCAGATGGGTTATAATTTTTAGGATTAAACGTGAAATACGTTTAAACCTTAGTTAATAGGTTGGCAAGGAATGACTTAAAACTTCATAAAAATGTGTTTTTTAATAAAATTTTCAGTTCGAGCCTTATAAAAATAGGCGGGGGGTAATGTTATATGTGTTAATTAAAACAATCACAAATTTTTTAATTAGACATGTGGGTACAGTATCATATTATATAGTTTTATCAAATGCTTTGGCATTTGTAAAAACTATAGGGGGCGGGAATATTTTAATAGGGATAGGTTTAGACCAAGGGGTTTGTAGTGTGGGTTTTATTTGTGCACATGGGAATATTTAACTATGGTCTAAACTTTAAAATAGTGGGTTTTGGGGGGTTATTAAAATACAAGGATTTTAATATATAAGGGAGGGTATTTTTAGGGATTTTAATAAAAATAGGTTAAAATTTAATATGAAAAGGGTAACAAAACACATATTATCTCTAAGTAAAGTATAAAATAAAGAATTGCTCATTTTTTATTTTTACTTCACTAATACTTAGGATAAATGCATTTTTGAGGGTTTTATGAATGCTTTTGAAGGGATGGAGTTAATTATTTGGGGTTTAGCTTTACTAAGTAAGAATATGTCTTTACTTAGGAAAAAATGGGTTTTAATGTATAAATGAATGTTAAATGATGATAAATGTGGGTTTAACATAAAAACTCAATATTTTTTACGAGCCAGTCATCGAGCCTTGGGTCCAGTCCCAACAAAAGTTAGAGAAATTCTCTGAGCCTGTTTGACTGATAGCTTAGAATACTGAATACTTATAGGGGACGGGAAATTAGTGATTTTTCCTATTGATGCTTTATTGCATGCTTTCCCAACTACTTTCTACCTACCCATATTATTTCTAACATTTTTTCTTCATTTTATAGGTGCATTTAGGCTTGCAACCTTAAAACATTTTTCTTTCAAAGCATAAAAATATCTAGATCTACCTTATTTCATTTGAGGGCTCAAATTAAACTGTTGAGCTCCTCATCATTTTCTACCTATCTACTAATTTGTCAAGTTTAAACTGTTTGACAAATCTTTATTCACTATCTAAAACATGAAATTGAAAACATGAAAGTTAGGATTAAACTGTCTAACTGATCATGGATTATGACATTTATTGACACTCTGCACATAATCATTATTCTTGTAGTAAATTAAAGTAGTGGCATTTGGATTTGCTCACTTTCAGGTCTTATTTTTCTTTTTCTTTTGGGGTATATGTTTTTCTAAGTCCTTGATCTTTCTTTTAGGAATTTTTTACCCTCTTTTTGGCTTTGATTATTTTTTCATTTTTTTCAAAATATGGGAAAACAACTTGCAAAAAGCAAGGTATGTACATATTTACAAGACTATCAAAATCAATTAAAAAATTACGAATCCTATATTTATAGGACTCTAACAATAGCTTCACATGGGGATGGCATTTCTTGGTGAAATGTCAAGAACATCGTTGACTAGTAGCCTGATCCTTTGAGCCAATCCCAAACATGCATTTGCTTTGTTATAAAATCTCTTTGACTGAAACTCTTGGACTAAATTTACACCCTTTTTTGCAAACTGAAATCTGATCCGAGACTAATAAAAAATGTGCTATAAATTTCAAACCAAACTACTAAATCATCAATATCTTATGGCCTTTTCGTTGGCTGAAAACTAAAAACTAAAATAAGCTGAAATCCTACCTACTTACTCTAATCAGCTGTCCAACTGTTGGTTAGGTAAAATGAAATATCCAATGCAACCATTCAAGCATTATTTACTTTGATAGATTTTGTTGCATGTGCTTGTTGATTGTCAAAACTGTAATTCTGTAACCTATTAGAAACTTGTCAACAAATGAGAGAATAAGGAAATACTTGATTTCCTTTGTTGACTCTAGAAACTTTTCAAAAGGATCTTCCAAGGTATATATACCGATGTTTAACTGATCTAAACAACTGTACATCTATTCTGGATGACTTCCATGCCATGAGACTGAAATGTTATTTTCATCTTTATCTCCATGAAAAATTTCCCTATGATTGTTCTGATATAATTTCAGATTTTCAGATAAGCTTTGTTATGATATTCCTAAAAATGTTTGTTTGAGGTAACTTTTATCATCTTGATCTTGAAGCTCATAGTCAATAAATGGAGAAAGACTTTGAATGCATTCATTATTCAACATATTTGCTATTGGATCATGAAAAACTTTGAAATATTGATGCAATTTATATATGAGTTTTAATGGAACTTCATAGATTTCTAGTGGTTGTTCATCTTTTAAAAACTGAAATGCTTTAGAGCATAATGGTATAGAACTTTCTTTCAAAATTTCTGAACTTTCTTCTTCACTCCCATATTTTATGTGTATCTTCTAATCATTGTATTTGAGCTGCTAAAACTGAACTTCCTCATCCCACAAACTAGCTAGTGATTGCTCTATGAAGTTAACTTGAATTTGGAGAACATAATTATCATCATACTGATCATACTTAGGAAAATCTTCAAAAGAATAAATGCCATCAATCATACACATTAGATCAACAGATTTCTTTTCCAGCAACCCTGATATATCTTGATTAGATTGGTTGCATTCTAATTGAAGGTCATCATTTTTCTCAATAGGAGTACTATTAGGCAATGGGCCTTTTTGAGAAGGTAGAACAACATGAGCATCAACCTTTTCTTCTGTCTCTTATGGATAAAAACTTTAGTACATACATCAACATTAGAATAAGTAGAAACAATTTCTTCTTTATGTAAATATTTTGAGGATGGTTGCATGTTTAGAAGCAAATTGATTTCTTCTTCGGTGAGGGGGGGTGGGAATCTTTAAATTTTTAGCTTTGAATAACAATTTTTTTCTCTCTTATGTAAAAAATGATCTTGAGGTTGAATATTTTATTTAGCTTCATTCAAAACATTATATGAAACATCATTTGTTACTATAGAGGGGCTTTGTGGATCTTGATTCATATCCTAATCTATTTCATATTTGATTAACTCCTCTTGATTATCATGACACTTATCTTGAGAATGAAAGTTATGGACTGCTTCTAATAAATCTTCAGGATGCCAATTTCCTAAATCTTCATCAATATTTTTAAGGTAATGTATGAGATCTTCAGCTTGATCACAACAATTTTCAGCTAATGATAAAGATGGAAAATCTTCTTTGTAATGCTCATAAAATACCTTGTGAAAATCCTTTAAAGAAAATAAAATTGCAGGTTTGAGAGCTTCATACCACTCCCTTGCTTGTCCTTCTAAGGTTTCCATGAATAGCTTCATGAGGCAATCCTCATGCCAATCACCCTTCAATATCCATGAGTGTATATGAAATTTAATGAGATGTAATAAAGGATCATAAATATTCTCATCTTGAAATATAGGAAGATTTTTATCCCAATTTACTTTTGGTAGTTTGTGTAGAAATCCAGGTATGTTATCTCTACTCATAGGAGCATACCTGCATTTTATTCTCAGGTCATCTTGTAAATTAGTCATAAAGAAGGGCCACTGTATCTATATAACCAAGCTAGATCCTTCTATAAAATACAATATACATTGAAAAAATTTCTTAATGAGAAAGAACATAATGTTTTGGATTAAGATCCAAGTTAAAAGCCTGATATTTCTATATTGTTCTTTTAGGTTCATTCCTCCAGTGGAGTCCTGATAGTAAAAATTATTTGGAGTCGCCAGGTGGATGATTTTAACCTTTGTGTGTCTGATCATTGTCCACCATCATAGATCAGATCTGAGCCTGTAAAATATTTCTGAAGAAAATGTTAGTCTTCCCCAGTATGATCGCCATTATGTTATCACTCAGTAATTTCTCCAGGTTCAAGAGAGAACTCACTGAGGTAACCACAAACCTACTTCAAACGCTAGGATCTAGCCTTCCTAGGGTTCAGAGAGGGCTCTCCCTTTCAATTTTAATTTTGTTTTAATTTGTGAATATTAGGCTAGTTATGGAAGTGCAATGGTTTGGTTTTGTTGTATTTGGTGGGAAAATTTCACTTGGAGGGATAGATAGAGGGAAATCTACTTGTCCATTGGGCTATGGAGTCTAAGTCAAGCTAACAGAACTAGGATCAAGGCCTAAAAGGTCAAATGTCTTCAGAGAAAGATAGATAACCCTTGGAGATCTTGGAAAATTGGTTTTTGAGATGGCATGATTGGGATAAAGGGAACTTAAGGATCCTTTGATCTGGAAAAAGGAAGTAGTAGATAAAGGTCAAATGAGAGAGGGAGAAATTAAGGGTTCCCTACAAAAAAAATCAAAAGAAAACAAAGAAATGATAATTAGTTAAAAATAGAGTGTTATTAACATGTCCTATAGTAATACTCCTAGTTATACATTCAGATTTAGAATTAAAACACAGATGTATGCATGTAATAAAGAAGAATATCAATCACAAGTTTTATAGAGTACTTTACTCTAGATAGCTTATCACAGGGATCCTGAAGTATGATGCCAAATAGTTGATCCATTTTGCTACTCAAAATCGAAATCCAAAGCCTTCAAGTCAACAAAATATCTATAGTAATCTCCAAAAAATTTATTCCACACCAAAATACTTCAAAGGGTGAAGTATTTATACAAATTCTAAACTAGAATATCTTGAAAAAATATCAAGATTGGTTTACAAATATCTCCAACTGTTTTACGTAAATAGAACTTAAGTAAAGGACACTCAAAACTAATGCATATATTTGGCACTATTGTTTATGGATAGGTGATTAAAAAGAGGAGAATTTGAATTTGATCTCAACTCTTAGTTGATGATGAGGCATTCAAGTCACTAACTATCTCCTTTCTTTGTGCATTCTGCTCCAGCAATTCTTCAAACTTGGGATCCAATGATACCTTTGTATTTCTCAATACGAAATATATATGTAAAATATAAAAGAGGTTATTGTAGATAAATATGTTTTTGAGATAAACCTCTCTCAGTTCCCTAAAATTCTTCTCCCGATGTTCACAATAGGCTCTGCAAAAAGATGTTTAAAATAGAGTTTTTCACAGTCTGAAAAATAGGGTGTAAATATGTGCATGTATCTCTCATTATGTAATATCTGTACAAAAAGTGATATAGGTTTTTGTAGATGGGTCTCTTAGGAACAACAACCTCCTTCAGTTTTGTAATATGTATTTCTAATTGGCCACAATATTCTCGGAAAACGGATGACTTAATAGGAAGTTTCTGTAAAACGTGCTTTCCAATATTGTTTAATATTTCCAAATCCATAATGGTTGTTAGAAAAGTGAGAGAGGTTTTTGTATATGGAAATATTAGGAACATAAACCTCCTTAAGTTTTACAAAATTCATCTTGGATTAGACACAATATTTTCTGAAAAAATATGACTTAAACAGGAAATATCTGCAAAAATGTCCCTTCTTGCTCTGTTTTCATCTTTTAACCTTTTTTTTCTTTTAACTATTTTTCTTTTACTTTGGATAAATTTCATTTTTGGTGAAAGTATTTTCATATCTATTTAACCATTACTGCCTCTTTTTTTACTTTTACTGTTTTACCTTGACTACTCTGTAACTTTTTTTTAACCTTCACTCTAACTTTCATCTGATACACTTTAACTTTGATGCTTTTTGATTGTTATGTTTTCACTGTCCCTGTGAATTCTTATTTCACTTTTAACATTCACTGTTATGAATGCCCTCTTTTAATATTTACATTAAGTTGCTCTTTTATCTTTCACAGGATCACTGTTCTTTAACTCTGATGCTTGGAATCTTTAAGGAAAATCCTTTGAATCCATTTCCTTGTGAGTTCTTGGAATAAAACAGATCCTTAACTAGTATTGAGATTGTTTTATCCAAAATTTTCTCTTGCTAATAACATGTTCTTGTAGGTATATGGTCTTTAAATAGGTTCTGAGGCATCGGATAAGTTTCTGATGGCTTTGGAGGTTTCTGGAAATGAACTGAAGCTTCCAGTGGTCTTGACAGCAGTTGTAATTGCTTTTTTGGTTTCTTTTGAGCGTGAAAACAATGTGTAGGTAGCTTTGTTTTCTTCAATCGGGATGAATTAACACTCAAAAGATGGAGAAAAGGGTTTAATGGGTGCATATGGAGTTTATTAGGCGTTTTTTGGTTTAGAATAGCCTGCAATCAATGGCGGTCACATCGCATAGTGGGTGGTTTTGGTCTTTGAAGAGAAGAAACCACATGTGGTTTATCACGTGCCTTTTGGTGGTAACGGTTTTAGAAGAAATGAACGCGACCCAATGAGAATGGACCACGTGGAGGAGGGAGAAAATTGCAATACAACCCATTTCGCGCAACTTTGGCATGGGGATGACCGCGTAACTTGTATATGTGATATTGGGTTTACACCGTAGGATTTGAGTTTTGAAAGCGAAGGGTCGAGATCTATTTGGAAGGTGCACCGGAATGGGAGGGGTGACTAGGCTTATTATATGCGCGGATGGGTTATAAATTTTAGGATTAAACGTGAAATATGTTTAAACCTTAGTTAATAGGTTGGCGGGGAATGACTTAAAACTTCATAAAAATGTATTTTTTAATAAATTTTTTAGTTTGGGCCTTATAAAAATAGGCGGGGGGTAATGTTTTATGCATTAATTAAAACAATCACAATTTTTTTAATTAGACATGTGGGTGCGATATCATATTATATAGTTTTATCAAATGCTTTGGCATTTGTAAAAACTATAGGGGGCGGGAATATTTTAATAGGGATAGGTTTAGACCAAGGGGTTTGTAGGCCGGGTTTTATTTGTGCACATGGGAATATTTAACTATGGTCTAAACTTTAAAATAGTGGGTTTTTGGGGGTTATTAAAATATAAGGATTTTAATATATAAGGGAGGGTATTTTTAGGGATTTTAATAAAAATAGGTTAAAAGTTAATATGAAAAGGGTAACAAAACACATATTATCTCTAAGTAAAGTATAAAATAAATCATTTCTCATTTTTTATATTTACTTCACTAATACTTAGGATAAATGCAATTTTGAGGGTTTTATGAATGCTTTTGAAGGAATGAAGTTAATTATTTGGGGTTTAGCTTTACTAAGTATGAATATGTCTTTACTTAGGAAAAAAGGGGTTTTAATGTATGAATGAAGGGTAAATGATGATAAATTTGGGTTTAACATAAGAACTCAATATTTTTTACTTGCCAGTCATCGAGCCTTGGGTCCAGTCCCAACAAAAGTCAAAGAAATGCTCTAAGCTTGTTTAACTGATAGCTTAGAATACTGAATACTTATAGGGGAGGGGAAATTAGTGATTTTTCCCGTTGATGCATTATTACATGATTTACCAACTGCTTTCTACTTACCTAGCTTATTTCTAACATTTTTTCTTCATTTTATAGGTGCATTTAGGCTTGCAACCTTAAAACATTTTTCTTTCAAAGCATAAAACTACCTAGATCTACCTTATTTCATCCGAGGGCTCAGATTAAATTGTTGAGCTCCTCATTATTTTCTACCTATATAATGATTTTTCAAGTTTAAACTGTTTGAAAAATATTTATTCACTATCTAAAACATGAAATTGCAAACGTGAAAGTTAGGATTAAATTGTCTAACTGATCATGGATTATGGCATTTATTGACACTCTACACATAATCATTATTCTTGCAGTAAAGTAAAGTAGTGGAATTTGGATTTTCTCACTTTCAGGTCTTATTTTTCTTTTTCTTTTGGGGTATATGTTTTTCTAAGTCCTTTGATCTTTCTTTTAGGACTTTTTTACCCTCTTTTTGGCTTTTATTATTTTTTCATTTTTTTCAAAATATGGGAAAACAACTTGCAAAAAGCAAGGTATGTACATATTTACAAAACTATTAAAGTAAATTCACAAATTATGAATCCTATATTTATAGGACTCTAACACTATGTATGAAGAAGAGAAACCTTCATGTTTCTCTAACCTTTTTGTACCCCTAATATTACCTGAGTGAGTCTTTCTCTCCAAGCATCAGATCTATCTTGAGGGTGGCTAACTGCAAGAAATTTTTGTTGTAGTTGAGCCTATGGTTCAATAGATATTGGTTCTCCCTTATATAGAGTATAACAAATTTAAGTAAAACAAATAAGTGCATATCCTTTTTCTATTAATGAAATGAATTTTTTGTTTTTTGTTTCATGATTATTGTTATGATATATTTATGAATATGTTTGCAACGATGAGTTGAAAGTCATGGTAAACGATTTCTGGTTAATATTTGTTATTTATGTTATGAATGAACATTGTATGGAGAAGTATTCCTTAAGAGTATGATTTCTTGTAATGGTTCTAATACATATATTGTGTTGTGGAAAAGGATCCAAAGGTTGATTGGAGCCTAAGGTTCCTCTTATTTTTTTATAATGTGCATGGCCTTACCAAGCTAGTTGTGGGAAGGAATAGTTGTGTCTATATCCTTGCTAGGTGACAATAGTATTTGAAGGTTCTCCTATGATGAGGGAACTTTGTTTCCTCTAGAGATAAGCTAGAATTTTGATCTCTCTTCTTATAAGAGTTGAAGCTTAAGTACAAATTTGTAGCCCAAAAGAGTGTGAAACTCTTATCACAGTTTGGCTCAAGATGAGTCTTTAGCCATTGGCTATATGATATATTTATTTTGTGGAAATTCCAAGTTGAGCACAGTGTGTTGGAAACCTTCATATTATAGAGAATACCTATACATTCTTAGAAGTATTTTAGTTAGGTATTTTCCTTAATCATTGTCAACTTCAATCCTTTGAAAAAATATTAGGCACATAATGAAAGTTTAGAAATTGGGGGATTGATTCCCCTTGTTTTAAATTTGATTTGTAAATTTGTGGATTGGGGAATTTTTTGCCTAGCCCCTAGTCATATGAGTTGGAGTGGAGTTGTGACCATGAGATATTCACAACGGGGCTTATGTGTGGATTTTTTTTAACTAGAATATCCACAAGCCATTGGAGTCCATTCTTAAGTTGTCCTGGTGGCCAAAAACCCAATAATTTTTTTTTAGTTCATGGGCCCTTCTCATTGACTCCATTGGTTGAAATTTGTTAACCGAACTAACCTAACCTTATAGAGTCTATTTCTTATTTTCTTAGTGGTTGGTGTCCACTTGATAAAACCTTCAGTTAATGGAGATAAGAAACCAGGATATATTAATTTCTATAGGATGAAACATCAAATTTGTTGGTGGTATGAAGCTCGAGATCCATCATGTGCAATAGAAAAAATGTCCAAAATAAATCAAATGATGGGACTAAGGAACTCAAACTCTATCAAGATCTAGATTCTCTCAATGGGATTTTTCAAGTGATGGGACTGAGGGATCCAAATACTATTGAGATACATATATCTAGGCATCCAGAAGGATTCATAAATTACCTTTTAAAAATACAAGTATTTGAAATGGGTTTGATGGAAAAACCACAATGGTAGATCCCTACATTGAGGAACCTTGATGTCTAGGTTGCCAGGGATTAAAAGATCTTGAGCTTTTTCAAAACAGTAATTTTGGAAACATTGGATTCCATATGTTAGTGTAGTAGGATATGAGGGCACATGGAGCCCACATGAACACTTTGGGCTAACATGGCCAGATGATGTGTCATGATGATGTGGCATGTTGATGTTCCACCAACATGGAATACCAACATGGTAAGGTAACATGGAGTAGTGGCACTTTGATGTCGAGGTGGAGGTCAAATGGAAGCCTCATGGAGGTGACATGGAAAGAAGAATCTCTAGCTAGTGGAGATACAAAAATTAGGAAAATTTATTTGTATGGGCCTTTTAAAAATTCTCAGATTGGATATTTGAAAGGTCAACTTGTTGATTATAGATGGAAGAATGAATTCCCATGTCCCAATGGATCTAGATGTTTTGAAAATACCATATGTATATAGATCCATATATTTTAAAATTACTAGATGTATCAAAAAGTATAGAGATTTAGAAATTATTGTTATGGATATTAATGGAAAGCGTAGATTCATATGAGTGCCTTAGGATGACATGTCCCTTAAGGATATGTCCCTATGCAGTACCAACACATGGAAAAGTATGTCCATGTTTCGTCCCCGTGTATTTGAGATGGATGTAATGTCCCATACTAAATTATCCTAACCAAACTTGCAAAGCTTTTGAATTTTATCTTTTATACATTTTGTCGAACATTTTTTAGTGAACTTATACGAAGTATTTTTAACACATTTTTTCAAACACATTGCATGAAACTTGAAACAATTATACTATAAAAAAAAATAGCAATAATAATACATCCACAAATAAAAAATCACAGCAATAACTCAATAAATTAATCTAATTTATTAATATACGAGGCAACCCCTCCTAGATGCAACAAAAAAATCATTTTTTGGGAGCTTTAGAGTTGCATTGGAAATTAGCACGAATTTGTTAGGGAACAAGAATATGGAAGAAATTATATGTGTTAACAAACTATTGTAAATCACCTTTCTAGAAAAAAATTATGAAACTAATTCGACCCTCCTTGATATAATTCCATAATTTGGAAATGAGATGGATCTTCAGCAATAATTACCTGTGAAATATCTTAGAGATATTTCCTCTTGATCAACTAGGGTGGGTTTTTTTCACCACCAAAACCAACCCAAATAAAATCCCCTATACACCTAATGTGAGAAACCAAAATGATATCTCCAACATACTAGCTAGGGTTGAATCTTTCACAACTGAAACCAGAATTCCCTTAGGGTTTCATCCAATGGTTTGAAGCCAACAACTTTCCAAAGAACAATAATATGACAAAGAATGATCTAATAGTAAGCCCCAGTCTCTCTTTTATCATCATAATGCAATGGGTTTATACCATGGGTCATAATAAAACCATGGGTATCTCTTTTATAAGATTTATTACCTTTTACCCCTTTCTTTTACCCTTTTTACCTTTTCCCACTAAATTAAGTAATATAAAGTAATTTTATAAAGTTTTCCTTATTCCCCTCCAATAGTCACTTACTAACACCTTTTTTAATTCAATTATTCAATTCCACTTCTACATGTTTATTTTTCACCCAAATTACATTTGAAAAATTAAGTTAATTGATCCCCTTTCTACAAACTATGGACTATGGGAATCAAATGAGTTGAGTCATTATCTATAAGTGATAATTCGGAAAGGGAAATTACAGTCCTCACTTATAGAGATTGATTTCCATTAAGAAATTCAAAACCTGCATATCAATACCAAGATCCCAAATATGATTTTAGAATGCTCTGACATATGTCAGTTGTACCATACTAACAAAACTAAACCTAACATCATTGTCACACTCTACCATACTGCGAAGAAATCCACTATAATGTAAGCCATCCCTCATAAAAATTCATGGATCACAAGGCCACATTGGGAGATTGACATTCCCATTACCTAAAGACTGCATCCCAGTATTTGTTTCATTGCTATGCATCCTAATATTATATCCACCCTACAAAAGAAAATTGGGTTTCTTTCAAGTTATGAATTGACATTTTGAAGAAGAAAGAATCCCCCTCCAAGGTGATGTATAAAATCCCTTATGTTAACCCTCCATCAAATTCTTATGTATCATTGAAAATGTGATCAAATCATATATATGTGGGATGAAAGAAAAATGATGTGTACCTTGCAATGTAGTATATGTGAAAGGAACCAACATAATTTATCAGACTTCTCAAACAATAACTAGATTTCCATAACCCTTCATTTTCATCACATGAGCCCATTTGCAAATCAAATCATGAGAATGCATTTTTGCATCAAACATGGAAGGTGTGTCATCAAGTAAGAAATAATAATCAATCCTAAAGGAATTGTACTTATGATGGTTTCCCCAAGAGCTAAAATTAGGATAAAAATTTGGGCTAGCAGAGCTCCTACAACCATGGAGTAATTCGTCTTCCCGCCTCTTACTCCCATTATGTTTCCATTTCTACACTCTAATATAATTAAAAATGAAAATATGTTATCACATGAAAACCTACCACACATGTGTATTCTATAGTTCCTTATATTCAAATCATCAAGCATACTCAACATTTTTAGTGTATAATGGGATTTTCCCCTATGTTGAGTGATCAGTAAAAATAGGGAAATATCAAAATTGTTGTTGTTTCCTGGAATACATTTCCCATTTGGAAGATGCTTATCACCTCTAGAAAAATCAATCCATTATGGGTGTCCAAATTAATTTCTCATGAAATTTAGACACCCCTCACCACCCAAACCAATTGTGACAAGCCACATAATCTTGTGAAGAGTTATTCCGCAATCTATGGCTTGAGTTGAAGGTTGATCAAGTGCCATAAAATCATACATATCCTTGTCTATGAGCCAAAAGGATATAATATTATCACCAACAAGATCTTAATCATGAATCTCTACATACACTACACATTTCTTAGACCACCTTCTATTTGATAGTGTATATACCATATTACCCATTTTCCTATCATCATTCTTCTTCTTTGAAATAAATTCGACCCATCTATCAACCACTACCATATGAGGTTGATAATCGAAACTCACTCTTCCATCTTGTAAATTAATGAAAAAAGATGGTATGCCACTCACATATTAAATTATTATGGCCTATAAACCATGATGGGTGTATATCATAGATGTTACACCATCAAACAAAAACCCATCAAATTTATACTCCAATGTTAACTGCATTTTGAAAGCTTTGTCACAATCAATAGCTAGAAGTTATAATAATTTTGAATACCTTAACATGAAATGTCCATGATAAATTTTGAATCGTACACCTTTCCCCACCTTACACAAGTATCCTTTACTAGGATCACAATGCTTGCATTCTTGGCATACACAAATTCATTATAGTGCACAACCATCCACTTTCTCTTACATTTATTTTCCCTGCAATAATATTTTATCCTAACAATTGCTAGAAAATAGTTTATTAGTATTGTTTTTCTTCATAACATGTAAAAAATTCAAAATATTGGGTTACTTAGCTATGACGCCAAGGAAAATGTTGGGTTAATTAAGCGGGGTAAGTCTTTTATTTCAAGGTTATCATGCAAAGTATATGCATGTGACAATTTCAAATATCACTATTTAATATTACACCCTAAAAATCAAGTCGTTGTGATTGTCATTCTTAGCACACCAAAAATATTTTTGTTACACCAATATTCAAAACACCTTTCACACAATTCTAAAAGGAAAACACTCTCGCAGAATAAAACACTCTTGCAAAATAGAGCACTCTTGTAGAAAAAATTACTTGACTACTCATCCATTTTTTAGCAGGAAAAAAACGATCTTGGAAATCATTCACTCAACATATCTTTGAATAAAAGGACTCATTTTAGAATCACTTAATAAATCTAAATAATTACATTGTAAAAAAAACACAACAATTCATTAATTAAAATCTAGGAGTTGTAAAAATAAATTAGCAAGCAACATACACATTAAAAAGTGTACCAATCCAAGACTTATATTGTTACATGAGTGATAGATATTACTATTATGAAAATCAACCAATCAGTAACTACAATGAATCAAATAAATATGTAATAGTAAAATTAAAATAATCATGAAATATAACTGAGAGAAACTAAGCACATTGCTACAATACCTCATTGTCTCATCAATCCATGCTAAAGAGGAGGGCCCTTCATCCTTAGCAGGGAGTTGGTAACACACAAATCACAGGCTAATCAGGGAAAATTTTAAGGATGGAAATTCATCTTAAAGTTTAGAAACCTTGGAAAATATCACTAGTCCATAATATTTAATATGTAAAATGATTAGAGATATTTTTGTAAAAATATTCATATTTCTAATAATTTTATATAGTCTCTATATGAATTTTTGGTGATTTTTAGGGTGAAATAATTTATACTATAAAATTTGGGCAAATCAATTTTAGAAGAAAAATGGAAATTAGTTGATCTTTTTTTGGAAAAATTATAAAAAATTAGCCCACCTACGAATATTAGCCCCTAAAAATTTCCCTGAGGCTAATCAATGTAGAGATATGAAGCCACCAATCATGAGAGTTTCATTGATATTAGGAAATGATTGCAATTACGTAATTTCTCCAAAATTACAAAAATGATGCCCCCCACCCCACAAGGTAGAGGGATTTCCATCTTATATATTACTTTACATCTATCATTGAAATAGAATCAACCATGAGAATATTTGGATCCTCGTGATGCCCAAATCAGAACCTTCATAAAAAATTGGAATAATTTACTATGAATATGTAGTATTGTAACAATATTTCCAAATAACGAATGGTCAACAAATAGAGATCATAATTGTCTCAGCAACCTTGGCTACGTTATCAAAAAGTAATTTTCTTTGTTGGAACAATGATCAATTTTAACCATGACCAAGTGACAGCACAGGTTGACCATTATTACTATCATTGGAAAAATAGAGCATTTGGAAGGCAACGTATTGCCACAATAGTAGTATCAGCAAGGTCTTCGTTCTAGAATTGGAAAGGAAAAATTGGAGAAACAACATGATATCCCTACAACAACATCTCATCAAGTCAAAATTCCCTAAAACAAACCCTTGTTATTTTTCTAATAAATTCATCTAAAACAATCAACTTCATATCAAAATACAAGAAAATATCAATAAATTAAGGTGACATAGAAAAGAGGATACATTGATCAAAAGGTGATTAATAGAGTAACAATATGTGGCTATCAAGGTCAAAATGGTGAGAAATATAGGAAAAATGGATGCAAAAAGAGTGTCATTTCCATGTCCCAACAGAAAGTGAGGTCTTTGTTCTTTTCCCAGTGTGGGGTTGTTGGGAAAAATACTGAGAGGGAGTGGTGAATCAGTATTTAGATCTGACTGATAACTTTTTAGTTTTTCTTTCTCAAAAACCCATACACTACTTTACTGAACTCAACTCGCGTATACATGTGGATATCCTTAACAAAACTTGCGTATTACCAGAGATCTCATTATGCAGATAATTATTTACTTAGATCATTGCATCATTCATTCATTAGATGTTTAGTAAGCAGTAAACATGTGCAGTAAGAACAGAATAAATCATCACACATAAGCATCACACATGAACACCAGGATTTAAGGAGGAAACCCAATTCGGGAGAAAACCACCACTGTTGTCATCTCAGTCTTCAATATTTATTATAAAGAAAACTTCTTACAACATTGTACTGGTGCAGACTCATACCAGCACGCAGGCACCCACCTGCAGAAGGCTACAACCTTCTCTCATTTACCAGCCTCTCCTGGAAGGGAGCTACAACCCCCTGCTCTCGTTTACCAGCCTCTCTGAAAGGGGCCTCCCCTTTGCTCTCGTTTACCAGCTACCTTTGGAAGGGAGCTACACACCTAACGGGCGTAAACCATCGGCCTCTGCAGACCATGTTTCATCAGATTTTCATCTTGGATCCATGACTTCAACACAACCCTTCACTTAACATCATGAGCATACTTTGCCCAATACTTCAAACGAGAGCAATGAGACCGAGGGGTGCTCTTCCGTCGAAATAACCCAGGACTTTCACCTAGATATGCGAGATGTAAACTCAACCACTGAACATTCATTGAATCGAATATCATACGCTACTTCTCTTTCTTTTGACTGTGTATACGCGCTTTCCCTACTTACCAACTGCGTATGCCTTTTGTGCCCTAACATGGAATGCATACGCTACTTCTATTTACGGAAGACGCATGTATACGCCTCTTATCTTCATATCAGCACACTTAACATGCGAGAACAACAGTTTTTTTTTAGAATGTGATCAGACTCATATTCAGATCTGAAATCAGATTTCTGTTTCAGACAATCTATCAACCATGCAGAACTGTTTATACAGTCATTCTTCCTTCATAAATTTAGTCATTGAATCATCAAACAACTTGATCTTTAATCAACATAATTAGCAGCACAATCAACATTCAAACAACCCAGATCTGTATGAATACATTCTTGACAGATAGCAGTAAAATAGCATAACAGATCAGACATTTCATTCCACACACTTCAGCAAAACCCTAGATTCCATTTGCGCTTTTACTTCACTGAACTTGCGTGTATACACGCTTTCATAGAGACAAACCTGTGTATACTTCAGTGCATTTTATTCTTCAGAAACCCTGACTGCCATACGCACTTTTCTTTAAGCGGACTTGCGTATATACGCGCTTTTACCAAGACAAACTAGCGTATAGATCTATAAAAGATAAAATTTGCATAAAAGTCCAGATCTATAAACTTACCCAGATTTCTTCAATTTCTTCATCAGACTTGCGCCAGGTCTGATTATCCTAGAGATTCATCATTTCTAGATCTAGAGATCTTGAACCTTCATCATATCCATAGGTGCATCAGAGATTCAGATCTATCAATTAAGAACAGAGTTGAACCATGCAGATATATTTCAGAGTGAAGTATTCATTAAAACCCAGACATGTGCATACATTGCACTATTATTCTCTTCTCCTTATATAGGTTTAGCCTTTATCAATACCATAAGTCAAAACCACTCAACCGCTCATGGTATTCCTAGACAGGATCAAATAGATAATCCAGCGCTCAATACTATGGGCTAATACCATGGTTATGTCCCCTAGTTTTATAAATTTAGAGCGCAAATATGCATACGCTACTTGGTACGTAATTTTCCGCGTACATACGCTACTTCACCTTTACAAACCCGCGTATGCTTTGTGACATATCATATTTATCATTTCTCTGACACTTACTGAAATTTCTTTCTCTGCTACTTCTGAGCTGCTTGTAGATACATCAGATTTACATCATTAATAAACTCATTAAGTCAGTTTCCATCAACTTCATCAAGTAGGTTGCCATCAAGGACAACACATTGCATCATATTGCCAACAATCTCCCCCTTTGGACTTAATGGCAACCATGATGGTGTTTGATCACCACAACAAATAGATACATTGAATATAACCATTATTCAAACACCATGATACTCTCCCCCTATTCAAACACCATGATACTCTCCCCCTTTGACATCAATGGCAAAGGGCGGATCAAAACCAAAACAATTTTTTTCTTCTCATGTAGAAAGAAGAGCTCTGAAGATCTGATGTGCACGGAAGTTACCATGCTCCCGCTGAGTTCATGCTGAATCTTCAAACATATTTTTCAATGAAGTACATGACTCTATGACCTTTCAAGGACTCATACTTACATCAAATATCCAACCAAGTGGATTTACATATATGACTCAAGTACCCAACCAAGTGGGTTTACACATTTTGACTCAACTACCCAACCAAGTGGGTTTACAAATTTGATCACGTCCTTACATGATTGAATATTACAATTTTACATCATGGGTCTCAACATGACCTTTTCATCAAATTACACATATGACTTTTTATGACCCGACTCATCGAAAAAGACCTCCGGAGAGATCATATTTAGAACCATCATAATGCCAACAATGCATCCTTTCCATATGACCAAAGCTCCCCCTTAGCTTGTGCATCCTGAACACTTTCAACGGCAAATCATCAAGGCATCTTCATCAAATATCAGAGAATGAAACGAAAATATGAGAGCTGAGACATCACCAGAGATACCGAACAGCACCACAACTGTGTTGAAGAATGCTGATCTAAGAAAAAATTGTCAACAACCACCCATATGCGGTTTTTTGTGTATAAACTCACGTATATACGCGACTGTCCTTCAAGAAATCTGCGTATCCAATTTAATCCTGAATTTAAGCGGATCTAATCTTCGGTGGTAGAGACTACTCGGCTCATCTGAGATATTGAGAAGGCGACTTCCCTGGGTAAAGGTTTGGTAAATATATCAACAACTTGTTCTTTGGAGGGAATATACTCCAAATTCACCTTTTGTTCAAGCACTTGTTCACGTAAGAAATTATACTTGATGGGAATGTGCTTGGTCTTGGAATGCATAACAAAATTCTTTGAGATACTAATGGAACTTGTATTATCAAACATAATGGAGATAGGAGGTGAAAATTTGATTTGAATTTCTTGTAAGATTTGCATCATCCAAAGAATTTGAGTGCAACACAATGCGGCAACCACATATTATGCTTCTGCTGTAGATAAGGAAATAGAGTTTTGCTTCTTGCTGAACCAAGATATTAACTGGGGCCCCATATAGAATGCACTACCACTAGTGCTTTTCCGATCATCAACATTTCCAGCCCAATCTACATCAGTGTAAGCATGAAGAGCGAGATCAACATTTTTTGTTTGACCACGAAGGTGAGACTCTTTTGGATTAGCTTGTTTCAGAACAACAATGCCAGCTGCATGCCGTAATGTGCGGTCGTCCCCGTGAGATAAAGTGGACTTCCTATCATAGATATGTAATCATGGTTGATTCACGGTGGAGAATCATCATGAGAGCGAGATTACATCCGGTTATCATTGGTGTACTTACGAGTTTGCACTCTTCCATGCCATACTTCTTTATAATTTTCTTAAGGTATTTTTCTTGTGATAAGAATATGCCATCTGTAGTTTGATGCACTTGCAAGCCAAGAAAGAATGTTATTTCCCCAAGTAAAGACATTTCAAATTCTTGCTGCATAGCATAAGAAAATTTCTGACTCATAGATTCTTCATTGCTTCCAAAAATGATATCATCAACATATACAACCACAATCAATAGTTTATCCTTTTCAGTTTTTGTGTATAAATTGCTATCAGCAGACCCCTTTGAAAATCCTTGTTGATGAAGATATTTGTCAAGACTATAATACCATGCCCTTGGAGCTTGTTTGAGACCATATAGAGCGTTTTTAAGTCTGCAAACAAGTTTTTCATCATTTCCAAAAATGAATCCTTCTGGTTGTTCTATATAAACTTCTTCTTCTAGATCACCATTGAGAAACACAGATTTAACATCCATTTGATAAACTTTGACTTGTTGGAAGCTTGAAAAAGCAAGAAATGTTCTTATGGCTTCAAGTCTAGCTACAGGAGAAAAATTTTCTTCAAAGTCTTTACCTTCTTGTTGAGCATACCCCTTGCAGACAAGTCTAGATTTATTTCTTATAACCTCGCCATTCTCATTTAACTTGTTTTTGAATATCCATTTGGTTCCAATGACATTTTTTTCATGAGGTTTTGGTACTAATTCCCAAGTGTGATTCTTTTCAATTTGATCAAGCTCTTCATTCATGGCTTGAATCCAACATTCATCTTTGCTAGCTTGATTGACATTGTGTGGTTCAATAGTGGATAGAAATGAGACCAGCTAGAAGATCCCAAAATATTCCTTCTTGTTTGTACCCCTGATCCCTTATCTCCCAAAATTTGAGATTCTGGATGATTCTTTTGAACATATCTGGATGAAGCTTTTTCAGATAAATCATCTTCAGGTTATTCATTGGGTTCACTGTCTATATCATTGCTATTTGATGTAGAAGGAAATATGTCACCATCGTTTTCATTTATTGTTGGTTTTTCTTCTTTTGGGGCTGCAGGAGACTCATTAATAACAACATCAATACTTTCAACAATCTTCTGAAGTCTTTTATTGTAACATTTATATGCTCTACTCCTAGAGGAGTAACGAAGAAGTATTCCTTCATTTGCTCTGGATTCAAACTTGCCAAGTTTTTCATCATTATTTTTGATAAAACATCTGCTTCAAAAAAATCTAAAATGCTTCACAGTGGGAGGATTACCATACCATAGTTCATATGGAGTTTTATCACTATTTACTCGAACATGTGCCTTGTTAAGAATATTTACTGCTGTATGTGTTGCTTCTCCCCAAAATGTGTTAGGTGTTCCAGAATCATCAAGCATAGCTCTAGCCATTTTTTGAACTGTTCTATTCATTCTTTATGCTACGCCATTCTGTTGTGGAGTGCCAGCTATAGAGAACTGTCTTTTTATGCCATGTTGTTCACAAAATTCAAGGAATTCATTGGATGTATATTCTCCTCCTCAATCAGATCTGAGACACTTGATTTTTAGATCTAATTCATTCTCAACTAGTGCTTTGAAGGTCTGAAATTTCTCAAATGCTTCATCTTTGTGTTTAAGCAACCCAATCCAACACATTCTAGAGAAATCATCAATAAATAAGATATAGTATTGTTCACCACGTGGTGAATTTTTCTTCACAAGTCCACATATGTCAGTATGAATAAGTTCAAGAGGCTTACTTGATGTTCCTTCCTTGGCATTAAACTGTACTCTGGTTTGCTTACCAAATTGGCAAGATTTGCATACGATATTTTCAGGTGGAGTAATATTGGGAAGATCACGAACTGCTTTAAGTCTGCTTGATTTGTTGATCTGAGAGAAGCTCAGATGCCCCAACCTTCTATGCCATAGCCAGTTTTTTGAATATTTACTCAAGTAACATTGATCTTTGCAGTTCTTCAATACATACAAATTGCTTGGAGTTCTTTTTCATTTTACAATTGTTTTACCTGTATCAAGATCACGTACCACACATTCTTTTGAACTAAAGACAACTTCAGTTCCTTGATCACACATTTGACTTACACTTAACAAGTTATGCCTTAATCCATCCAAATACATGACATCATTAGCTTTCACCTTCTCTTTTAGAAATATAGACCCTTTTCGCTTAATTACCGCAGGAGTATCATTTCCAAATGTAACCTTCTTTTCTTTTTCTAGAGCACTATATGCAAGAAGTTTGTTTTTGTCACCTATCATGTGTCTTGAGCATCCACTATCAATGTACCATTGATTTTCTTCACCTTCGTAAATAATGCTATGCCACACAATTTTCTCAACTGTAATTCCTTCTTTTTCCATACTTTGAGCTCAAGAAAATGTCTTCTTTGGTCGAACTTTGCTCCTACATTCAGATTCTTCATGGCCAAAGTTATTGCAATAAGCACATTCAACTTCATTTTGAAGAGGAGAAAAGTTGTTATATGTATTCTTCTTTGTTCCAATATCAATCCTTTTCTTTCTTGTTTCTCTTGTCATGATGGTTTTATATGCAACACATTGAACAACTTTATGACCAAAATTGTGACATGAGAAACATTGTCCATTGAAGAAGAAATTTCTGCGATCATGAAATCTTCTACTTGAATTTACCTGTTGATTGGTGTTTCTTTGAAAGATATTCCTGTTATTGTTCTTTGAATTGAGATGATCATGCTTTACTTGTAAAGATTCTTTATTCCCTTGCTGAGTGGCAGAATGTTGTAAACCAGTTGTAGCTGCTTTTAGATAATTTGGTGCTGAAGCCTGAGAAGATTCTCTGATATAAACAAGACCTGTCTTTATAAGAGGAGAACGTTGTACCTTGATAATCTCATCTAAGGTTTCAGATCCTTTAGCAAATCTAAGATTCAGAGTCTTTACTTTCTCAAGTTATTTTCTTAGACTTACCACTTCACATTCTAATTTCTCAATGTGTTTCTTCTCTTCTTCAATCTGATTTTTCAGAGTCTCTATGATTATTTTTATTTCTTCTAAGCATATTTTGAGTTGATTGTTTTCATCAAGAAAATCATTGTCCTCTAGAGCATCCTTAAAAGTATCTTTTTCCTCTCTAGAATCGTTTTCAAATGCCATGAGAAGTCTAAGATCTTGTTCACATTCTTCCTCACTATCGGATAACCCATCACTGTCTTCATGAGTATAGTAACTTTTTCTAGTGCTAGACCGGTTCTTATTTCTTCTTGCTACTTCCTTCCGTTTTGCAGGCATTTCTTTATGAGGACACTTAGCAGCATAATGACCAACTCTTCCACAATCAAAACATTTGAAAGGAAGCTTACCTCTGAACCGTCCTGTGCCAAGTTGAAGTTTCTTTAAAAAATTTATCTCATATTCTTCTAAGATATATCCTGATTATTCTTCTTCTTGTACTTCTTTCCATTTTGTAGAAGCTCTAAAGACGACTTCTTTGACTTCAGATGGTCCTCCTCTTCTCATTTCATATGCAGTTAGTATGCCATAAAGTTGCACCACAGTAAGATTTTGAAGATCCTGTTTTTCTTCAAGAGCAGAAACTTTTGACTCAAATTTTGCCATTAGTGATCTTAAAATTTTCTCAACCAAAGTAGATTCGGTTATTGTTTCTCCCAGATTTCTCATACGATTTACAACATCCTCAAGACGTAAAAAGAAACTGGAAATAATCTCATCACTATGCATCTTTAAATTTTCATATTCAATTATGAGAGTTTGGAGTTTTGCACTTTTTACCTTCGCATAACCTTCATAACTTATAATGATTTTGTCCCATATTTCCTTTGTTGTATTCAGCTGCATGACTTTGACAAATTCTGATTCAGTTAGACTTCCTATTAGAGCATTGACCGCCTTTGAATTTGTTTCATAATTCTTCTTTTCCATCGGATCTGTTAGTACTGCGGCTGGATATTGATATCCTCTTTCAACAATGGCCCATACATCTGCTCCTAGAGACTGAAGATAGGATCTCATCCTTGTTTTCCAGAAGATTAAATTTTTTCTGTTAAAGAGCGGAGGCCTGATAGATGTTGTTCCATCTTGATTGCTCATCTTGCTTGATCTTCCTTCTAGTGGCTAAGCCTTTTCAGAAGGACCTGCTCTGATACCAATTGTTGGGAAAAATACTAAGAGGGGGGGCGGGGGTGAATCAGTATTTAGATCTGACTGAAAACATTTTAATTTTTCTTTCTCTAAAACCCATACGCTACTTTACAGAACAAAACTCGCATATACACGCAGATATCCTTAAGAAAACTTGCATATGTCCAGAGCTCTTATTATGCATTTAATTATTTACTTAGATCATTGCATCATTCATTCATCAGATGTTTAGTAAGAATTAAACATGTGCAGTAATAACAGAATAAACCATCACACATAAGCAACACACATGAACACCAATATTTAAGGTGGAAACCCAATTCGGGAGAAAACCACCCCTGCCATCGTCTCAGTCTTCAATATTTATTATAAAGAAAAATTCTTACAACCATGTACTGGCGCAGACTCATACCAGCACGCAAGCACCCTCCTGCAGAAGCCTACAACCTTCTCTTGTTTACCAGCCTCTCCTAGAAGGGAGCTACAACCCCCTGCTCTCGTTTACCAGCCTCTCCTAGAAGGGAGCTACTACCCCCTGCTCTTGTTTACCAGCTACCACTGGAAGGGAGCTACTATCCCCTTACTGAAGACGTCGACCCTCAACACTATTGCAGACCACATTTCATCAATTTTCATACTGGATCAAACAACTTCAATACAACCCTTCACTTAACATCAACAAACATACTTTTCCCAGTACTTCAAACAGAACAATGAGACCACTGTAACCAAGATATCAGAAATAACCAAGACTTCAGAATAGATATGCAGATGTAAACTCAACCCTGAACATTCATTGAATCAAATATCATACGCTACTTCTCTTTACTGAAACCGCATGTATACGGGCTTCCCTGCTAACCAAACTGTGTATGCCTCTGTGCTTAACATGGAATGCATACGCTACTTCTATTTACTGAAGATGCGTGTATACGTGCTTATCTTTGTATCAACCTATGCATACTTCTGAGTATACTGATTTCTTTTTCAGAATGTGATCAAACTCAGATTCAGATCTGAAATCAGATTTCTGTTCAGACAATCTATCAACCATGTAGAATTGTTTAGACAATCATTCTTCCTTCATTGAATCATCAACCAAAAACTTGATCTTTAATCATAATTAGCAGCACAATCAACATTCAAACAACCCAGATCTGTATGAATACCTCCTTGACCGACAGAAGTAAAACAACATAACAGATCAGACATTTCATTCCACACACTTCATCAAAACCCTAGATTCCATACACACTTTTAATTCACTGAACCTACATATATATGCGCTTTCACAGAGACAAACCTTCGTATACTTCAGTGCATTTTATTCTTCAGAAACCCTGACTAACATACGCACTTTTCTTTTATCGGACCAGCATATATACGCGCTTTTACCAAGACAAACTAGCGTATAGATCTATAAAAGATAAACTTTGCAAAACAGTCTAGATCTATAAACTTACCTAGATTTCTTCAATTTCTTCATCAAAATTGTGCCAGGTCTTCATCATTTCTTTTCAGATCATCCCAGAGATTCATCATTTCTAGATCTAGAGATCTTGAACCTTCATCATATCCATAGGTGCATCATAGATTTAGATCTATCAATTAAGAAGAGAGTTCAACCATGCAGATATACTTCAGAGTGAAGTATTCATTAAAATCCATACATATGCACACATTGCACTATTATTCTCTTCTCCTTATATAGGTTTAGCCTTTATCAATACCATGAGTCAAAACCACTCAACCTCCGATGGTATTCCTGGACGGGATCAAAGAGATAATCCAACGCTCAATACTATGGGCCAATACCATGGTTATGTCCCCTATCCCCTGGTTTTATAAATTTAGAGCGAAAATAGGCATATGCTACTTGTCACGTACATTTCCGCGTACATACGCTACTTCTCCTTTACAAACCCACGCATGCTTTGTGACATATCATATTTATCATCTCTCTGGCACTTACTGAAATTTCTTTCTCTGCTACTTCTGAGCTGCTTGTAGATACATCAGATTTACATCATTAATAAACAAATAGTAGGTTGCTATCCAAAGACAACTCATCAAGTCAGTTACCATCAAGAACAACTTCATCAAGTATGTTGCCATCAAATTTATCAAGTAGGTTTCCATCAAGGACAACACTCTGCATCATATTGCCAACAGGGGTGACCCAGTGCTTGAAGAAATCCATATGCTCAACCTCTTCCCACACATCCTCCTTTAGCCTTTCCCTCGATCCATTCTTTGCTGGATATTAATTAAATTTGATGATGATTGAATACCCAACCTGTCCAAGATACGCACTAGATCCCTTGAGGAAGTGTATAAGAAAACCATGGTGAAGGTCCAACCCATAGAAACGGATGGGCTACCTATCCTACAACTTCTTCAAATCTGAAATAAAGGCCTTGATCATCAAAATCCTAACAATTATTGTGGTATTGTAGAAAAATAAACTCTTGATTTTGTGATCCTAAGGATAAGCATCCAATATATTGGCAATGGAAGATTTATAACAAAATGTATACCTCTGATTTTGAAACTTCCACCATTAGATATCCCATGAAGGTAAATTCATTATTATTTAACCAACCCAATGGCTAGAGAAACTTTGGATTCAATAAATATTTTGGCCTCCTTCCACTTTTTGATGTTGTTTTTTGTATTCTCTAGCAATGTTTTGGTAGCTCTCATGATTGTAGTAACAACAGTGAGAGTGCTTTGAAATACCACGAAATTGTTGAGGCCATTCCTAGCCATGATTATTTGGACATGATTATTTATTTTTTGGATGACTCGACGTTGTGATGAATACCACGTAAGATCTTCAAATTCACAAGTTGTTTCAAAAGGCAGGACCTCATCTTCTCAATGGATGTCATTCTTCAATTTAACCTTAAGCATGTCATTTCTAATTGATGAAAGATAGATATCAATAAGGAATAAATATAATGGATGCATTGGAGGTTGGACCATATATTTAGTTAGTGCAACAAATCATGCATTTCCATTAGAAATATTTGGATGCTCATGTACATCTCGTCCCCTACCATTTATATCTAGTGGTGCAAAAAATGGGACTTGGCCACCTTGTCCACCTTGATATGGTTGATTAACTTAATGTGGCATAGGTGATGAAAAACTTGGAATCACCATCATCAATTTGAACAAACAAAGAACATTCATTCCCTCATTAGCCAATGCTATTAAAACATAAACACACAATTAATTTTCCTTTTCATTCTTTCCATCATGGTATAAATAAATGGATCACTGTTAACCTCCCTTCGTGAAGGTGTCACTAGCAATGTGCCTACCAATGCCAATTCCCTTAGCCATAGAATAAGTGTGCATTAAAAAATTGTACAACTTGTTGAAATTGCTGGTAACTCATATTGAGCTCGAAGGTGAGCCATTACTATTCTAAGGGATTCCATCTTACATTTTTTATGGAAATCTAGACCCAAAGCTACAATAGTAAGCATGTTCTTGAATGGCCAAGAGTTTGAAAACATTGTCGCCAAGGTATTTCACATGTGGTGGCACCTCATCCTCAACATGTAGAGTAGTTGGCTCTTCTAAGGAGTCATCTTAGGGTTCTATCAAACATCCATCAACCATTTATGATTTTAACCCATCTTCTTCCACTAGATCTTCATCAAACAAGCAAGGTTTCAACTTCCCTTCACATTGTTTGAAAACATTATGTACCAAGTTATAAGCAATTATAGAAGTGACATGTATTTTTTTTCAAAACAACCTATAACAAATATATGATAGGCTATAAAATGACATCACTTTCATCAATAATTGAAACCATAATGATTTTCATGTAATCATGAATAAATTTTCCACGATCCTTACTGATAGTAACAAGGAAATGATGAAACATTTGTAGAATAAGTTCATCACAATCATAATCAATCACGATAACACATTATCTTACCTTTTCTGTCAATTCTAAAACCATAGCCTTCTTATCAAAAGAAGGAATTTTGATGTCACTTAACCCGTAAAAACTTTCAATAATCAATTACAATTTTTCCCTCATTTTATAAATATTATAAGTGATTTCAAGGGTTCTAAACCCATATAATTTCACTTAAGAAATGAGTAACAACAAGTTTTACCTACTTGTCTTTATGTCTCAATAACCTGTGTTCACTCAAGGAATTCATTGTTAGAATCATCCATGAAGGTGACTAATCCATCGTATCCAAACAATTTACCACTTCATCCAACAAGCTAAGAGGAGCATGTTATTATAGAGACAAATGACCAATTTTTCTCCTGAAATATAAATTTATTTGCCCAAATTTTTGTCACCCACTAAAAAACTATTCACCTTAGTGTCTTCTCTACTTTGTTTTTCAAAAGGAGGTTCTAATACTTCAATATGTTGTATAGGCTTTTTCGAATTCCTATCATAATTCCCGATTTTTTTTTTCTTTTTTCTTTCAAAACCTCCTATGTAGACTTCGTATTTTGCAAAGAACCAATCGATTGTTGAAACTAATTTACGAAGAGTGTTGGTCAATCAAAAAAACAAAACATTAATTAACCTTTTATCTGACCCCTCAAGTTGGAAAGATTCACGACTCTAATAGCAATGTAATGTCCCCTATTGAATTATCTTGACCAAACTTGTAAAAAAATATATTTTATTGCCCTTTTTACCTTTTTTTCTCAATTAAATAATATAAAGTGACTTTATAAAATTTTCCTTGATTTTTCTCCCATAGTCACTTAATAACACATTTTTAAATTTAATATTCAATGTCACTTCTACATGTTGCTTTTTCACCCAAAGGACATTTAGGAAATTAAATTAATTGATCCCCTTTTTACCGAATATAGCATACATGAATTAAATAGGCTACTAAGTCATTCTTGAAAGGTGATCATTCATAAAGAGACATTACAATGGCATTGTAAATGGGGGAACATGGGAAAAAAAAATTCCATGTGGCAATGGATAGATGTGGATGTGGTGCTTGCAAAGGGCATATCTTCAAAAGGCCATAACTTTGCATCCACAGCTTGGATTTTGATGAATTTTATATCATTGAAAAGCTATTGATGAGTAGAATACATGGTTATCTTATAAAGGAGTTTCAAGGTGAGTAAAAGAAAGCGAAAATTTATGACCCTGCCACTTTAAGATGACTTAGGGGTTTGGGTGTCTTACATCCTTTATTTTTATTCTGAGATGAACATGAGTGCATTAATATATTTTATAAGTTTTATACAAAGATTAAATTGCTTGTTTTTAGTGATTTTTGGTCATGATATCTCTAGCCCTTTCAATAAGTTAATTGTCATTGGTGAGCATAATTTTTTTAAGCTTTGTGTTGTGTGTTTATATTGTGGTGAAGATTTTTGAGACTTACATAGTAGCATCTTAAATATTTGTATAATTTCAATAATATTATTTTTAGCATGGTATAATTTTAACAATTTAAACTATCAAATGGGAACTGTAAACTCAAAATGAGAACTCTAGCCAAAAAACCCCCAAAAAAAGGAAAAATAGCCTTAAAATGAAAAATGTTGATGTTGGAATAACACTTTTTTTGGGGGTAAATTTTCAACATTTTTTAAAAATTGCAATAAAAGTCAATAAAAATCAAATCAAATTTTTTGGTGCAAAAAACACCTTGAAAATGAAAAGTATTGATGTTGGAATAACTTTTTTTTTCCGAGGTAAATTTTCAATATTTTTTAGCAATGGCGTTATGGATAAAATATCATGGCTCCGAAAAACCTTAAATTTCAATGATTTTTAGACATGACATTAAATATTAAATATCACGTCTCTAAAAAACCTTAAAATTCCAGCAATTTTCAGCCACAACGTTAAAGATTAAATACTTATAATTGTTTTTCAACCATAGCATTAAAGATAAAATATCATGACTCAGAAAAACCTTAAAATTTTGATAATTATTTTACCATGGAATTAAAACCAAAGATCGTGACTATAGAAAACCTCAAGTTTTCAACAAATTTCAACCATGGAATTACGGAAAAATTTTATGACTAAAAAAACTTTAAAAATGAACACTTGAATGAAAGAGTCATTATACCAAGAGTAATTTATTTTTTAAATGTTAAAAGTATAATGACTTTAAAATCTTAGTACAAGACAACTTGACACATTGCAACAAAAATTTAAAAATCAACCATCAAATTGACACGCAGTGTAGGTGAACTCGACCCATTGTAATGAAAATTTAAAGATCAACCATGAAATTGACACATTGTGGGGGCGGACTCGATCCATTATAACGAAAACTTTAAAATCAACTATGAAATTGACAAATAATGGATTGAGTTGCTAGTCAAGGATCAACATGGAACCTGCAGGAAAAAATAAAATAAAATGAAATGAAAAATACAAAAGAAAACAAAATTTAAAACATTGAAAAAATAGAAACAAAAAAAAAAACAAAAAGTTTAAAAAATAATAACAAGTAAATAAAAATATATATTAAAACATAAAAAATTAAAAATACATGACAAAAAATAGAAAAAAAAAATTAAAACATTGAGAAAAATTAAAACAAAAACAAAAAAATCACAAAAAAATTAAAAAAATAATAACAAGTAAATAAATATATATTAAAACATAAAAATAAATAAAAACCATGGCAAGAAAAAACAAATATAAAAAAAAAGACAAAAAAAAATTCCAACATAAAAAATGTAAAGAAAAAATTAAAATTAACACACACACACACACACACATATATATCCAAATAAAAAACAATATTAGATCATTTAAAAAAAAACATTAAAATTAAATTTAGAACATACAAAGTAACAAAACATAATAATAATAATAATAATAATAAAATAAAATGAAAATGTGCATTTCTAGGGTTTTCGCCTGTAAACTCTGAATCATGTGTACAGGTGCCTTCTTCCCATTCTCTTTCGACCTGACTTCTTCATCAATCTGCTGACGGAGGAGGGTATGAGTGCACATGTGGAGAGGGGAGAGATCCCCTCTGACCACAATATTGTTGTAGGAGAATCAAGCGCACAAGTAGTGGTTGTGATGTCAGGGGGTTCTGAAGGAGGTGACAATCTTACCCCAGTTTTGGGTGCCCAATGGCAGGCGATAATGTGAGGACAATGCCTCCTAGAGAAATAAAAAAACCTTGATTTGTAATCCCAAGAAACAAATTGGAAAATTACCAAAAATTTATGAAAGACCTTGCACTAATATGAAATTTCATCAACATTTGGCCCACTAAACATGACCTAGTGAAATGGATCCAACTAAAATAGCAACCAAAAGGGCATATTGAACTGAATTTGGGGGCTCAGGTCTTCTTCACAGTGATTTTCACCAGTCTCGAAGACAAGGAGAGGGTTTTTGAAAATGGGCCCTATTTTTTCTAGAATGTTGGGCTCTTCATGCGCTATTGAGAAGAATGCTACAATCTGGACTAGGAGAAATTCAGGGTTTCCTCAGTATGGGTCTATTTATTTGCTCTCCTGGTCGATTTTTGGGATCCAAAAATACTGGAGGGGGGGATAGGAAACTCTATTGGGAGTTTTTTCAATGTTGCATATTCAACACGACAAGGATGGTATACTTCATACACTATGTTATGTGTGTATATGAATATAACAAAGTCGCTTCCTGAATTCATTGAGGTAGAGTATCAGGATGCGGTTTGGTAGCAACCTCTGTTTTATGAGCACATTCCATTGCAATGTAGGAGATGCCATGAGTATGGCCATCTGTATCGAGATTGTCCTCTGAACCAACATGATCCTTCAGAGTCTCAGGCCTCAAAGGACCCAACTAAACATCGGGAATATTCATAGGGTTTTCGGGAATTCCAAGAAAAGAAATGTAACATGAATACCTCCCCGGCCTCTGATCAATCACAACCAAGAAAAGGTTTGAATACCACCGACATATATGAAATTATGATGGAGGAAGGAGAGAACTCTGGTGAACCTAGCAATCCATTAGGAAAAAAAAATTGTAAAGCTCCACCAAAGGGAGGAAACAAACCTAAGAGAAAAGAAGAAGACAAACCTTAGGAGAAAGAAGCACAAATCCATCCAATGGAGCAAACCAATATGGTGATCGATGGTAACAAGGAGGATCTTAGTATAGAGGAAAAATCATGAGAATATTACTCAATGAATAGTGCCATCTGGATGAACGTTTCATCCCTAAAGACCAAAATAAACTATACCACGATAATTTTCAACAGTATCAAGCCAAACAAGGGATGATATCTCTAGATCAACCAGATCACTTAAGGTGCCAACCAATTCAGGCTGTAGATCTGAGTATTCCAGGTAAAGAAGGAAAAAAAATGGGTCGAAATAATCTGTACAAATCCATCCAGATGGTGGGAGATATGCTAGTTAAATTAGGAAGGGTGATGTCGTTTTCGGTGATTTTCCATCAAATTAATAAGACTTCTCAACAACTATTACCTCCTGGAATGTGAGAGGCCTCAATAGTAGAGGCAAGAAAAGGTATATGAAAGATGAGTTTAAAAGAAGCAAACCAAGCATCATGATTATCCAAGAAACCAAAATCTCATAAGGTAAATTAAAAGAAATTTTCAGAGGTTTTAAACCCCAGTACAAGGTGGTAGCTCAGGATTCCAAGGGAAGCACCAGTGTTCTTTTTTTTCTCTAGAATCCTGCTAAGATCATATTCAAATAATGGGTTAGCCTTCCCATAGTTCTCTTAGGAAAATTTGGAGACATTGGTACCAAAGATTGGGCTCTACTATAAGGGTTATATGGGCCTAGCATTCCAGGAGAAAAATGGGTTTTCCTTCAAAATATCGTAAAACTCAGAAGGTTATATTCGGAGGAACTTTGGATCATTGGTGATGAATTTAGCCTAATCTCATCTTTGGATGAGAATAAGGGAGGTCTCCACCTTTTGGATGCGAAATGGAAGCATTCAAAGACACAATAATGGAACTGCACCTAGTGGACATGCCAAGAAATAATGGAGTATATACTTGGAATAATCAGCGTGGAGGCCCTCATCAAGTTGCATCACGCCTTGATCAATTCCTGGTCTTTGAAAAAGTGATTAGTCGAGACATTTTTATAGAAGCCTATATTCTCCCTTGTTTGGGATCAAACCATTGGCCGATCAAAATGGAGATTTATTTGAAAATATCTCCCAAGAATTGGCCATTCTGATTCAAATTGTTTTGGTCAAGGGACCCTTCTTTAATAAAGACAGTTGAAAGCTAGTGGAAAGAGAGCACAACTCAAGGTAGGAATCATATGCACACTTTCCAGCTTAAGCTAAAATATCTCAAGACTCATGTCAAGCGTTGGAACTAGGAGGAGTTTGGCTACGTCATGAAAGACCAGCAACAACTACAATATAGAATGCAGGATGTCCAGGAAAAGATAATCAGTGAGGGTAGATCTAAAGCACTGGTGGAGGAGGAAGGTTGGTTGGTGAACCAGCTACTAGAAATAAGAAAAAAAAAGAGATATTTTGGAAATAGAAATCCAGAATAAAATGAATTCAGGAACAGGAGAGAAACACTCTTTTTTTCCACAAAGTCATGATGCAACATCGGCAAAAAAATCAGATATTCTCTCTTAAAGATGAAGTAGGGAAAATATTGGTTCAACATGAAGAAATGGAATACCTAACATTTAATCACTTCCAATCCCTTCTCTCAGATCCTATGCAGGATATATCGGAAGCCATTCAACAAATCACCCTCAATATTCTCCATCTCATCTCCAGAGATTAGAATTTGGCCCTCATGTGTGCGATCACTTTGGAGGAAATAGAGGATGTTGTCAAGGGCATGGAAAAAAAAGGCTCCTGGGCTAGGCGATTTCATGGCTGAATTTTACCAAGCCGCCTGGAGCTTCATATGGAAATATATCCTGGAAGAAATGGAGGAGTCTCAGTGGAATTAGAAGGTAATTTTTGGCCTCAATTCTACTTTCATTGCTTTAATCCCCAAAACTTCCAAATCTGAAGATGCTTAGGGATTCAAGCCTATTGCCTTATGTAATGTTATTTACAAGATTATTTTTATGGTTATTGTCAAACGTCTTAAATCTCTTCTTCTTGATCTCATATCCCTTGAGAAAATTGGTTTCATGGAAGGATGCCAAATCCTTGATGGTATTATCACCTCTTAAGAAATTGTTCACTCCATGAAGCAACTTAAAACCCTTGGTTTGGTGATAAAGTTGGACCTATCTAAAGCCTATGACCGCCTTTGTTGGAATTATTTCATTAGAGTCCTCAAATATTTTGGTTTTGATTAGATATGGGTAAATTGGATCTTATCCCTTATCCCATCTCCTGTATTCTCCAATTTAATCAATGGTTCTCCATCTACACCCTTCAACCCCTATTGAGGCTTAAGAAAGGGTGACCTGGTTTCCCCTTTCCTCTTTATCTTAGTAGCTGAAGGATTGGGAAGATATATGAGATTTGTAGTTCTTCCATCTCAAATTAAAGTCCTTTGCTAGTGGAGCAATGACCTTCTCATTACCCATCAAAAATTTGTGGACGATACCATGCTATTCTTTCAAGTTTCTCTGAGGGAAGCCAGGAGAATTAAAGATATCATGCATGACTTTATGGCAGCCTCGGGTGCTCTGGAGAATAGTGAAAAGTATAGAATCTTATTTTTCAAAACCCCAATAAATATCCAATCCTTTCTCGCTATAATGTTGGGCTTTGGAATCGACTCATTACCTATTAAATATTTGGGCATGCCATTAACATTCAATTCTTTAAAAATTTCCTGCTGGAAATACCTTCTTCAAAATATTCAATCAAAATTCAACAATTGGTCTTTCAAAGCCCTCAATTTGGCCGGTATAACAATTCTTTTAAAGATAGTCATCCAATCAATTCCTATCAACCATTTCTCAGGGATGGCTATGCCCAAAACTTCTTGTTCAAAGATGGTATATATCTTTAAATTGGAAATGGTTTCTTTCCCTAATCTCACAAATCCAAAGCCAGAAGGGGGATTAAGTCTTCGAGATCCCTTCACTTTGAATCAAGTTATGGGAGCTAAAATATGGTGGTGATGGATAAGAGGAGGCCCAGATTTATGGAAAATGATATCAACCAGAAAATATGGCATGCCAATACAAACTAGAGATATTATCAGATATCGAGATCCTCCCAAGGGATCATCAATATGGAATTTAGCAGTAGGGAACAAAAATCTCATATCCCACCATTTCTTTTGGGAAATTATAAATGGAAGAATGACTTCATTCTGGTAGGAATTTTGGCAATAGAGAGAAAATTTGTTTAATAGACAAGATTTAGGATTGATTTTCCTATTTACAAACAACCAAAACTACTATACAGTGGACCAGTTTTGGAAGGCCACCCAACAAAGCTATGTATGGAGGAAATGAAAAGAGTTCCAGGATTGGTTGAACCCACCCATTTTAGATCAATGGAAACAACTGGAAAAAGTGTTACAATCAAGGAAAATCAAAATCTAGGAAGGGGTTGATATTATACGATCGGGATATTCTACTCGATGCATATTTAACATCAAGGAAGCATACAGTCTTCGAGCTGAATTTGGTCAAAACCATCACAACCTCATATGAAAGAATATTTGGACAAGTATATTGTGGCCAAAAATAACATATTTTTTATGGTTGGTTTTTCAAGGGAGAATCCTCACTTGGGATCAACTTCATAAGTGTGTTATCCATGGGCCATCCTTTTTTTTCTTATGCAACCAACATAATGAGGACTTGGAACATTTTTTAAATTTATGTCCCTTTGTTGATAAAAAATAGAGGCAGCTAGGAGACCTCTTAGTCTGCCTAAACCATGACCAGTAAAGAATCAACGAATCTATTATTTTATGGTGTAAAGGTATATTCTTGAGTCTAGTGCTAAATAGAGCCTAGGAAATGGAGTTGGGATTTCTTTTGTGGGCTATATAGAAGGAGAAGAATAGTAGGATTTTCAAAGATCGTAAAAAACCCCAGGAAGAAGTTTGGAAAGCAATAACTCATAAGATCAAAGAAAAATTACTGGCATAAAATGGCACCTAGATTATTGGCAGGTTGCCCCTGTTGAAGCCGAAATTTTCAATTGGTTGAATATTTTCCCTATCATGACACCCCCGAGCTCCTAGAAGCACATTGTGGCCCCTATTGTATCAGCTCATCACTTCTATGCTCCTCTAGAGGGATTAATTAATTTAAGCTTTGATGGTGCATCCAAATGCAACCCGGGTCCTTCTGGTTATGGGGGGATCTTTTAGGATTCACACAAAATAAATCGGCTTGTATTTGTGGTTGACTGTGGATATGCTAGTAACAAAAAATAAGAATTAAATGTTTTCAAATAAGGCCTCATCACGACCATTAAACTTGGATACGAAACTTTAGTGATTGAAGGGGACTCAAAATCGGTGATTGATATTACTAAGAAGCTGAGCCAAGCAGCTAGATGGGAAAAATTCAGCCACAACTAGCACACATGATTCTTGGTGCAAGAAGTGGGTGAGCTTCTTCCTCATTTTGACTATATCCTCTCCTCTCATGTTCAACGAGAGGGAAACAAAGCTATAGAATTCCTTACAAATTGGGGTTTTTCTCATCATGGAAATTATTTGGAGATGGTTTGGCCTCCCCATCCAACAAAAGCAGATTTGAGCCCCTTAGCATATCTTCTAGAGTAGGATATCAGGTATAGTCAATGGAACAATCTAGCCTTTTATCCTCATCCTTGATCGGGGTACGAGTTGGAGGAAATTAGACCTATAGTTAAATGATGTTGTTAATCTTGAGGAGCCTCCCTGCCACCCTCCAAATGCCCGAAGCACATGGAGTGGTGGTTCTTTGCATGCGAGGAGTAAATTCCATCCTTGAAGGTGGAAAAGGCATAAGTCTGTGGGTGATAACCAGTTCTTTCCACGGTAATTTTGGTAATTTTCTTGTTTGTGATATTTGTTTCCCTCGTCCTTGGTTTGCGCTACTTAGTGACTCATAGAAGGTTCAGACGATGAGTTTTCTCTGGGCGTGGGTTCAGTCTTGGCTGCTTCAGGCTTTGGTTCATGGGTATGTTTACATTCCCTCTGTCAGTTCCCCTATACTTCATTATCTATGTCTATTGGCCTTCAGGCTGAATTTTTCTGATGCTACTTGTTCACTACAGAAGGTGGCATATGTGGATTTCTCTGTGGTTGATACAAAATTGGAGATAGTTTCTTTCATATCTTGCCTTCCTGTGTCTATGGTGTTTGGTATTTTATTGTCTCATATGGGATTATACTAGGTGTAGTTCTCTCGCCACCTATGGTTATTTGTTTTTCTCCACACCAACCTTAAGGGCCTGTTTTCTAGTATGTGGGTAAATGGTTTTTCTCCGGACCCTTCAAGGTTTTGGCATGAGGATGGTTCAATCTACATTTATGTCTTCCATCTCCTTGAGAGGAATTGGATGTTTGTTGGGTTTGACGAGTTTCTTTCTTTCCGGCTATATGTTTGCATCAAGCAACTGAATTGGGGTTTGGTTCAATTTTTGGCCTCTTATATGTTTCCATTGGCAGGTATTCAGCTCTATGGCGACCCTTGGAATCTTGGTACTTCTGGTTTTAATCTTCCCTCCAATTTTTTAATAGGGTCTCTATTATTTATTCAAAGCTATTACATGTATTGGATTATGGATCCTTCGGCCTCCGGAAAGGGAAAAATTTCCCAAAATTCGTGTGGCTGATGGAAAATGTTTGTGGAGTCCCTTATGGCTAGACATCCAATCTCCTCTGGGGGTAGAGCATGAGGTCAAAAATAAGTTTTAAACGTTATCAATGACACGAAAAAAATGTACCACGAGGGTACCTTGGTCCAGGTTCACCAACTGTTTGAGGAATGGGAAGAAGAACTTAACCAGAAAGCAGGAATTATGTATATTGATTCAGAGCACTGGCAAGTATTTGTGCCCGATCCTGTTCATACCTATGGCAGGACAACTCGGTTCAAGAAAAATCTTCACTTGTATTGGTTGATGAAGAGCCTTATGGCCAAAGCCTTAGAACATATTTCGTTTGGCATGGCCGCAACCACTCATGGGATTTCAGATTATAGGAAGGAATTTCAGAAAATTTAGTTTAAGCTTCAGAAGCATAATGGGAAACTTAGCCGTATTGAGAAACACATCCCATGTATCCCTCAAACTAAGCTTCCTGGCTCCAGCACGAAGGACCCTGCTCCTGTCGAGTATGCAGAAGATGACTAGATTGGTGTCTGTCCCTCTGGTTTACCTTTTATTGTATGCAGCAATGTTATAATTTCCAGTATGTTTCTAGTTATGTTTACAATTATTTAGAGTCTAGGAAGTACAAGGATAATCATACTTACTTGGCATATATGATTAGATTGATCATATTTTATTACTGGATGGCTTATCATGCAGTTAGGTGGCCAACAGATCTAGTTTCCCTCTAGGCAAGTTGAGGCCACCTAACCATATGGATGTGGATGTAACTTGCCATTTTGTGATGATTAATGAAAAAAAGGGTCCTACCAAGCTTATAAAATAAAACATTAAAATATAAAAAACATTGAAAAATAAACAAATTAAAGAAAACAAAAAATAAAGAAACATTTAAAAAACATTATGTTAAAAAAAAATTAAAATTAAAATCATGGCCCACGGGCCCTAGGCAGGGTAATTTGATTCCCGGAATCAGATTTCCCTGGCCAAGGGTTGTTGGGCTACGTGGTTGTTTGAGGGGGAAGCTGGGTGCAACTCCCCCACTGCCTAGGGCCGCGGGGCTGGGGGGGGGGGGGGGGGGGGGGTGGGGAGATTTAAGTGCAATTCTCCCATCGCCCAAGGTTGGGCATGGGGGAGATGGGTGCAAATCCCCCACCACCCAGCCCCGTGGCCCAACGGATCCTAAGAGGAAATTCGATTATGGGAATTATATTGCCATGCCTAGCCCTGTGGCCCCACAAGCCTTGGGCAAGGCAAGTGGGGTAGCGACCTAGGTAGGGGGATTTGCATCCAACTCCCCCTGTCAGGACCGCAACCCCACAGTACCTGGCTGGGGCAAGGTCGATTCCCGTAATCGACCTTGCCCCACACAGGGCTCGTGGGGCTGTAGTTTTTTTTTTAATGTGTTTTCTTTATTTTATTTTATTTTATTATAATTTTTTTATTGATTTGTATGTGTTTTTTTAATGTCTCTTATTTATTTATTTTTATTTTAATGTTTTTTTTCTCAATTTAATTTTTTGTAACTTTTTTATTAAATTGTTTTAATTTTTTTTAGTTATTTTTAATGTTTTTATTATTTTTTATGTTTTTTTCAATGTTTTTTTTTTTTCAATTTAATTGTATTTTTTTTTTTTATGTTTTTATTCTTTATTTTTAGGGATATTGTTTTTTTGTTTTCAAATTTTATTGTTTTTTTTTAAATTGTATTTTTTATTTATTCTTTTACATTTTTTTGTTATTTTTACTTAAAATTTTATTTAAATCATTTTTTTGGCAAAAATAAAAACTTTAAATGTCATCATATTTGGATATAAAATTCATAAAAATTTCATAAAATTTGTATTTTTCTAATTGTTTTTATTCAATTTGTTTCTTTAAAATGTCATTTTAGAGAAAAGTTCATTAAATACATATTTTTTAATTATATCTAAATGCAAAATCTATATTTTTTGTCTATTGTTTAAAATTATTATTTTTTAGTAGCAATTATTTATGTGTATTGAAGTATTAATTAACGGCATATAAATATATAAAAAATCCTAACCTTAAAATATTAATGTTAACTTCTTCTTTTTTTACAAAAAATATTAAAAATTTTAATTATAAAAAAACATTGTAAAAAAAGATAAAAAGCACATGTTTGAAAAACCTTAAGAAACAAACATATTAGGATGAAAAACAAGAAGAGGAATAAGGCAACTTGAAAGATGGTTAAATAATCAACATTTAAAAAAAAAATTGTGCATACTTAGGACAAAAGAAAATTTAGTGTCAAAAATATGTCTTAAAAAAATATTGATGCTTTTCAAAAACCACATGAAAATCACCAATATTTTTAAAAAATATATCCACACTTAATACATCATAAAATTTTAAGTGTCGAAAATAATCCCTCTAAAAAAAGGGGTTGATGTTGCATCAACACTTTTCAAAATCAACATGAAAATTACTAACATTTAAAAAAAATGTTCATACTTGATACACAAGAAAATTTAAAGTGTCAAAAATATGCTCCAAAAAAAATGTGCAGTGTCTACCATGTTTGTATACAACTCATTTATTTTCATGGCTGGGCTCGTACATTGAACAATCAATTGAACGAGATAGAATACCCTGGATCTAGTTCCATCCATCTGGGTTGTGATTTCGAGATTACTACAAAATTACAAAGTATGATGTCTATGATAATACATACAATAATCTAATAATGGGTCTACTTTCTATCATCAATGGACAATACTTCTTGATCATTGTACATGTGATGTTATCTTATGTGTTAAGCATGGGTATGCTTCCCTCAAAAAAGATATCATGATGAAAATGAATTGCTACAGATGATGTTCTTGACTAGTTGTTCTTGATTTGGACTTGTCACAAGGTAAAGCACTTCAGCCATCAGTTGTCGTTTATGACTTTGTACTTTAGGGGGGAATATGTTATAGGCCATTTTGTCACATCTAGTCAATAGGACTGCAAACCATATTAATTAATATCCATGATCTTGTTTTCATCATCCCTTCACAAAACCATAAGCATGACCTTTCCAAAAATTCTGAGATTATGGGATTAATTGCTCAAAATCAATGGTTTTAGCCCCAGTGCACCCTGCCCCTTTAGCCACCTACGTTCAATGTCAATTTCTCCCTTTTGCACTAGCGTTGGTCAGCACTAGTTGCTCCCTTCTACAAGTGTGTTGATTCTAGAAATTTGAGAAAATTAAAAATAATTCTGAAGCTTCCTCTTCTATAAGCTTCAAAAGGTTGTTTTAACTATTTACCATCGACAAGAGATCGAATCATTTCTTATCCTACCTTGGAGAATTCAGTTATTATCCATTGATCTCATCCTCCCATCATATGTGGATCTTAAGCCCATAATGGTAAATCCTAAACCACCACACTGTAGAAATTCCTTGTAGATTCAAACTATTAGTTGTAATTTTCTAAAACAATAGGCTTGAATCTACTCTACCAACTGCGGAAACAATTAAATGATCGTGAAATCAGGAAGCATACAATAGAAATAATTCAATCAACACATTACACAATGATTTTCTTGGGAAAGGCACAACTAAAAAGCCTACTATCTGTATATTTCATTAGTTATAAAATATGAGAATATTAAAATGATTTTCTCATGTCTGAGCAAGCTCTGCACTATCTCTATCTATCTCACTGCTTCACAAGCCGACTCTGGCCAACACTTAGCTAATTATGTTTTCTTCCAAGCTCCTATTTTCTTACACTATTCATTGAGTAATTAGGCCCCAATTTAATAGGAATTTTCCTGTATTGGGTTGCGCAGTTCCTTTAGCCTCTTCCTCTAACTGAATGCATCGCTTATACAATTTGGAAGATTATAAAACTGATAGTACACTTCCCTTGAACTAATTAATTAAAAGACACTCAACCTAGGCTCCTATAAAGTAGGAGACACTCTACGTGACTCAATTTAGGCCCTCAACTCAAATTAATTGAACCAAGTAAAACTAACTTATTTAACTCATACAAGTTGTCATGAGATGTGGAATTACAATTTTATTCTAATTTAATTCAAGGGAAAATTAAATTAAAATCTTTCTTGGTGCCATTTTAAACATTTCTTGTTTCCATTTTCAACACTCACTCTCAACAAGAAATGGATTCGCATCTATCCTGATATAGTGCCTATGAAATTTTATACATGCAACACTTCTCATTATTGTTGTTGCGACTGCAATATCTGTAACTGAAAAGCATCCAAAAAAATAAACCGAATCAACTGTGATCAATATAATGCATTTTTCACCCTGAGTCTCGATTGCTACTAGCTACTCCATTGTCTACTGAAAACTTTTCACTGTTGTTGACTCTGTATTGTGCTATATGCACTATTTCCAACTCTGCACTGAGCTCCCTAGTATCTAATTGTTGCTATTCTTTGCATCTATTACTCTGGCATCTAGATGCATCAACTGCCACTGGTCCATATTGCTATTGTATACTGTGGGCCCCATAGCAATGTAATGAGCCATGAGACAAAAAACACCTAAATGGACCCTACCCAAATTTATGCACTCTTGGGACTATTTCTTCACATCACCCCAAATCTCTCCTGGAGGTATGGTTTAATGTGCTCCCTCTACCCACTTGGCTCAAAATTTTCCCCTACTGGAGGTCTCTGCTTGAGTGGATGTTTCCACTTGGCCTCCTCTCTGCTTCTGAGGTTGCATGTTGAGAGGTAATTCATGCTCTCTCTCAACCACCAAGTCTCTAACCTTTGCCTTGCTCCTCAAGGTTTTTCATGCATCTTGTACCTCAAGTGCATACATGCTCTTGACTCGCACACTAATTTTCTTCACTTGTCCCGTGGCGATGTTTCTAAGGAAAGCATTCCCTTTTCTAAATATCACATCATAGCCACGACTTTCCAATACCGTGACGAAAAAAAGATTCTTATTTAGTCCTAGAATAAAAATCACATATGTGAGTCTGGGAGGGGAGCCAGACTCCCTCTGAAAATTAATTGTATCAATATCAGTTACACTATGCCTCCCATCATCTCCAAACTCTATGTTTTGCTTGAAGTCTTTCTACTCCAAATCATTGAAGAGATCTCTATTCCATGTCATATAGAATGAGGCACTGTTGTCGAGATACCACATGCTTCCCATTATTATGCTTGTCATGAATGAAATGATAGTGAAATCAAGTTCGCTATTGTTGCTACTGTAGGATCCTTCTTGTTTTCCTTCTTTTGTGGACATTTCGTGGCATAGTGCCCAAAATTGTGACAATGAAAGAACTTGATGTTGGAAAATTATTTATTCTTTCCTCCTCATCTTGGGACTTCTTTCCCTTGGATTTATTTTCTTTTTTGACTAATGTAAAATCCTCCTCCACTTCTTTGGATGAAGTCCCATCTTTGTTGTTATGCCTTATCTCTTCTTGCACCAAGTTAGACGAAAAAGACTCCCACTCTGGTAGCTTCTCCCTCTAATTTATTGAATCCTAGTAGTTGTGTCAGCGTTTGGGAAGGCCTAGAAATGCTAGGCTGGCCAAATTATCTTCAACAATGGTAACACCAACACTCCCAAGCTCATCCCGACATTGGGTGAAATTGATCAAGTATTTTGGTATTGTGTCACCCTTATCCATATTGATTTTCCTGAGTTTTTCCTTCAATGCCAGCTTCCTGTGGTCACCATTGTTCTGAAACAAGTTTGTCAAGGCCATCCACATTGCATATGGAGTTTCCTTTCCATGGAGGTTTGAGAAAATATGATCTCAAAATCCTTCTAGTAGGATCCTTCTTGCCTTGGCTACATTCTTCTTCCAGTTCGACAGATCTTGAGCATCAACTGTTGGAGGCTTAGGGATATCATTTTCTATGAACTCCTTCAGCATGATATCTTCCAACATCACCCCCATCCTATCCTTAGAATCTATTTAATTAAATCTGCCTGTTGTAACATTATTTGGTTTTTATATGTTAGAATATTAGACAAAATGATAAATCAAAATGTTAAGTTAGGATATGAATGAAAAAATAAAAAAAATGTTAGGACTATGGGTATTTCATAATTCATATCAATAAAATGATAGAGGTAGACTTCCCTAAAAAATAAATGCATCAAAAAATTTTAGGAAAGAAAATAAAAATGGATGATTTAGTTTAAAAGAATAAATTTGTATAGAGGTTGCTTGTTTAAATGCACCATAAAATATTAATTTTTAATAATTTGTGATTAATTTTCTTGAAAAGGCATTAATCCTTGTTTTTAAATTATTAGCATAAAACTTTATTGTAACCATGGCGCATATATATATATATATATATATATTTTAAATAAGGTCTCTAAAAGACAAAATAGTTGTGTCGATATGTAAATAAAGACCGCACATCTTTTGATGATAGATATTTTCTCTGCCCAGATCAACGGTGGGGAATCACTTCGCACCCCCCTCGTCCATTTCTCGTTAACGTGGGAGAGGGGGGGGGGTCTGAAAAGTGGTATTAATGGCGGGCGGTGGGCCATCCCTTGAACTCCAATCTCAACTGGGTAACTCTCAGTTCACACATGCATGAGTTATTTTTGGTTTGTTTATCAATCAAATGGTTGATTAGAGAGTAGACAACTCACTACAAGACCTCCCACTAGTTCCTCCAACAGTTGGAACTAGTTTAATTAACTTTAATTCAGATTTACTGAACTAATTAATTAAAACTCAAAATAAACTCAACCTAGGCTCCTATAAAGTAGGAGACACTCTATGTGACTCAATTTAGGCCCTCAACTCAAATTAATTGAACCAAGTAAAACTAAGTTATTTAACTCATACAAGTTGTCATGAGATGTGGAATTACAATTTTATTCTAATTTAATTCAAGGGAAAATTAAATTAAAATCTTTCTTGGTGCCATTTTAAACATTTCTTGTTTCTATTTTCAACACTCCCTCTCAACAAGAAATGGATTCGCATCTATCCTGATATAGTGCCTATGAAATTTTATACATGCAACACTTCTCATTATTGTTGTTGCGACTACAATATCTGTAACTGAAAAGCATCAAAAACAATAAACCGAATCAACTGTGATCAGTATAATGCATTTTTCACCCCGAGTCTCTAATGCTACTAGCTACTCCATTGTATACTGAAAACTTTGCACTGTTGTTGACTCTGTATTGTGATATATGCACTATTTCCAACTCTGCACTGAGCTCCCTAGTATCTGATTGTTGCTATTCTTTGCATCTGTTACTTTGGCATCTGGATGCATCAACTGCCACTGATCCATCTTGCTATTGTATAATGTGGGTCCCATAGCAATGTAATGAGCCATGAGACAAAAAAAACCTAAATGGACCCTACCCAAATTTATGCACTCTTGGGACTATTTCTTCACATCACCCCAGCTTTCTCCTCGAGGTATGGTTTAATGTGCTCCCTCTACCCACTTGGCTCAACATTTTCCCCTACTGGAGGTCTCTACTTGAGTGGATGTTTCCACTTGGCCTCCTCTCTACTTCTGAGGTTGCATGTTGAGAAGTAATTCATGCTCTCTCTCAACCACCAAGTCTCTAACCTTTGCCTTGCTCCTCAAGGTTTTTCATGCATCTTGTACCTCAAGTGCATACATGCTCTTGACTCGCACACTAATTTTCTTCACTTGTCCCGTGGCGATGTTTCTAAGGAAAGCCTTCCTTTTTCTAAATATCACATCGTAGCCACGACTTTCCAATACCACGACGGAAACAAGATTCTTATTTAGTCCTAGAATAAACATCACATATGTGAGTCTGGGAGGGGAGCCAGAATCCCTCTAAAAATTAATTGTACCAATATCGGTTACACTATGCCTCCCATCATCTCCAAACTCTATGTTTTTCTTGAGGTCTTTCTACTCCAAATCATTGAAGAGATCTCTATTCCTTGTCATATAAAATGAGGCACTATTGTCGAGATACCACATGCTTCCCATTATTATGCTTTCCATGAATGAAATGACAGTGAAATCAAGTTTGCTATTGTTGCTACTGTAGGATCATTCTTTTTTTCCTTCTTTTGTGGACATTTTGTGGCATAGTGCCCAAAATTGTGACAATGAAATCACTTGATGTTGGAAAATTATTTATTCTTTCCTCCTCATCTTGGGACTTCTTTCCCTTGGATTTATTTTCTTTGTTGACTAATGTAAAATCCTCCTCCACTTCTTTGGATGAAGTCCCATCTCTGTTGTTATGCCTTATCTCTTCTTGCACTAAGTTAGACGAAAAACACTCCCACTCTGGTAGCTTCTCTCTCCAATTTATTTAATCCTGGTAGTTGTGTCAGCTCTTGGGAAGGCCTAGAAATGATAGGCTGGCCAAATCATCTTCAAAAATGGTAACACCAACACTCCCAAGCTCATCCCGACATTGGGTGAAATTGATCAAGTATTTTGGTATTGTGTCACCCTTATCCATATTGATTTTCCTAAGTTTGTCCTTCAATGCTAACTTCCTGTGGTCACCATTGTTCTGAAACAAGTTTGTCAAGGCCTTCCACATTGCATATGGAGTTTCCTTTCCATGGAGGTTTGAGAAAATATGATCTCAAACTCCTTCCAGTAGGATCCTTCTTGCCTCGGCTACATTCTTCTTCCAGTTTGCCAGATCTTGAGCATCAGTTGTTGGAGGCTTAGGGATATCATTTTCTATGAACTCCTTCAGCATGTTATCTTCCAAAATTACCCCCATCCTATCCTTACAATCTATTTAATTAAAGCCACCTGTTGTAACATTATTTGGTTTTTATATGTTAGAATATTAGACAAAATAATAAATAAAAATATTAAGTTAGGATATGAATGAAAAAATAAAAAAAATGTTAGGACTATGGGTATTTCATAATTCATATCAATAAAATGATAGAGGTAGACTTCCCTAAAAAATAAATGCATCAAAAAAATTTAGGAAAGAAAATAAAAATGGATGATTTAGTTTAAAAGAATAAATTTGTATAGAGGTTGCTTGTTTAAATGCACCATAAAATATTAATTTTTAATAATTTGTAATTAATTTTCTTGAAAAGGCATTAATCCTTGTTTTTAAATTATTAGCATAAAACTTTATTGTAACCTTGGCGCATATATTTTTTTTTTTTTAAATAAGGTCTCTAAAAGACAAAATAGTTGTGTCGATATGTAAATAAAGACCGCACATCTTTTGATGATAGATATTTTCTCTACTTAGATCAATGGCGAGGAATCACTTCGCACCCCCCTCGTCCATTTCCCGTTAACGTGGGAGGGGGTGGTGGGTCTGAAAAGTGGTATTAGTGGCGGGCGGTGGGACATCCCTACATGTCGCTCTCTCGTGACTTCGCACCCCCCCGGGCCTGTGCACAGAACCACAAACCACTTGCTACCCCCCCACCCACCCCACCCACCGCGCAAAATCACAAACCACTTGCTACCCCCCTGAAATCCACTCATGGTTTTCTTCCGCCAACGGCTCTTGACCCCTTGCGCTTCAACCGTTATCATTCACCCAACTAATTTCTACCACCTCATTTTCCCGTTTCCCATATGTCCCTAGTAATTTACCCTATTCTTCCATTATAATCCCACTCCCATACTGTTATCTGCCATGTCATTACATCGCTCCAGTGTCGTTAACTACTACAACCACATATCAAATTGTTACCATAAACATTCTCAGCTATAAATTGTTAGGTCCCTATATTACTAGTATAATCCCTTATTGTTGTTAGTGTAACCCCTTTATTTTTATTATTGTACCCTTGTAACCCCCATATTTTTATTATTGTGCCCTTAAATTATTATTGTTAGGTCGCTAGGATTACATTGTGGCCCCATTAGGATTACATTATGGCCCCATGGACTCCTATATATAGAAAGGAGGTTTTGTAAATTGTATCATCCAAGAATTGTTCATTTATGTAATGTATTGGAGGTTTCCCCCTTGAAGTGGCTTATTTATAAGGTGTTGATATCTCTTTTCTTCTATTTTTGGAGCTGGTTACACAATATTTAGTATCAAAGCTTTGGATTCTAAGGTTTCGCTGCTCTAAATAGGTCATCGTGGCATTTTCGCTATAAATTTTTTTCTATGAAGGTTCAAAATATGAAATGTTTAGGGTGCAAAGCCGAAATATTGAGGAAAATTTTCAAAAAATTTCAGAGCTTGGTTCACAAAATTTTCGGAGATATGATCTATGGAAGATAGTGCTTTTTCAAGCTCCCGAATTTCATCTCAAAGAGGTGATTGTGGGAAAATATTCATAACTCTTTCTCTGATCATCGGATTAGAGTGCCGTAAAAAGTGGTTGCAAGTAAACATACTGTAGTTTCTTGGCTATCAATTTCAGAGCTGAAGGATGAAACAGTGACACGTTTCAAGTCATACAAGTTCACTCTACTAAACCAGTCCATAATTAGGTCATTATGGGAGAATGGACACAACTTTGTCTTGGAGAATCCAAATCAGGTCAGACCTATGGAATTTGAAAGAGAATTTGGAGGGATAGTTGGTACAAAAATTAAAATATTGAAGTTCTGCAATCACAGAGGTAATCCAATTTCAATATCGAGCTCCTCAAAAGCAAGAAAAAGGTGTGTATTTTTTTTCCGAATTGCATAAGTCTTGTTTGAAGAATCAATTTGAATTGATTCCAAGGGCATATTGTAAAATAGATATTAGTATTGAGTTATAAAAGATGCCCTGTAAAAATAATTCAACACCCATTAAGCCTTTAGAAGGCTCTACTATGACTCATGAAGATGAATAATTGCAACGTGATCTATCAAAATTACAAGAGCAAGTGCACCAAATTTTTCTCTCGCAAAGAGCAACAAAAAATGAAATGGAAGTTTTGAAGAAAGGTGTGGAAGCTAAGATGGATGGCATGGAAGCTAAAATGGAAGCTAAGATGGATGACATGAAAGACAACATGGAAAACATGAAGAAGGATCTAAAAGCAGACATGGAAGGTTTGACAAAGTTGATACAAGAAATGTTTCATAATGGTGAAAAGATAGTAGAAGAAACTCATGATGAGAACAAAATAAATGTTAATCATGATTTCATAAACTCTAATGTTGGTGGGAAGAACCATCATATTCCAAAAATTGAGATGAGGAAGTTTGATGGAAAGGATCCTGTAACATGGATACTACAGATGGAGCAATATTTTGATCTCCATAACGTGAAAAACACACAAAAGGTACGCATTGCAACTTTACATTTAGAACAAAATACATTTGTATGGTATCGATGGCTTTTCTCCCGTAATAAAATTGTCACTTGGTCAATTTTTACGGAGGAAATGATAGCACATTATGAGGATACAAAGAGAAACACTTTCTTTTTGTACACTGATAAATCTCAAACAAAAGGGTTTAGTGGGGCAGCACATTGAGGACTTCCAAAAATTGAATATAAGGGTAACTGATATTCCAGAGGAACACATGATTGATCTCTTCATAGGTACTTTAAAGGATAACATCCAACATGAAGTTCGCGTTTTGGAACCTGAGTCATTGGAGAAGGCATTCAGGTTGGCAAGAAAAATTGAATGTAAAATTATGGCGACAATGAAGCCTACCACTCACTTCTATAAATAAGGAAGTGTTGCTACTCCTAGATTTCCACAACCTACAAGGTTGACACCACACCAATTGGAAGAAAAAAGTGAAAAAGGGCTTTGCTACAGTTGTGATAGAAAATACGCTAAAGGTCATAAATCTACTGAAAAGAAATTATTTTACATAGATTAGGAAGAGGAAGAAGAAAATTAACAAGAATCTTCAAGAGAAAAGGATATACACTAGGAACCAACCCTAGAAGAGGAAGAAATGTGTCTGACCATATCGTGTAATGCATTGATAGGAATTACCACTCCTCAAACTATCAAGATAGAAGGACATATCAAGAAGGAAAAGGTAATAGTGTTGATTGATTCAGGTATTACCCATAATTTTATTCACTGTAAGGTAGCTAAGGAATTGAATTGTTTCCTATACCCAGCACCAGAATGTCAAGTGATGGTTTAAAATGGAGGAACTATAAATTGCTCGGGAAAATTCCATAATATCAAGCTAACCATGGGGGAATATGTATTGAATAGTTCAATGCTTTCCATTCCAATGGGAGGCGTTGATGTTGTACTAGGAGTACAATGGTTATAATCTTTGGGGGCGATAGCTTTTAATTTTCAAGAAATTTTCTTGAAATTTTTTCAGAAGGAAAGGAAGTCGAATTACGGGGCACTATAGGGAAGCCGGGAAAGATAATAAGCTCTAATGTCATAACAAAGCTTCTAAAGAAAGAAAAACGAGGCGTAATTTCACAATTATGATCACTAGAAGTTCCAACATCAAAATCATCTATTTCTATAGATCTCCAACAAGTCTTGGACAATCATTCCAAGGTGTTTGAAACTCCCAAAGGACTCCCACCTATTCGTGATCATGATCATGCTATTCATTTGATTCCAGGAAGTGTTCCTCCAAACATCGAGCCTTATAGATATCCTTACTTCCAAAAGAGCGAAATTGAACGTATGATTGCAGAAATGTTAGAGGCGGGTATAATTCAACCTAGTCAAAGTTCTTTCTCTGCTCCTGTAGTATTGGTACACAAGAATGATGGATCATGGCGAATGTGTCCGGATTATAGGGAGCTCAATAAGCTCACCATTAAAGATAAATTTCCCATTCCTGTGATTGATGAATTATTGGATGAATTACATGGAGCAATTTATTTTACCAAGTTGGATCTTTGTTCAGGATATCATCAAATTAGAATGAAGACTGAAGATATTCCGAAAACAACATTTCGAACTCATGAGGGTCATTATGAATTTTTGGTCATGCCTTTTGGCCTTACCAATACACCTTCTACATTTCAAGGGTTGATGAATTCCATTTTCAAACCCTTCCTTAGAAAATTTGTGCTAGTATTGTTTGATGATATACTAATCTACAACAGGTCTTGGAAGGATCATGTTGAACATGTTGACAGGGTGCTCAAACTATTGCAGGAGAAACAATTATATGAAAAAACATCCAAATGTTTCTTTGGAGTACAAGAGGTGGAATATTTGGGTCATATTGTATCTCATGAGGGTGTTAAGGTAGACCCTAACAAAATTAAATCCAGTAAGGAATGGAAAGTCCCCACAACCATAAAGCAGTTGCGAGGATTTCTCAGGTTAACAGGGTATTATCGCAAGTTTGTTAAGAATTATGGAAGAATAGCAGCACCTCTAACAACATTATTGAAGAAATATGCATTTTTATAGACTCCTGAAGCAACTAAGGCCTTTGAACATCTTAAAGAGGCAACGTGTCGAGCACCAGTCTTAGCTACGCTAGACTTAAAAAAACCTTTATTGTGGAATGTGATGCCTCAGGAAATGGAATTGGTGCGGTTTTAATGCAGGAAGGAAGACCCATTGCTTTTGAAAGTCTTCCAATCAAAGGAAAGTATTTACAAAAACCTATTTATGAGAAGGAAATGTTAGCAATACTGCATGCACTAAAGAAATGGTGAACTTACATAATGGAAAGAAACTTCAAGGTAAAAACTGATCATGATAGTATTAAACACTTTTTGGAACAAAGACTATCTTCCGAAGAGCAGTAAAAATGGGTTACAAAGATGTTGGGTTATGACTTTGAAATAATCTACAAAAAAGGAAAGTAATGTTGTTTTAGATGCACTCTCAAGAAAGAATGAATAGGTGGAAGCATTGCTTTGTGCCATTTCTATTATCCAACCAGATTGGATAATCGAAGCAAGAGATGAATGGAAGAAGGATAAATATGTATGGACACTCATTCAAAAGTTGCAGCAAGATCCTAGTACATCTGATACATTTAGTTGGAAAAATGATTCCTTATGGTACAAAGATCACTTATATCTTTGTAGGAATTCCCAACTAAAACAAAAGATTCTTTTGGAACTGCACACTTCTCCTTTAGGAGGACACTCAGGATTTTTAAAAACTTACCACAGGGTGAAGAAAGAATTTTTTTGGGATGGCCTTAAATCTGATATTCAAAAGTTTGTGGCGGAATGTTTTGTTTTCCAGCAGAATAAAGTGGAGACAATTAAGACCCCGGAACTTCTACAACCTTTATCCATTCCAAGTCAACGTTGGGAGGAGATTTCAATGGATTTTATCACAGGTTTACCTAAGTCTGAAGGAAAGAATGTCATCATGGTGGTAGTTGATAGACTTACCAGTATGCACACTTTTGTGCATTATCTCATCCATTTAAAGCAAGTACAGTTGCTACTACATTTGTGGACAGAATTCAAAAGCTACATGGAAGCCCAAGGGTTATTGTGAGCGATAGAGATCCCATTTTTACGGAAAATTTTTGGACGGAGTTATTTTCTTGTTTGGGTACTCAATTAGCTCATAGCTCATCTTATCATCCTCAATCTGATGGTCAAACTGAGATAGTAAATAAATGTTTGGAAGGATATCTTCGTTGTTTTGTATCTGATAAACAAACACAATGGGTCAGGTGGTTACCTCTCGCTGAATGGTGGTATAACACTTCCTTCCATATTGCAGCAAAAATGACCCCATTTATGGCACTTTATGGATATCATCCACCATCCATCACATCATATTTAAGGGAAAATTCGAAGGTTCAAGCAGTGGAAGATCACATCGAACATCAGAAAGAAGTTCTCCAACTCTTAAAGGATAACCTGAATTTGGCACAAAACTGAATGAAACAATAAGCAAATCAACATCGCATGGAGAGAAGTTTTGATGTAGGAGATTGGGAATTTTTACGACTACAACCATACAAAAAAATGTCCCACAAGCAAGCTAAGAAGGATAATAAATTATCGCCAAAGTACTATGGTCCTTACAAGGTGTTGCAAAATATTGGTACTATGGCATACAAATTGGAGCTTCCTGCTTCTTCGCGAGTGCATCCAGCTTTCCATGTTTCATGCTTAAAGAAGGTTATAGGTGAAAATATTCCAGTTCAAACAATATTTCCAGAACTTGATGAGGAAGGAAAAATCATATTGGAACGTGAAGTGGTCACGGAAACAAGAACTCGACAACTATGGAATTGATCAATTTCAGAGTATCTCATCAAGTGGAAGAACTTACTCACTGAAGATTATACATGGGAGGATGAGAATTTTATACAGAAGCACCTAGAGCTACTCAAGCGTTGAGGACAACACTTTTTTGAAGGAGAGGGGCATGTTAGGTCCCTATATTACTGGTATAGTCCCTTATTGTTGTTAGTGTAACCCCTTTATTGTTATTGTTGTACCCTTGTAACCCCCATATTGTTATTATTGTGCCCTTAAATTATTATTTTTAGGTTGGCTAGGATTACATTGTGGCCCCACTAGGATTACATTATGGCCCCATGGACTCCTATATATAGAAAGGAGGTTTTGTAAATTGTATCATCCAAGAATTTTTCATTTATGTAATGTATTGGAGGTTTCCCCCTCGAAGTGGCTTATTTCTAAGGCTTTGATTTCTCTTTTCTTCTATTTTTTGAGCTGTTTACACAACATAAATAAATCTTAGCTCACCTATTTATCACTTTCTTTCGATCGATCTACTATTTGTTGCAAGTATATAAATTCTATTGCGCACTGTCATCAAGAAATTCCAATTTCTCTCACACCAGATTTCATCGTCTTCCCTCTGTCATCAAATTCTCCATTTATTTTCCCCTCTTTCTGTTAGCATGGCTCCAAAGGGAAAATCCAAGAAACCAGATTCAGAGGATAACACTGCTACTATCACCTCGGTCGATATCGACCATATCCCTCTAACAGACTCTTTCTATAAGGTCATTGACATAGAGTGCGAGTTATATTTTCATGAACTACACTTGTGGTTGAAGCAAAAGTACCTTGACATTCAAGATCCAATCAGATTCTAGGAATCTCTTCTTCCCTTCTTCAGTTTTCCCAAAACCTATGATTTTCCAGACTTGGTTATCTGGTGCCAAACCAAATATGATCTTGTTAAAAGAGCATTGGTGGCTTATAATGGAGATATTCTGATTACCATCACTTCTAAAACCATTAATAAATTGTTGTTTATCCCTAATCAGACCCCATGAGGAAATTTTACAAGCAACCCTTATGGAACTGTACCATAAGTTGACCTTTCCCCAAAGAGCCTAGATGTTTGAGACCTTCCTACCAGAAGATGATGAATTTCCCAAGAGAAATCCACCCTATCCATATTCAATGTTCCCTGAAGCCTCTAGACATATTATTTCTCTACCGTCTTATTTGTTAGGTTACCAAGATGAGAAAATTTGTTGATGAATCCATCCTTGGATTATTTTCTATATTTAATAAAGATCAAAAACCTACTTTCATGTATAATTATAGTCAATTTTTAGCTGAAAATATACACGAGAAATTTAGGAATTTAACTACAGGGAATGTTCAAGTACAGTTATGTACTTGTTCACATGTTTATTTTTCAGCAGGAAGAATTACTTACAATCACACTCATCAGACAAGATGAAAATGGAGTAAATAAATCATTCATCCATTGGAATGAGACGGTCATAATTTTTTCAACAAATTTACTTTCTCAGACTTCATAGACACATTCATACATCCAGTGGCACAACTCCTCAACAGCCAGATAGAGTCTAGGATTGGTGAAGAAATAAAAATTATTTTACACTTAAGTGATCAAGTTAAGCCTGGTGACTGGTATTTATACCAGAATTATATAGAAACAAGGATATATGGTTGTTAAATTGCACCATATAAGATGCCAAAGCATGTTCCAATGAGAATTTTCTCTCTGAAATAAATTAGGCAGATGATCAACATGGATGAATTTTATTTTGTATCAGGGAAGAGAAAGTCACAATTCAAGATCAAATCCAAGATTGGCTCATTTATCTGCAACACTAGATCAGTTGGTGTTGAGGCAGATACATTATTGAAGAACATGAATTTTCATCCCATATTTACCTGATATTATGACCCTTTTTGCATTATTTCAAGTTTAAGGGTTGAATAAAAAACAAATCCTTACAATCACACTCCAAGAATAGGAATAGAGAAGTTTATGAATCAAGAGAAGTGAGCATAAGGTACACTTCAAGAAGCAGAGGAACAGATTTTGTCCACCTCTACTGTACAGACTCCAGTTGCTCATAGTAAACAATAGAAAAGGGTAAGAAAAGAGACTTCATCTACGATGGAGCTGATAAAAGAATTCATAGTTCAACAGAAGAAGCCAAAGACTGGCTTGACAGTCTCTACAGAAGAAAAATAGCAAAAAATTATTGACCTTGGAGATCCATAGGTCTCCACATCAGCAGGAACAAGTGTTCCTAACACTCCTCCTGGAACTTCACCTTCTTGAGAGCCTTCAGATATCATTCAGACTACTGGAACCTGCTCACCTAATGATCAAAATATCTTTTAAAAGTTCCAAGAAAATAAGTAGAAGAATGAGACTCTAAAGTCAAATGTCTACATCCAATTCTGGAAGCAGGCCTCCACTTCTCAACACAGACTTCTCTTTGCTTTTGATAGTGAGAAAGGTAGGATGCAAATGGATCTCTTACAAGCCCCAAGTTCCCTTTCCAAAATCTCCATCAGACTACAAGAAGACTATATTTTCATTTCATACCAATCAAATTCATCCAATTGATCAAATGGATATGCACAGACAGTCTGGTGAGATGGTGTTTTCCACCATGACCACTACAGCCATGTCTTTGTCTAATCTTAGGACTGCCTTATCTAATTTTCAATCTTAGATTAAGATTAAAAAATTGTCTTCTTTAGCTAAATATAACAAACTCAAGTCTTTGGAAGACCTTGTAGTCAAAATTGAATATGATCAAAAGGATTGTAAGGCAGTAGAAGAAATTCTTAAAAATAAAAATGCAGACATTGCAGTTCTACGAAAATAGTTAAAAATTCCTTCTATAGAGGATCCATAGACCAAGGAAATTGAAGAAAGTGAGTAGAACAGAGAAGAAATTCTCAAGGTAATTATTGAGAAAAATATCTAGATTAAGAAAATGGAGGAGCAGATTGAAGGATTACTTAAAGAGAAAGAATCAGCTCAACTTACCTTGATTCCAGTCACAACAGTCCCTATAGCAGTTGTAGGTACATAACCCAGTTCATCATCAACAACAATTGAGTCTACATCAACAGCAACTGATCCAGTAAGGATAGCACAGGAATTGGCCACACAAAAGCAGGAAAATGAGAACCTGCTAGAAAAGTTTAAAAACCTAGAAACACGTAAAATTAAAAATGATACTTTGTATATGGAGGAAACGCATAAGTCCCACAGATTGGGACTCAATATTATGAAGTTAGAAGGTGAGTTTTTAATGGCAGATACCTTGGCCCAAGCCAAGGAAAGTATTTGGATAGAGATCAACCAATCAATGATAGATGTATGGCCATCCATACAGATAATTTTTGAACAACAAGAATTGATTACCAGATGCAGAGCAGTGATAGAAAAAGAGAAAGCAACACTTAAGACTAAAATAGTAGAAGCCACAGACATGATAAAGGTGCTCAATTCAAAGAGCAGAGCAGAGATAGAACAGATAAATATTGCTAATGGAACAACCACCATTTTAGAAATTAAAAAGGTTCTATAGAAGAAGAATTTGCTTAATCAGTTGGAGACAAAATGTCAGACCTTGGACATTTTTGTCCAAAGGTTTCATTCAAAGTTCAATGTTTTGAACCAGAAAGCACTACCTAGACTAGTAACTCCAAGTGATAAGCTGGTTAATCTAGAGGTTTATTGCAAAACGTTGTATACCATTGCAATAGACAAGGCCAAGTTTTCAGGAATTAAAGGACATATAACAAGGAAGGCCTTTCTTTATGCCTTAGCGTTTGATTTGATCATAAAACATGAAATCAAATATCTGTGTATCAACAATCCAAATTTAAAAAGGAATACAGAGGTGGATGAAGTATTCAAAAAGGTTGTAAATATGGAGATTCCAAGTGAAGAAAGATGGGATAAATTGTCTGAAAGAATTGAGTAATTTCTTATCCCAACAACATGAAAACATAGAAGCATTTTGGGGGCCAAATCATCAACTATTTCCTTCAAAACAGTGACAGATCATTCAGCAGTTTCCTTTTCTTATTATTTGATACTATTATTGTAATCAGTTTTAGATATTTTCTTAGTCTTAGAAACTAGTATAAATAAATCTCCATATGAGTTATTAAGAATTTTTTTCATACAATTTGTTCTCTTGTAAGTTTTCATGTTTTTATTAGATCTTGTTTTCTGCATAGGTTTAATGTTTATGAGTATAACTAGGTAAGAAAAAGTTGAATTTCAGTTTATCTTGAATCCCCTGAGGTTATAATTTATATTAAAGAATGGCTTATTGAATTGTCTATTTATGTAAGTCCCTCTACATCAATAAATTATCAACATATTCATAATATTAAATATGTTTTTTTAAGGTATTAGAAATTGTTTAAAATCTTTCACACTTATGGTTATTACAACATTCAGTTTGAATATTTAATTAATCATATCTTATTACATTTTCTGCTTTAACACCTGCAATCCTAAATCACTGTGTGAAGTAAAGAAACAACCCTTTTCCTTATTAATTAATATTATCTAAAGTTTAAGCACAACTGTTGCAAATTGTTTTATGCATTAGTCATCCAAAAATTCCAAACTTAAAACAAACAAAACAAAATATTATAGATGTTATCGCATAATTAATCGGCCCCAGTTATCTCATAGGACAACATCAGGCTGACATCATTGCCGAGGAACTGAATTTTATTTGTTTTTCCCTGGGAAAATGATAATCCCGTTCCTTTAAAGGTGATTAAAGGTCAGTTTAGGTAAAAAAATTTCACCTGGCGACTTCACTGAACCCAAGCTGGATCCTTCAAGGCATACTAGGCCTCATTCTGATTCTAAAATTGTTTTACCTCTATCAAATCCAGAGAGATTGGTAAGGCAAGCCTCTTCCAGAAGAAGACATGAAACCCCTTCTTCCATTCCTCAACAGAAGACCACTACAATTCCTAATCCTTTTAGATCTGGACCTATTCCCCTAGATTCTGAATATTTACCTTGTAGATTGCCTGAATTAGTATCCAAAGGGGTGTATTTTCAATCTGATTTGTTAGTTCATTCTTTGGAGTCTTATAAATTACCTAAGGTACCTTCTAAATCCCCTACATCAGAACAGGAGTTGGATTTACATCTAACTGGATTCAAAACTACTGATTTCATATCACCTAGCTCATATTCCTTTCCATCTGTTTCTCCACAACCACAAGATCTCTTTTCTCTCTATTCAAATCCCTTATTTGAACACAAAGAAGGAGAATAAGATGTCCAAAATTTGGTCATTCGAACACCCTTGAGATCCACAAAAATATCTTCAACTCCACTTCATCTTCACTTCCTTCTTCCCCTACTTCATCTTCTACTTCTACAACAACCACCACTGAATCTTCTTCATATTCATCACTAGGTATGGTTGGTTTTAGGCCTATTGTTCAAGAAAGATATGCTACCCTATTACTCCAAAACATACTTAATGCTTTTCCCGCTGGATATTTGAAACATATCCCAAGATTCAAAGGGGAAACTGGTTTGTCAGCTGAAGATCATCTAACAGCATTTCTAGATTTTGTTGATAACATGAACATAGAACATGAAAATTTTTATATGAGATTGTTTGTGCAGTATTTAGAAGGAAATTTTAGGATTTGGTTTGGACAATTACCAGTAAAATATTAGTTCTAGGCAGGAATTAACAACTATATTTAAGAGTCAATGGGGTGTGAAAAAGGATCTTGTTTATTTCTTGACATAATTTGAAGAAATTAAGAGAAATTATGGTGAACCAGTAGCTGATTTCATCAAAATATTTAACAAAATTTATCACAAGATTCCTCCTAATTGTAAACCACTAGTAGTAGCAGCGAAGGTTAGATTCTCCAAAGCCTTTGAAGATGATTTTAATGTCATGTTAAGGGAGAGAACAACTCGTACCTTATAAGACATGAAAAAAAATGCTATTGAGGTTGAAGCAAATAGGTCTGCTTCAGCTAAGCTAAAGGCCAAAGCTAGAAAAGCCCAAAGAAAATTAAAATCTAATCAGGAAGCCTCTTCTTCCTCTAAATCCAAAAATGAAGATAAAAAAATAGATGAAATCACGTCACTACTTACAAATATTTCAAACATGATTTATAAAATTGAAACATAACCTAGAACAGTCCATCAAACTGTTGCTAGACCTAAAACACAAACCCAAGTTCAATTCGAGAAAGCTCCTCAATTGAATATTCTTCAGAGACCAAATAATGATCTGGAAGTACCAACACCTTTGTTGATTGATGATCGGAAACCTGATGATAATAATTTATCAATCACAGAAGATATTAACAACCTAGAATTTACATATTTTTATACTATTATTGTTCCTATCCCTAAGAATCAAATGTCCCTAGAGGATCAAGAAAATTCTCAAGTCTCTAAGTATCAAGCCTTCTCCGAATTTTTAATTGTTGAACTTAATAGAAGGTATGATTTAAGACCAAGGGAAGGTCCTGGTAGGCCTCCTAAAGATCCTATCATAATTGAACCTCAAGTGAAATATGCTGAAACTAAAAATACTACTATTCAACCTCTGAATCAACCAAATGATACTACTCAAATTGATAGAACAATTTTGACTGCTTTTAATGTTGAAAGAGAGTTAGAAAGAGTTAAAATTCCCATTCCACTTTCAAAACTTTCAAAGAATCCTGTATATAAAAGTAAACTCACAAAATGGATCCAAAACTCAAGTGTAGATGTTGAAAGAGATGTTATCAACCTTCAAGATGAAAAACCATCAGTAGTTTTTGGTCCAAGTTCAGATATGATAGATGAAAATGTACCACCATTTTATGTAACTTTGATAGCCCATGATTCATTGCTATATAATTGTATGTTAGATTTTGGAGCCTCACATAACCTTATTCCTAAGGTTATTATGGATCAATTAAACGTTGAAATCACTCAAACTTATAATGACCTATACACCTTTGATTCTAAAAGAGTACCTTGTGTTAGGCCTCCGTAGTTTGCAAGATTGGCAAGAACAAATGCTGCAGAGCCTACATCAAAACCACTTTGGAATCCAAGGATGTAGCCCTCCTGGATTCAAAGAGGGATCTCTCTATATATAAGTGTTTTCAAAGATATTTCTTTAAGGCTTATGATATGATATTAGGCTAGCTATGAAGTACAAGGGTTTTGTTTGTTTTGGTTGGAATGAATATCATCAAAATGAAGGAATTATTTTGAAGGGTAAAGGTGTGAGAAAATTGATAGAATAGTTCAGTTGAAAGGATAGGTAAGAAATAGTATCAATCCATTGGGCTATGGAGTCACAAAAGGATTTAATTGCACAAAAAGTTTCAAGAGTGGTCTATGGGGCAAGTCATCTATGTCAAAATATCTCTTAAAGTTGATTTATGGTATGGAAAATTAAAGTGTAGTGAAAGGAGTAAACATATAAGAAAAACAAACAATAGCTTAAGATCAAGTAAGGAATTTTAACCTAGCCCTCTTTCAGCATACTCTAAATGGAAAACATTAAAGATAAAAAAAGAATAGCCTAAGATCAAGTAAGGACTTTTAAGCTAGCTTGCTTTCAACATATTCCTAAGAAAAACATTCAAGATAAACATAAAAAGTAGCCTAAGATCAGGTAAGGACTTTGAGCCTATCCTGATTTTGACATACTCTTAAGGGATCTTTTCAAAGCAACTGTTGGAGATAAACTATAGGACAGGGCTAACCATATACTTCCTTAGTTTTAACTTTACTTAGCATGCAATGAAAATATCATTCAAAAAAAATATCTCAAGTTTTACTCAGCAAGACATGGGCTCACCAACATTCCTTGACTAGTTACACTCTATCGAAATCATTCCCAAACACACATTTAGAAGAAAACATAAAGATAAAGCTTATTAGTGAGAAATAGGGTACTTTGCAGTAAATCCTAATCTATATTTGTTGTTATTTATCAAAGAAAATGGACAGTATGGAAGAAAATGAGAAAAATAACAATTACAGTAAGGAAAACATCACCATTGACATAGACCAGGATCCCATAAATCAGCTTGTATATTTGAAGTTCAAACCAGTTACAATCTTCAAGTCTAGTGGGTCTTTATAGCTTCAAAAATATCTTCTCACCCTATCTTTCTTCAATTACAAAATAGAGCTTCAACAACCTCAATAGCTATTTAAATTCAATGAGTATTCAACCAACAATAATAATGAACTTCTCATATGATATTTATAGGTAATTTGAGGAGGTGGAGTGAAAAGAAGGTCTAATTGTTTGATTAATACAGAGTAAATGCTTCTCGACCTTTGGGAGGTCTTATGGAGAAGTTTTTAGATGTTTAAATCTTTTTTAATCAATTTTACATTAAATTTTATCTACTTCAGTCACTTTTGTTTACTTTGGAGGCTTTTGGTAGGCTGGCAATTAATTCTGAGCTGTCTTTGGAAAATATCTCTGACTGTGTATTCAATTTGTATTATTTTGAGGAAAATGAACTTGTAGGTGTTATTTTGATCTTTGTAGCAGTAAAGGCTTTAGTGATTTGTCATTTTAAAGCCTTCTTTTGGGTGATTTGTCTGTCTTTGACACTTTAAACTCTGTTTAGGCCTTTGATATTGATTTAAGGCCTTATAATCATCTTCGGGCTTTTAAACCTTTTTTGCTGACTATATTCAATTTTAATCATCCTTTTCCCTTGGTTTTCACTGTGCTTTATCCAATATTTGCTTGATTTAAGCCTTTGAACCTTTATCTTTATGCATAAACCTTCATCTCTAATACTCTTCTGACTTTATTGCTTGTATACAGGTCTGCTACACTAGAGGGTTTACTGTGTAATCAACATTAATAACATGTTGATTAAAACTCGGGAATTCGACCCTCATGTCCCTTTCTTCATGCATTTTGGTCCTTGGAACATCATCCAAGGGTTTCTTTCCATTTGAATGGGCAGTGGGAGGCTTGAAGACTTCGGGCGCCATTAAAACCTGCAACATAACAACAAACTATTATAAAAACTTGCGCGCATTGGGAATTACTGCTTATAGAGGCTAGCGGAGGGCGGGAGGAGCAGTAAGGAGGAGAAACAACATGCAGGAGGAGATTTCATGTAGGAAAACCATGAAAATGGGGTTTAATTTGAATATAGGCGCGAAAACAAGAAAAGTGGTTTTGGAAATACCGCTGGCAGTTTTCGCGCGACATCCGAGTGGTAAGCAGTTTTGACGTGATCGAATGCGATTCCATACTTTTATCGCCATGTGTCCCTTGGGAAACCACTAGTTTCGCGTGGATTTGGGTGGTTAAACCCTGATACAAAAAATTTGTGTGAAATGCGATATAGACCGTTGGATGAGGAGGTGTAGATCCAATAGTGGGGGAGGAGCGCGATGGGGAAAGGTGCATGAGCGAGGATTCTAGTGGGAGCCAGGTGTCAAGAGGGGATTGGGGGATAGTTTGATGGGTGGAAGGTAGGGCCCGACTGACATCAGCCTTTTTTGTTTGGTAGCGGGATGGTCGATCGACGAGATTGTTTGATCGGGTAAAATGAGCACCATTGGATCAACAAGATCTACAGTGTAGATCTATTGCAAGGATGGAGGAAAAAACAAAGGGAAAGGAGATTAAAAAATGAGGAAGGAGAAGGGTCTGATAGAGGAGTATGGGACTGGAAGCGGGGTGTGAAGGGCTAGGGAAAAAGGGCTAGGAGGAGGGATGGGGGAGGCGATTCAACGTCGTTGGATCCAAAATATTTACGGCTAGGATCAACGCGGGGGTTTAACGAACATAGAGGGGAAAATACAAAGGAGAATTTGTTTTATCATGGGCGTGGGGGTAAATACAAAGGGAGAGGGGCTTAATGGAGTGGATAAGGTGCGGTCCTGTGGAGGAGTAGGGGACCGGGGGCAGAGGAAAAAGGGGCTTAAGGAAGTGGCGGGGATGGGGTGATCGGTGGGTTAAATGAGGGCCATTGGATCTTATGAAATACGGTGTAGATCTCATCAGAGAATTGCTATCAGGGTGGAAAGTTCGCAAAGGAAAATGCGGGTTTATAGAAGAAATACCGATGCGATGGGGTTTGAGGGGTTTAGGCGCTTGGTCATAGCGCTAGATTATATGGCGAAAAGGGCCGAAGATTAAGCCCTCGGGGGCTTAAAACCTCAAAGGTTAAAGGACTGTATTTAGGCCAAAAAGTGGGTTTTTTAGTGTTTTTTGAAGTTCCAATAGGTAAAATAGGGTTGTTTAAACCATAAAAAGGTGTTTTTTATAGGTTTAAAAGGGATTTTTGAAGGTTTTTTTAGGAAAATGAAGGGTAAATGAGAAGGAGAAAAGGGGATTTTCATAGGAAAATGAATGATAAATAAAAGGGAAAAATGAATGAAATAGGCTTAGAAAATGATGGAAAATGGCCTAAAAATAGTCTCTTTTAATATCAATAGGGTTTCTTGGTGGATTTTCTGAATGAATCAACTATGAAGATTACTCTTAAGTTAGAAAGCACCAGAAGGCTTCAAGAATGAGAAATTTTCTGTGAAAATAATCTCTTGAAGGCTCAAGATCTATTTTAGCCATCATTTGCTATGACAAAAATTTAGTGATGGCTGACAGTGGCTCCACTTGGGGATGGCAACTCCTTGGAGGTGTCAAGAAATTCAGAAATTGATCTTTGGAATGTAGACCTGTGCCTTATCCATTGACAACCTTTCCTTCCTTTATCATGCTTCTTAGAAAAGATGATCAGTACTTCTTATCAGAAAACAAATTTCTCCCAAACATTCTACCTACACAACCTACTTTTCCTAACATTTTTTCTTCATAAGGTGCACTTGGACTTGCAAACCTTTGACATCACATTTTATTTTTTATTGAAAATAGGAAACTAATCTAACTCTACCCTTATTTTTTCCATGAGTTCAGATTAAACATTTGAACTCATAAATTCTCTACCTAAGCTACTATCGGTCAGGATTAAACTGTCTGACAGTTATTATTATCTATTTTTCTAAAACAGAAATTTAAACACAGTCAAATCAGGATTAGACTGTCTGATTTGTCATGGTGTTTATGGCTGTATGTACAAGTTGAACATAGACTTTATTTGCATAAATTTAAAACAAAATTGTGAAGGCTTAAGATCTGAAAATTTAAAACATCCTTCATTCTTCACATGACTAAGATTTTAATCTGTTTTGAGTCATTCCTTTGCTTTTCTCTTGGTTTAGATTTTGAGCATGTTAGAACCAATTATTTTCTTCTCTGTGGCTCAAGTTTTGGTCTGATTAGAGCCACTTCTTTCTATCCTAATCTAATCTACTGATCAGCCAAGATTAAACAATTTGGCAAATCTGATTCACTAACCTATCAGCAGTAAATTGAAATATATCTAGTCATGATTAGGCTGTATGACTAAATAGCAGTGCTCTCTTTTTGGTAGTGGCATTTAAGCTTGCACACCTTCATATTTTTCTCTTTTTTTCTTTTTTGGTAGGGGGTTGTACATTTCTTGTTTTATTTCTGCCCTCTTTTTCTCTTTTTCTATTGTTTTTGTATTTTTCTTTTTTCAAATTCAAAAGAAGTGTTATATACAATGAAACAAAAATCTCTGAAACTAAAATATCAGCTAATAGAAGTAATGTTTGAGCATCCTGCCATTGACAGGACCTCCAAAATATTCAACTCCATCTAATTCTTGCAGAAAGAATACATTGTTTCCAATGGCAGATTGAATGAGATAGGGGCCTTGCCATAAATTATCAAATTTTCCATGTCTGCCCTTATCTTCTCTCCTTGAATTCCATTTCAAGACTTTATCACCAATCTTAAAATCATTTGCCTTGGTTATTTTTTCAAATAGCTTCTTGATGTTTAATTGTAGTTGTTGTGCTTTGATGTAGACTTCCTCCCTGATTTGTTGTAGATGTATATTCTGATTTATTCTTCTTGTCATATCATCATCTTCAGATTGTACTTCTTGGATCAGCTTCATAATTGACACTCCTAAACTGGTTGGAAATATTTCATCAGTTCCATAAACTAGCTGGTAAGGAGACATTCCAATTGACTTATTAACTGTCAATCTGTCTGCCCATAATGCATATACTAGCTTATTGTGCCAAGATTTCTTGTTATCTTCCAACAACTTCTTGATTATGTTTACCAAACTTTTATTTGAGGATTCTGCCAACCCATTACCTTGAAGGTAATAAGTTGTAGAATGACCCAATATAATATAATATTTATGACAAAATTCCACAATATTTTTAGATCCAAATGCAGCAACATTGTCAGTTATGATCTTCCTAGGACAGCCAAATCTAGACAGTATATGGTTTTCAAGGAATGAAATGATGACTGAGTCTGTGGCATTCCTAGATGGGATGGCTTCTATCCATTTGGTAAAATAGTATGTTGCTGTGAGGATCCATCTATGTTGGAAAGATGAGGCAGGATGGATTTCCCCAATGAAGTCTATACCCCATTGTTAAAAAGGAGCTTCAACAGTGATTGGTTGCAGAGGTAAGGGAAGTAGATTTCTTTTGCCTTCAAAAATTTGGTATTTGTGACAGGCAGTAATCATTTTGTGGACATCATGAAAGAGAGTGGGCCAGTAATAACTAGCTCTAAGGATTTTGTTAGCATTTTACTTCTAGTAGAGGTGGCCTCCACATTCTCCTTCATGAAACTCGTGCTTGATCTTATCTGCATCATTCTCAGGCAAACATTTAAGCAATAATCCACTAGCATTTTTCCAATATAAACATTTATCCAAAATGTAGTAATTTACAACTTTCAACTTTAAAAATCTTGCCTTTATTTTAGATAAACTAGGAGGGACATTTAGATTAAGCAAAACATACAAAATATTAGCATACCAAGATGAATTCAAAAAATGATCTTCAATAATTGGAGTTGTCAACTCCTCTTGTTCATCTAATGCATTAAACATGTTTATATCAAGAGCTTGAAAGTTGGATTCAACCATAAGTTTTGCTAGTCCTTGACCTTTTATGAGCTTAGTGGGCTTGATTTCTAAGTCATATTCTAAAATTACGGCAATCCGCTTTCCTCTTTTTCCATCTGGATCTTGGGTCAATATGTCTTTTACAACTGAATGAGGCACAAATGCTATAATGTGGGAATGTAAAATGTAAAATCTGAAGTCTTTTAAGGATTTGACCAAGGCAAAGGCTTGTTTTTCCATTATGTTGTACTTCAGAGGTGCATCTTTTAATGCCTTGCTGAAAAATGCAATTGGTTTCTCTTGTCCATTCAAGTTTTTCTGTAATAGGACAACAACTACTGTGTGTTCTGATGCAAATGAAAAAATGAAGAAATCCTTTGTAAAATCAGGAATAATGAGAACTGGTGTTTTGGTAAGTGCTTGTTTTACCAGCTCAAATGACTTCTTTGCTTTTAAGGTCCATTTAACTCATTCTTCTCTTTTAAGCATATTTGTCATGTTTCTAAGGAGTTCAGCTAGATTGGGTATGAACCTTCTCAAGAAATTAATCTTCCCAATGAAAGATTGAAGTTCCTTGATGTTTCTAGGATGGTTGATTTGCAATATACCATCAATCCTCTTTGGGTCTATCCTTATTCACTCTTCAGATATGATATTCCCAAGAAGTTTACCTTCTTAGAGACCAAACAATGTTTTCTTTGGATTTAAGGACAATCCATATTTTTTGCATTTTTCAAAGACTTTTCTCAAGTGTATTAGGTGTTGTTCATCTGTTTTAGAATAGACAGTAATGTCATCTAAGTAAATCACTATGAAGTAACCTATTTCTTTTGAAAATGCAATATCCATGGCTCTCTGAAATGTAGCACCAGCATTCATTAAACCAAAGAGCATTTTCAAATACATGAAAGTACCCTAGGGCGTAGTAAAGGTTGTTTTAAGTTGATCATCAGGATGTACCGATATTTGATTGTAACCTGAGAAGCCATATAGCAAAGAAATTCTCTTAGAACCAACTACCCTTTGTAAGATATGATCCATTTTTGGCAATGGATAGTTGTCCTTTAATGAGGCTTTGTTTAAGTTTCTAAAGTCAATGCAAAGCCTTATTTCTCCTGTTTTCTTCCTAACAGATACAAGATTAGACACCCACTCTGAGTATCTAACAGGTACTATAATTCTAGCATCATACATTTTTCTAATCTGTTTCTCTACTAGAGGTAATTGAACTAGGTTAATTTTGCGCAATTTTTGTTTAAAAGGTTTCTGGTTTTCTTTGAGGGGTATCTTATGCTGGATTATTTCTTGATCATATGATTTCAGATCTTCATAAATCCATGCAAATACATCAGAAAATTCTTTAAAAAGCTCAATGTATTTCAGTTTAATGTGAGATGGCAGTGTTTTAGATAATTTGATCATTTTGGGCTTTTCCTCGCTGCCTATGTTGCATTCTTCCACTTCAGTTTCAATAGGTTCCAGTTTGGGCTTTTTGATAGCATCATTTAAGTCAAACAATTCTTCTAAGGGGACCAATCCTCTTGGCAAGCTGTGATCTTTAGATTGCAGCACTTCTAAGTCTTCATTTTCTCCATCTGTGCTATTTTATGTTGTATGTTTGGGTTGATGGGTTAACAGATTTATTTCAAAAATCTCAGGAGATTTTTCTTCTTCAAAAAGTGGGTTTTCTTCAGTGGGACAATCCTGTTCATACTCTGAATTTGAGTTTGGTATTTCAAATTCATTTTTGGATTGTAGGAAGTCTTCTATTTGTTTATCTCCATCAAAAACTTGCTAGTATTTTTCATTATCCGGGACAACTGGTCTATGTTTGACTTGGGTGGTGCATTTTTCAAATGGTGTTAGAAAAGTTCTAGCAGCAAAGGCTGATCCATTAGCCATAATGTTTTGGTCCCTTAGGACAAAAATGAGCTGGAATTTAGAAAATGTTTTCAACAAGTCCATGGCATCATCTTTATAGGCTCTAAGTCTGGGATGTTTAGCAGTGTATTCCCCATTTACTTAGCTAATTATCAATTCTGAATCCCCATGAAATTTTATTCTTTTGGCCCCTAAATTTTTCAATAAATGCAGGTCTAAGAGGAGAGCCTCATACTCTGCTATGTTGTTTGTGCATTGGAAATTTAATCTATAAGAATGGCCTTCAATATGATTTTTTTCAGTGTTATGCACCCATATGCCTGCTCCTGCACCAGTTTTAGAGAAAGACCCATCAAAATTCATACTCCAAAGATGATTGTTTTCAGATTTTTCATTTATTTCATTGTTGTCCTCTCTATTTTGTTTACCTAATCTGTCACTATGTTGTTCCTGCAGGTCTGTACTATGCTGAATTTTGTTTTGTTCCTCAAGATTTTCAATGTTTTGAGGTTTTATTCTTTGATTTTGATGATTTGCACTATATTTATGACTATTTTGGACCTCAAGACCTTTAATATGTTTGCTATAATTTTCTAAATCGGAAAACTGTCTTTTAGTTTTCTCCTAGTTTTCCTCTTCACCTATAGTTGCCCCTATGTTTGGATGTGGAGGGAACACTATATTGGGTGATGTTTCATTGACTAACTCTTTCTCATTAGGAATCTCATCATTATAAAGAATGAATGAGTCAAGATTAGTATGTATAGAATAGAGAGGGTAGTTTTCTGGTCTTTCTTGGTTACTCACCATATATTTCATGTGTGTTTCCCTATAGAGTCTTCTAGGTTGACTGGAGACAAGGATGGTGGCATAAGTCATATCCATCTGCATAGTACCTTTCAACTTAGCACCCCATGATCTTGAAATAAGCATGCGATATTTGGGGGGTATATCAGCCACTACAATGTCCATTACTAAGATTTTCTAAATCGGCAAACTGTTTTTTAGTTTTCTTCTAGTTTTCCTCTTCACCTATAGTTGCCCCTATGTTTGGATGTGGAGAGAACACTATATTGGGTGATGTTTCATTGACTAAATCTTGCTCATTAGGAATATCATCATTATAAAGAATGAATGAGTCAAGATTAGTATGTATAGAATAGAGAGGGGAATTTTCTAGTCTTTCTTGGTTACTCACCATATATTTCATGTGTGTTTCCCTATAGAGTCTTCTAGGTTGACTGAAGACAGGGATGGTGGCATAAGTCATATCCATCTGCATAGTACCTTGCAACTTAGCACCCCATGATCTTGAAAGAAGCATGCGATATTTGGGGGGTATATCAGCCACTACAATGTCCATTACTAAGATTTTCTAAATTGGCAAACTGTCTTTTAGTTTTCTCCTAGTTTTCCTCTTCACCTATAGCTGCCCCTATGTTTGGATGTGGAGGGAACACTATATTGGGTGATGTTTCATTGACTAACTCTTGCTCATTAGGAATCTCATCATTATAAAGAATGAATGAGTCAAGATTAGTATGTATAGAATAGAGAGGGGAGTTTTCTGGTCTTTCTTGGTTACTCACCATATATTTCATGTGTGTTTCCCTATAGAGTCTTCTAGGTTGACTGAAGATAGGGATGGTGGCATAAGTCATATCCATCTGCATAGTACCTTGCAACTTAGCACCCCATGATCTTGAAAGAAGCATGCCATATTTGGGGGGTATATCGGCCACTACAATGTCCATTACTAAGATTTTGGCTGGAATTTGTGCTGAGTTAATACATAGGTATTTTATCAAGCCTAGGCATCTTACTCTGCTTGAATCAAAGGAATACAAATCTTTATAAGGTCTAGTTACTTCAAGGCCTATTTTTTCCATGATTACTTTAGGCATGAGATTATGTGATGCCCCTGAATCAAGCATGGAATTGTGCAAAATGTTATCATGGGTGTTTAAACTGATGTAGAATGGAGGGGTAGTTCTTTCTTGAAATTTTCCTTCAATCTTAGGACCAAACATAAGCTCTGGTGTATCATCATTTAAATTAACAGTATCATGAATTTCTTCTATTTTTAGAGCTTTCAAAACTTGACATCCATATACATTCTGAGTGACTAACTCAGTGGGTGGTACAAAGATTTTGATTTTGGCTATTTCACTCTCTAGGCTAAAGGGAATCTGATTTTTCACAATGTTTGATTCAGCCTTCTTAGTCACTGACTCATCAACAAAATCAACTTTCTGATTTCTACTATTTACAGCAATTAAAATGGGTTTTTTCAGGAGAATTAGCTGAAATTCTAGTGTTGCTGGGGTCAATAATCTGTTTTTCATTGATTTGGGTGTTTTTTTCCTTGTTTGGATCATAGCTTTCAACCACTATTTTATGATTCTCTACTGTCTTTTTGGAGGTATTTATAGGGTTGTTTTTGGCAGAATTTTCAGAGGTTTTCTTCTTGGGAGTTTATTGATTCTTTTTAATTCTTAGATGATATTTCTTAGGTGATCCTATGATGGCATTTTTAAAGTCTGGTTCATAGAATTCAGTTTCTGGTCTTCTATCATCATAGAGTGTATATAGACCTTGTTTTCTTTCATAAATGAATTCAGAATCCTCATTACTTACTCCCAACATGTTTATGTGCTCATCCTCTATTTGTTCATTTGTTTCTTTTTCCTCATTAACATAATTTTCTTGAAAAGGAGGTCTGATCTGTTAATCAACATCTCTTTGTCTGTTTTGAGGTTGATTTCTCCTAAAGTTCTGATTTTGGTTTTGGGATTGGTTCCTATTTTGAGGAGCTGTTTGATTTTATCTAGATTGAGTTCTCTCATATATGCTCATTCTCTCCATCATCTTCTCCATCATCCTTTCCAGTTTTGAGTCAGATGTGGAAGGTGTAGCCTCATCCCTATATGATACCCTCTTCTCAGTCCTCATTCTAGCTCTCTTCTCAATCATATTTGTTTCCACACTAAGAGCTCACTTCTGCATGTCTTCTAAAGTTAAGGGATCCCTTTCTCTTAGCTGATAGGCCATTTCAGGATCAAATCCTTCAGGGAATTTGGCCAAACCTGATCCTTTTGGAGGTTTCAAATCTAGGGGTAGTGCATTATAAACACTGTTAAATGTAGTGCAATAATCTTAAACACTTTCCCCAACATTTCTCTTGAGGTTGTTATAATCTGAAAGTATTTGGAGAGGGTTCTTCCTAACTTTCCATTTGTTTATGAATGTTTGATGGACAGCTTGGAGATAATTGATACTATGAGGGGCTAAGCCTTTGAACCATTTTCTTGCTTCTCCCCCTAAACTTTGAGCAAATAATCTAAGTTTAATGGTCTCATCATCTATCTCATTTGTATCAAAATAGTCATTCATCTTGTCCACATGTATTTGAGCAGTAATGGAACCACTAGCATCATATAATGGGATCTTGGACTGATAGTCCTATGGCAAATTGGATAAAGGTAAATGTAGGACTAGAGGAGCATACCATGCTGCAATTGATAGGAGGTTGTGGAAAAAATGGGGGGTTTACAAGTGGAAGGTTTATGAAAGGAGGGGGATGATGGAATGGAGTGGTTTGTATAGTGGGTGTATGGATAATAGAGGTACTTGGACCAGCAAAATACTGTTGAGAAGATCTAGGATGAGAGAAACCAAAATTGTGAATGAAATGCAGATCAGGTGGAGTGGTTTCTCTGCTATCAGTATGTTCACCACTAAGTTTGGGTGAGTGTCGAGATTCAAATTCTATCTGATCTATATCACTAAGTGACTTAGTTCTGGATGGGTTTCTTAAGTCAACTTGTGTATTTTGCAGAGAGGTTTTGAGGGACAAAATTAGCTCTATGAATTGGTCTGACAACAGTTGAAGTCTTGGATTTAGGAGATTTCCTAAGGATACTTTCTGGATTATCAACTATCTCAGAAGGATTTGGGTCAGGATAGGATCTAGTATAAATTCTTCTAGAAGCCACTATGTGGTGTTTTTAGACCCAATGATGAGAAAATTTCAGCCAAATATGACAGTCTTTTAAAGGCTAACTACTCTTTTTCAAAGAAAACTCAATCCTCAAAGTCTTCTTAACTAGGTTTGAATGATAAAAAGATAAAAGGGTTTCCCAGTGGAGTCTTAAGAAAATCTAGTGGGGTCAGCAGGCCTACTAAATACCAATGGAGTCGCCAGGTGAAGGATATTTACTTGTTTTCAAGGTTTGGTTGTTGTTCACCATCAACAATCAATAATAGAAAGTCTTGGTGACACTTGTTTCATTTAAACATAGGGGTTCAATGAGTTGTGAAGTTATCTATTACTCAATAATGTTTTTGATCCCCAGTATGGTCACCAGTCTATTAGGCCTCCGTAGTTTTCAATATTGGCAAGAACAAACACTATAGAGCCTACATCAAAACCACTTTGGAATCCAAGGATCTAGCCCTCATAGATTCAGAGAGATCACTTTATATATAAGTGTTTTCAAAGATATTTATTTAAGGCTTATGATATAATATTAGGCTAGCTATGAAGTACAAGGGTTTTATTTGTTTTGGTTGGAATGAATATCATCAAAATGAAGGAAGTCTTTTGAAGGGTAAATGTGTTAGCAGGTTGACAGAATGGTTCAATTGATAGGATAGGTAAGAAATAGTATCAATCCATTGGGCTATGGAGTCACAAAAGGATTTAATTGCATAGAAAGTTTCAAGAGTGGTCTATGGGGCAAGTCATCTATGTCAAAAGATCTCTTAAAGTTGATTTATGGTATGGAACATTAAAGTGTAGTGAAAGGAGTAAACATATAATAAAAACAAATAATAGCTTAAGATCAAGTAAAGACTTTTAACCTAGCCTAATTTCAGCATACTCTGAATGGAAAACATTAAATATAAAACAAAGAATAGCCTAAGATCAAGTAAGGAATTTTAACCTAGCCTTCTTTCAGCATATTCCTAAGAAAAAAATTCAAGATAAACATAAAAAGTAGCCTAAGATCAAGTAAGGACTTTGAACCTATCCTGATTTTGACATACTCTTAAGGGATATTTTCAAAGCAACTGTTGGAGATAAACTAGAGGACAGGGCTAACCATAGACTTCCCTATTTTTAACTTTACTTAGCATGCAATGAAAATATCATTCAAAAATAATATCTCAAGTTTTACTCAGCAAGACATGGGCTCACCAACATTCCTTGATTGGTTACACTCTATCAAAATCATTCCCAAACACACATTTAGAAGAAAACATAAAGATAAAGCTTATCAGTGAGAAATAGGGTACTTTGTAGTAAATCCTAATCTATATTTGTTGTTCTTTATCAGAGAAAATGGATAGTATGGAAAAACATGAGAAAAATAAAAATTATAGTAAGGAAAACATCACCATTGACATAGACCAGGATCCCATAAATCAGCTTGTAATTTTGATGTTCAAACCAGTTACAATCTTCAAGTCCAGTGGGTCTTTACAACTTCAAAACTCTCTTCTCAAACTATCTTTCTTTAATTACAAAACAGAGCTTCAACAACCTCAATAGCTATTTGATTAATACAGAGTAATACACTTTACTTTTGTTGACTTTGGAGGTTTTTGGTAGGCTGGAAATTAATTCTGAGCTGTCTTTGGCAAATATCTCTGATTGTGTATTCAATTTGTATTATTTTGAGGAAAATGAACTTGTAGGTGGAATTTTGATCTTTGTAGCAGTAAAGGCTTCAGTGATTTGTCATTTTAAAGCCTTCTTTTGAGTGATCTATCTATCTTTGACACTTTAAACTCTATTTAGGCCTTTGATATTGATTTAAGGCCTTATAATCATCTTCACGCTTTTAAACCTTTTCTACTGACTGTATTCACTTTTTATCATCCTTTTCCTTTGGTTTTCACTGTGCTTTATCCAATATTTTCTTGATTTAAGCCTTTGAACCTTTATCTTTATGCTTAAACCTTCATCTTTGATACTCTTCTGACTTTATTGCTTATATACAGGTCTGTTGCACTGGAGGGTTTACTGTGTAATCAACATTAATAACATGTTGATTAAAACTCAGGAATTCGACTCTCATGTCCCTTTCTTCATGCATTTTGGTCCTTGGAACATCATCCAAGGGTTTCTTGCCATTTGAATGGGTAGTGGGAGCCCTGAAGACTTCGGGCGCCCTTAAAACCTGCAACATAACAACAAACTGTTATAAAAACTTGCGCGCATTGGGAATTACTACTTATAGAGGCTAGCAAAAAAGTGGGAGGAGCAGTATGGAGGAGAAATAGCATGCAGGAGGAAATTTCATGGACGAAAACCATGAAAATGGGGTTTAATTTGAATATAGGCGCGAAAGCAAGAAAAGTGGTTTTGGAAATACTGCTGGCAGTTTTCGTGCGACATCTGAGCAGTAAGCAGTTTTGATGTGATCGAACACGATTCCATATGTTGATCGCCAGGTGTCTCTTAGGAAACCATTGGTTTCGCGTGGATTTGGGTGGTTAAACCCCGATACAAAAATTTGTGCGAAATGCGATATAGACCATTGGATGAGGAGGTGTAGATCCAATGGTGGGGGAGGAGCATGATGGGGAAAGGTGCATGAGTGAGGATTATAGTGGGAGCCAGGTGTCAAGAGGGGATTGGGGGATACTTTGATGGGTGGAAGGTAGAGCCCAGATGACATCAGCCTTTGTTGTTTGGTAGCAGGATGGTCCATCGGCGGGATTGTTTGATCAGGTAAAACGAGCATCGTTGGATCAACAAGATCTATGATGTAGATTGATTGCGAGGATGGAGGAAAAAACAAAGGGAAAGGGGCTTAAAAAATGAGGAAGGAGAAGGGTTCGATAGAGGAGTATGGGACCGGAAGTGGGGTGTGAAGGGCTATGGAAAAAGGGCTAGGAGGAGGGATGAGGGAGGTGATTCAGCATTGTTGGATCCAAAATATTTACGGCTAGGATCAACGCGAGGGTTTAACGAACATAGCAGAGAAAATACAAAGGAGAATGTGTTTTATCATGGGTGCAAGGGTAAATACAAAGGGAGAGGGGCTTAATGGAGTGGAGAAGGTGCAGTCTTGTGGAGGAGTAGGGGACTGGGGGTGGAGGAAAAAGGGGCTTAAGGAAGTGGTAGGGATGGGGTGATCGGCGGGTTAAATGAGGGTCGTCGTATCTTATGGATCTACGATGTAGATCTCATCTGAGCATTGCTATCGAGGTGGAAAGTTCACAAAGGAAAATGCGGGTTTATAGAAGAAATACCGATGCGATGAGGTTTGAGGGGTTTAGGTGCTTGGTCATAGTGCTGGGTTATATGGCGAAAAGGGCCGAAGATTAAGCCCTCGGGGGCTTAAAACCTCAAAGGTTAAAGGACTATCTTTAGGCCAAAAAGTGGGTTTTTTTAGTGTTTTTTGAAGTTCCAATAGGTAAAATAGGGTTGTTTAAACCATAAAAAGGTGTTTTTTATAGGTTTAAAAGGGATTTTTGAAGGTTTTTTTAGGAAAATGAAGGGTAAATGAGAACGAGAAAAGGGGATTTTCAGAGGAAAATGAATGATAAATAAAAGGGAAAAATGAATGAAATAGGCTTAGAAAATGATGGAAAATGGCCTAAAAAACAGTCTCTTTTGATATCAACAGGTTTTCTTGGTGGATTTTCTAAATGAATCAGCAGTGAAGATTACTCTTAAGTTGGAAAGCACCAGAAGGCTTCAAGAATGAGAAATTTTCTGTGAAAATAATCTCTTGAAAGCTCAAGATTTGTTTTAGCCATCATTTGCTATGACAAAAATTTACTGATGGCTAACACCTTGTTTATGACTTATAAAAGGTTTAGTGGTGACTCTAGCTCAAATACTACTGAAAAGTGTAGTCCTAGATATTTTTTTCACTGATATTTTGTAATATTCCTAATTAGCTTTTAGCTAGTTAGAATATTAAATTTTGTTTTTGTCAATAAGATAGATGAATAAGAAGGTAGAGGGATCCATAAATCTCTTTAGTAGGAATAAAAAATCTTCTAATGTGAATGTGGATCAATGCATCTAGTTGAATAGATCACTCCTTGGTGTGAATGGGGGTCAATGCATGTGGATGGGGTCAAGTTGACCAAATCAACAATGTAGTCATGGAGGTAGTGGAGATAGTGGAGGACAGTGTAGCCATAATGGGAGGAATTCTGCATGAGAGTAGCATCATAATTAAGTGGTACCAAAGAGGAGGAGGCTCACAAAGAATATAAGGAATGGGATGGCAACCGTAGAGAGAATTCTGAATATTTTTTATGCATTTGCTTTTATGACTTTCTGCACGCTTCAACTATTTAGTGGAGTCTGTTGTGTTGTTTAAAACAAGGGTGTTTCCATGAAAAAATCCCACACTCATCCTTGGGGTACTTTGAGTGCCCACTCAGGAGAGGTTCTTTGAGCTACATTCCATCATCTTTCATCAGGCCAATCTTCATCCACCTTCAGCAACACAGTATCCTTTAGGAATTGTGCAATCCAAGAGGTTAGTTTTAGTGGAGGGTTGATAACCCAAGTTTTTGAGCTTGTTTTCTAGTGAGGGGAGCAACCCTTCATCCGAAAAGTCAGTGGGGGGGGGGGGGGGGAGTGTCAGCTGTTTTCTCATTAGATCAGCCACCTCCCAGTAGTTACCCAGCTGCATAGCATAATTCAGCCCTAGAGCTACATTTTTCGTCATTGGTATTTTTAGAAACCCTTTTTGGGTTATCTTGGAATTATGTTAGAAAACCCAGATCTCTAATCCCGATATTTTCTGAGCACCCTATCAGTAAATCTACACATTCCTAGTTTCCAATAGTAGTTATTTCCACCATGATTGCACATTCATAGCCTCCCAATAGTTTATGCAGTAGCAGTGTTTCATGTCCTAGTGTTTTGGATCATTTCAGGCTTGTTTTGCCTAGCTTGAGTTTCTTTTCCTCAAGATCTTGTACTTCATTTCTACTATCATATATAATAAATTGGCTCAGTGATCTGCTCATGTTTTTGATGTATTTATGTTTACTACATTTTCCATATTCTTATTTTTCCTAATTTGGAATATTACAATGGTATCAGAGCATAATCTTGCCTCAGTCTGTGAGACACTACATCTATGTCAACAGAAGAAGAAGAACGTCCTACAGAACGGGAAAAGTGGTATATTAATAGAGGTCTAAGGTTTGATTATACAAACAACGAAGAAGAGAAAGGAAAGACTACAATAGTAGGATAAATGGATGAAAAATAGTTTCCCAAGATTCTTCTCCAAACCATGCAACATATTGCCAAGGAAATCAAGGAGATGAGGATGGAAAGACAAAAGGAGACTCCAAGAGCATTCCAACAAGGAGAAAGTTCCATACTTCACATCATTGGTGTGAGATATTGAAAGTGCAACAATTTTCCCAATGTTCCAGCATGCCTACATTCCTAGCAGTGGGAAATGGGGTTGGGGGACCCCAAGAGTAGCAGGTTTTTGGTGATTACTTTCTAGAATATGAATCTCAATCTCAAAGGTTCAAAGAGAATCTGAACTTCCAAGAGTTCTGTCAGATCAAGGATAATAGGAGACCCCGTAGTAACAATAGAAGTGGAGGGAACATGCATAACAATGATCTGCAATGTACTATGGGTAGATTCTTTCTACCTGCTTTTGATGGGTCAGCCAAGTGCACAACCAAGGCTTGGGTGGAAAAATTAGACATCTGTTTCCAGCTGAACCAAGTGTTATAGATTGAAGCTATTAATATAGCAGTGCTTCACCTTAAAGGTGAAGAAAATGACTGGTGGTTTCACGGTCTATCTACATTGGGACATGCAGGTGTGACTACATATGCATAATTCACCTAGATATTGGTAGAAAGATTTGACCAAAGATATCTAGAGGAACACTTTGTTGAGCTAGCTAAGCTCAAGAAGTCATGAAATTCAGAGACCTATATCTTTGAATTCCTGAAAATTTCTGTCATATTGCTAGATTTATCTACAACTAGGAGAGTATACATGTTCATTGATGGGCTAGCAGAGCCTTTGCATGGGTTGGTTAAGTCCACTAGACAAACTACGCTCCAAGATGCCATTGAGAGGGTCAAGGAATTACAAGATGCTTTGCCTAGGGAAAGAGCTCCATTCCAACAAAAACCCACTTTTTAGTTAAAGTGGAAAGATGTGAAGGTTCCTCTTCCAAAGGATAACAAGGTCAATGGAACTCTTAGTGATGATGTCCGAAGATATTTGAGGAAGAGGAAGCTTTTATTCACTTGCCAAGAACCATGGGCACCAGGGCATCGGTGTGCTGCGGGAAATGAAAATTATATTTAAGTATTCTCTGATAGTGAAGAGGAGGAAGAAGAGGAGCTGGAAGGAGACACTAGTGTTGTAGCACCAGGAGAGGATCCACCACCACTAGGGGGTGGAAATGGGGAATTTTCTCCAATTGGACGAGCCCTGGCACCTTTGCAGGGAGTACCCAAGTATATGACCTTGAGAGTCTAAGGCACAGTTCAGGGAAAATGGGTGTCAGTATTAATGGACAGTGGAGCTACCCATAATTTTATTGATGCCCAGCTAGTGCATAAGAGGGACATACCCACAAATTATTTTGAAGGATTCTCATTTTTGGTTTCAGGAGCTAGAACCATGCAGTGCGTGAAGTATGTTCTGGAATTGATGGTAACTTTGGGGACATACACATTGACAGATCACTTATTTGTGGTTGATATTCTTGACGCCAATGTGATATTGGGTGTACAATGGTTGATAATAGTGGGGAAGGTCACCACGGATTGGGAGACCTTAAAGATGGAATGGAAAGATAAGAAGAGCGGTAAGCACAAAATGATCAGGGGCATGCACACCTACCCACCTTAGGAATTCTCCACACATAAGATGGAGGTTAATTTGTGTAGAGGAGGCATAGCATGGGCAGTATAACTGCATAAGTGGGAGGTAGGAGGCAAGTAAAAATCAGTCTACTCAGATATGTAGCCTGTTCTAGACCATTATTCTATAATATTTGGAGGCATTCCACTAGGGAGGCCACCAGACTAGAATTTAGTTGAAGAGTTCTCACAACTAGCACCACAACTCACAGATCTGACCAAGAGGGGAGATTTTTATTGGAGAAGCACTGCACAGAAGGCCTTTGATAGGATAAAGGAGATGATGAGCATTTGTCCAGCGTTGGTCCCAAATTTCACCCATCCCTTTATGCTGGAATGTGATGCTTTAGGGGAGGGTGTTGGCACAATCGTGGTGTCAGGAGGCCATCCCATAGCCTTTGAGAATAAGAAGATGTTGCCACAGGGGAAGGTGTGTTCCACATATGAGAAGGGGTTGTTGGACATCATGCATGCATTGGTCAAACTCAAGCAATATTGGGTGGGAAACAACTTCCAAGTGAAGATTGACCATCACAATATTCAATATTTTCTTGAGAAAAAGTAGCTGCAAGAGAGGCAGAAAAAATAGGTTAGCAGAATTCTAGCATATGACTCTGAATATGTCAAATAGAGAAGTAATGAGGTAACAAATTCCTTATCACAGAGACCAGCGACACTGTCATTGATGAGTGTGGATTCAGATTGGGAGTCCCAACTGTTGGTGGAGTACTCTAAGGACCGCTTCACATGTGAGATACTTGATGGGAAGGTGACCGATAAGAGGTATAGAGTGATGGATGAGGTCATCTACTACCAGGATCAGATCTTATTGACTAGAGATTCTAAGCTCAAGGAGAAAATTCTGCATGCAGCACATGATTCACCCCTCTTAGGCCACCAAGGTTTCACAAATACATATCAGGCCATTAGGGAGACATTCTCATGGAAGGGTCTCAAGGAGGATGTGCCACAGCATATCAGGAAGTGCGTAGTTTTCCAGAAGAATGAAGAAGAGAACAACCTTCCTAAAAGGTTGTTACATTCACTTCCTTTTCTGGGAGGGAAATGGGAGAGAACTTCTATGGAATTCATTACCAGTTTGTCAGCAGTACATGGTAAGGATTGTATCTTTATGATCATTGGTAAAATGAAAAAATATTTACATTTCTTTTCCATATATTCATCATACACTACTTCACAAGAGGCCAAGCTTTTCCTTATACTTCATGGTCTTCCTAAGACCATAGTCAATGATAGAGATAGACGCTTCCTAGATGGATTTTGGTAGGATTTTTTCCGTTTGGGGGGTACCAAGTTGACATCGGGTACCATTTATTACCCCTAGACAGATGGGAAGAAAGAGGTAGTAAACAAGTGGTTGGGAAGCTACTTGGAAATCTATGTTCTGGGGCAGCAGAGAGCATGGCTGTGTTGGCTCCACTTGGGGGAATATTGTTACAATCCGAAATTTCATATGGAAATAAATATTTTTCCATTTTGGGTTCTATATGGTTATGATGCTCTATTAGTTGTTGATGTGATGTTTGGAGCAAGCAAGGCTTCTAGAGCTAAGGATTGGATCTGAGAGAGTCGGGATATATTCCATACTCTTAAGGACAACATTTCTACAACCCAATACCAGCAGAAGTTATATGTAGATCATGGTCGGGTGGAGGGACAGTTTGAGGTGAATGATTTGGTCTATCTCCATCTTCAGGCTTGCAAAAAATCTGAACTGGAGGAGAAGGGGACTGAGAAGCTTAAGCCCCATTTCTATGGGCCATACAAGGTGATCCATCATGTTGGGGAAGTAGCATATGAGTTGGAGATCCCTATTGGGAGTAAGATCCGCAATATTTTTCATGTCTCATTCCTCAAGAAGGCCCTCAAACAACATGTAGTTGCTACTATGGATCTTCCACCTATTGATGATGAGGGCCATATGGTTTTACAACTGGAAGCTATCTTGGATACTCAGGAGAGGCAGCTAAGGAATAGGGTGATTAGAGAATATCTGATTCAATGGAGGAATCTACTGGATGAGGATGCTACTTGGGAAGGAGATAATATTTTTCCGCATCCATCCTTGCAATTGCTTGAGGAAAAGAAACATTTGGGAAGGGAGCACTGTAATATTCCTAATTATCTTTTAGCTAGTTAGAATATAAAATTTTGTTTTTGTCAATAAGATATATGAATAAGAGGGTAGAGGGACCCATAAATTTCTTTAGTAGGAATAAAACCACTTCTAATTTTAATGTGGATAAGTCCATATAGTCGAATAAATCACTCCTTGGCATGAATGGGGGTCAATGCATGTGGATGGGGTCAAGTTGACCAAATCAACAACACAGGCATGGAGGTAGTGGAGATAGTGGAGGAAAACGCAGTCATAATGGGAGGAAGTCTCCATGGGAGTAGCATCATTATTGAGTGGGGCCAAGGGGGAGGAGGCTCACAAAGCATATAAGGAAGGGGTTGGCAGCCATAGAGAGCATTCTGAAATTTTTTTTATGTAGTTTCTTTTATAAATTTCTGCACGCTTCAATTGTTTAGCGGAGTCGAATGTGTTGTTTAGCACAAGGGTGTTTCCGAGCGGAAATTTCACTCTCATCCTCGGGATCTTTGAGTTCCCACTCAGGAGAGGTTCTTTGAGCTACATTCCATCATTTGGCATCAGGCCAATTTTCATCCACCTTCGGTAGCATAGTCTCCTTCAGGAATTGTGCAATCTAGGAGGGCAGTTTTAGTGGAGGGTCGATAACCCAGGTTTTTGAGCTTGTTTTCCAGTTAGGGGAGCAACCCTTCATCCAAAAAGTAAGTGGGGAGGAGTATCAGCTATTTTATCATCAAATCACCTACCTCCCAACAATTACCTAGCTACAGAGCATAATTCAGCCCTAGGGCTACATTTTTCATCATTTTTATTTCCAGAAACCTTTTCTGGGTTATCTTGGAATTGAGCTAGAAATCTCAAATCTCTAATCCCGAAATTTTCTGAGAACCCTATCAGAAGATATACGCATTCCTAGTTTCCAACATCAATTATTTCTAGGAGGATTGTGCATTCATAGCCTCCCAGCAGTTTATGCAGCAACAATGTTTCATGTCTTGGTGTTTTGGGTCATTTCAAGCTTGTTTTGTGTAGCTTGAGTGTCTTTTCCTCAAGATCTTGTACTTCATTTATGCTATCATATATAATAAAATGGCTCAGTGATCTACTTATGTTTTTGATGTATTGATGTTTACTGCATTTTCGAGTTTTATGTTCAATATTCTTGTTTTTCCTAATTTGAAATATTACATATTCCTCCAAAGTTTAGAATGCTTCTTTCAATATCTTGTTGTGCCAAACTAGGAGGGAGTCTTCAGATGGATATGTCTTTCGCTACAATTCCTGTGTATCGGGGAGAAAATATTAGGTTGTATAGAGAGGTGATATTTATACATACTGTTTGTAAAGAAGATCAAGCTAGAAATCATCCCATTTACGTAGTTGACCAGGATTTTGGTTGTTTCCAATTATCTTCAAATATTTCACAAAATTCCCAGCTTAAGATTGAAGATGTGGTTGAAAATCCTAAATTTTTGCAAAATAATATTTGGAAACTTTACTTTGATGGATCTTGTACTAAAGATGGAGCTGGAGCTGGTGTTGTTTTAATTTCACCAGAGAAAGAGAACATAACCCGATCCTGCAAACTAGATTTTGATGTCACCATTAATGTTGCAGAATATGAAGCTTTCCTTCTAGGTTTAGAATTAGCTAGAAGCTTAAAGGTGCAAAATTTAAGTGTTTTAGTGATTCTAAACTCATAGTGATACAGGTTAGGAATATATTTTAAACAAAGCATCCTAGGCTTAGGTCTTACAGGAATGAAGTTTGGGATTCAAATGAAAATTCCTTTTATGCTTTCAATATAATTTCCATCCCTAGAAATGAAAATATTCATGCAAAATCTTTAGCTGTTGTAGGTTTGAGCTTCTGGAATCCTGTGTAATGTGATTTACACTCCCTACCTTTCGGGTGAACACTTCACCCATCTTCAGGAGGAAGAAGCTAAGCTTTAGATAAGAAGAGTGCAGAAATTGTCTGCACTCTTCCTATCTAAAGCTTAGCTTATTCCTTCTAAAGATGGGTGAAGTGTTCACTCGAAATGTCAGGATCGTCAATCACATTACACAGGATTCCAGAAGCTCAAACCTACATTATGTATCTGACTATGGAAACATTCAATCCTTAATCCTTAGTTGTTTCTGCAAGCTCTTTCAAAATACTAGATCAAATGTAGGTGCAATACCAAATCCAAGTCAAATATAGGCCATCCATTCCAGATAATTTAAAATGTTAGAAAATATTTGAATATGATGAAAACCTTAAATATTTTCTTCAAATCATTGATGAATTCTATGTTTTACAAATTTAAGAATATCAATTAGATATGAATGAAGCTACTAAAGAAAATGAAAACTCTAATTTTAATTCAAAAGTGGCTGATCATAATATTATCCAACTCTCAAACAATTTCATTCCTAAAGGCCTTATTCCTTTAGAAAAGATATTTGATTCGAATGATGTCCCTAGAAATCCACTGTTAATTTCACTAGAGGATGATATCAAAGAATTTAACGTTAGAACTGATGAAGACATTAAGAACATTAAAATTTGTGCATATTTAATAGCTAAAGTTAAAACTAAATATCTGAAACTTCTTAAAAATTATAAAGATGTTTTTGCTTGGTCTTATGCTAAATTAAAAACTTATGACACATCTCTCATAGAGCATAAAATTCCACTGAAACTTGAAGAAAAACCTTACAAACAAAAACTAAGAAGAATTAATCCAGTTTTTCTTCCTACCATAGAAAAGAACTTAAGAAGTTGCTTGATGCCCAAATATTTGTTCCCTTAAGATACTTAGACTGGGTAGCCAATTTAGTTCCTGTTAGGAAGAAGAATGGGGAAATCAAACTTTGTGTAGACTTCAGAAACCTTAATAAATCATCTCGAAAAGACAACTATCCATTACCCAAGATGGACAAGATGCTCCAAAAGGTTTCAAGTGCTAATATACTTTCCGTGCTTGTCTGGTTATAACCAGATAATGGTGAATTGTAATGTCCCGAAATGGAAATCAACATATTTTGCACCGCTAAAATGTTCCTTTGTCGGAAATATGAACAGGGCTATTTCAGAGATTGACTGAGAGGGATTTTACCAGTTATTTCACCTCTAAAGAGAGGGTGAGAACTGGAGGCTTCCTGGCCCTTTCTCAAACTCTACCTATAGCTATGAAAATATTTCTTCCTTCAGGAAGATCTTGCTCAAATGAGTGAGCTACAACAATATATAAACATGAGCTGGGAAATAACAGTGAATGCATAAACTTTAGAAATGTAATAAACCCTCATAGTCTTCTCATTGATAATATGGTAGTAGAAATGTGTATAAGATCTTGAGGAAGGGATCACTCAAGCTGAAGCATAGACACAAGTACAATGAACATGAAATACACTGCTACATATATTATGCCAAATATGACTGCACAGTCACTGAAGGAAGACTGCTGCAAAATGATGATACAATGAAGATATGGAAATAATATGCTCAAATAAATAAGGGGGAGATGGATCTCAACCCCTAGAAACTATAATAAACAATCCCTAAGGGATTGGCTACAATACATACAAAATGGAAAATCTGCAGAAATGTCGGAGTTGCTGGAGCAGCTGCAACTCTAAAATGAGAACATGAAGGAGATAGTTTAATAATGCTGCATAAAATGTATAGACCTCATCCAATGGAAATCTAGAGTGAAAGGCTGATCCTTTCACCAAAGAGCTCACCCTCCAAAATGCTGGTGCAACCCCTCACTATAATTTCACTCAAGAACTGCGCAGTCAAGGAGAGGAACTACGCTGTAGGTGATGGGAAGAGATTTTCCTTCTACCAAAATATGAGAAATGGAGCTGATATCTCCCCTATTGATCCCCTGGATTCATAAGAGCTTCCTCCTCTGAAATCTGAGCTCCACAATGATGGTGTGAGAACCTCCACTGCAACCCTAGCAACACAATGGCTCTTGCTGCAAGAATCACTACACTAAAAGGAATAGCTTTGGCCTTGAGCCAAGATGTGGAGAAGATGAAGATCAAACCTTCAAGAGCTTCTCAAGAAGGGAGGGAATTCTTGAACAAGAAATCCCTTGTGCTAAGCAACACAGCTATCACAGTGTGCAACTATGGAAAGCAATTCAAAATATCCAAGCTAGCTCAAAATGGTTGCTTTCCCCTCCTTTTATGCCAATGAAGGCTCCTTAGCCATGGACCCCAAAAATTAGGGTTTCTCCTCATGAAATTTCGTAGGCTTCCCAAGCAAGCCACACCTCCATCTATTGCACAGTTTGACTTGGTCAACATGACCTAGCCCTCTTTGCAATTAACCCTTTTCACCCATGGAGTGTGCAAACAAGCTCCAATAATGCTCCTCTTTCATAATGAGAGGGATTTTATTGATGTTTTTCATAATAATGGGCCTCCTTACCCAGTTATTTAGCTGCAATAATATAAAATCAAAATTCTAATGTTCCATTTAGCCATGTGCTAAAATGGGAACATTACAGTCCTCCCCTCCCAAATGTTGCTTGTCCTCAAGCAACTGCAAGGATAGAACTAGAAGAACCTCCACTCAAGGCATGGATTCTGAAATATATTGAGGAATATTTTCCTCATGTGGATCCTCCATCCCCCAAGCAATGATCCATAAAAAGTGAGTTACCTCCCAACATGGCAACTCCTGACAATCATCTTCCACCTTTGGCTCCTACAATATAGGTGGGCTGAAAATCTGATCTTGGTAGAAAAAATAGTCTACCCCATGCTGTCCTCCTCTCCACTTAGGATAAGTGCAGAGTATATGCTGATGAATTCCATACCTCCAAGGATCTCTCCTCCAGCGTTATGAAACATGTTGTCCCAAATACTCTCATACATGGTGAGTTGGAATTCACCATCATATGGAATCCAATCAATCATATGGCTCACCTCAAATGGAAAAAAATGTGTTGCTGTAGTGGCCACATGTCCTCTCATGTTTGTAGGTTTTAAACCTGAACAAAAATTATCTACACACGAATCTTATAACTGAAGATAAACAATAGCGAGAGCATAAAACATAAAACAGACAAACACAGAGATTTTCCCCTGGATCCCAAATCGGGACGACCGGCTTGATTTTTCATTATATTCCTTTTAGTGTTACAACACATATATATGCATGCCGAAGCATACATAAACCCCAATCCATTAACCCTGGATTAGAACATAACCGTAGTTCCCTTGACCGGATCTACAAAAATACTAGGGGCCGAAAACCATCGTACCCCAATACCATGTGAAAAACCATGCACAAAACCATGGACGCGGACTACCCACCAGAAATTAAGGACCAAAATTTTTTGTCGGGGCGCTGCCTCGGACCCCGACAAGGGGGGCTACCGCCCCCCCTGTGAACCCCCCTTTGCGCCCAGCACAAAGGGGGGGCTATCACCCCCCCTCTTACCCCCCCGCGCGTGCTTAGTCGTGGAAAGAATATAACACATACCCAACAATGTTCCCATTAGAACATGCAATGCAAATAATGTGGGAGATCTCTCCCCCAAGGGACATATCCAACCAATGTGCCAGTCTCCTAATCATGCTCTCAACAAATACAAAGACATCAACAATATAATGAACCATAATGAAAACCATGCTTGCTGTCATATGTAGCAAGGGAGAAAGACAATGGTCCCTCAATTGTAACTAATGCAGTTTGACCCTTAACTGCATAAGAGTATGACAAAAGGTGTGGCCTCTCAACCACTTGCTTACTTCCCGACTCTCCTCAAATGTATGGAGGAAGTGAATGATATATGGTGCAAGGTGAGTAGGTCCTCCAAAATACATTTCCTCCCCTATTCCTCCTAGGGAGTGGTCACCAATAGTGCTCATGGCCTCAAGTATACCATGGGGTCCAAAAAGAAGAATGCCCCTCCTTGGAGGAACATCCTGTACATATATGTTTAAGGGATGAATATATAAATCATCATGCAAATAAACAATTCCCTTACCATAAGTTCTGCTCATGCAAATGGAGTAGCTAAAAAACGAGGCTCCCCTCATCCTCAAAGAGAAAAGAGGTGGCTGTGTTGTCTCCTCCATCTGCACATGATCTATGCATCTCATCATATGCTGATATGTCAATATCATGCAAGCAAGATGATCCTGGGAATACTCCACCAACAATTCGGAGCTCCCACATGGATCCATCCTCCATAGTAACAGCACTGATGATTCCTCATGAAGGATATCTATCACATGGTCATCTCCTTCTTTGACATCTCCTATGACAAAGATGCAAGTTGGAAGGTTGCTATCCTTCCCCTGCTGCTTCTGCCACAACGCAGAATATGAAATGAGAGTGGGTACAAATGATTTTGAGAGAGTGTGTCTCTCCTCCCTGAGTCTACCCAAGAATCTCAGCACTGTAAAGCTATATCCCAAAGTCCCCACCCTCCAGAAATGAATGAATGGTGCCTCAACAGGTGAAGCATCCCTCATCATCTATTGATCTAGTGGTTCTCCTAGAAAAATGTCTCCATGCAATGAGACATCATCATCAAGAGGTGACTGCATATATGAATGAACAAGTCTGTCCATGCTTCCACTGCACAATCCAATCACCCTCCTAGGTGCATCACCCTCATAAGATAGACATGGATGTGTGATCCTCATCACATCATGATGGTCATCCTCCCTATCTCTTCCTGGTGTCTCCATGGTTCCACACCTCCTCAATAATGGAACATGTAAAACATAATTTGTGCCTCGATCTCCATACTTGAGATCCTGGGGACTTGCTTGCAAAGATGCAAGGATCCCTCTACCTGGAGAAAGAGCTCCTCCTTCCTCTACATGAGGTACTAGATCGTCTTTGGATAACACTACGCTGTTTCCCTCAGCTCCCTCAACATAAATGGGCAACCCTTAAACAATGCTACTGCAAATATGGAATCTCTCCCAAAGTGGAAGCAATTCCTGATCATCAAAAGCCAAGGAGTATCCCCTTTGCACCATGCTAGTGCCATCTCCCACTCCTGCAACAATGTACATCATGTGAGAGCACATATGCCTTTTCTCTCTCCAATAGCACCCAAGCAACAAATCCCTTTACTTCCTCCTCCTACTCTTAGAAAGAGAGCATGCCAAGTGATGGCCAAACTCCTTTAAGAGTAACCAGCACAACCAAGCCTCCTGCTGCCCGGTATCATAAATCTGCAAGTGGCTCAATAGCACCTTGCTCCTTCTCCACCACATCCACTCAGCAATGTGTGGATTTCTCCTTCCTTCCTTCATCCTGGTACTCCTCCCTTGAGGAATACCCTCATCCCAAATTAAACCTCTGCATTTCATGGGATTTTGAAATACAACTTTTTTGAGGATCAATTTGACCCTATGAGGATCCAAATAGTTGGTAGGAAAAAACCTCCCATCATGATATGTGTGGCACAAGGAATATCCACCATAGTCATGAGAGAAGCTATCCATCCAAAGATGTCCCCCATATTCTATTTGTTCCTGTGAGAAGGAAAAACCCTCCTCCAACTGTTGAAGAACCTTGCACTCCAAAAGGTGTGGGAGTGCATCTCCATTGAAATCTCTCTGTGATATTTCCTTTGCATCACTTCTCTTGTACAACGCAATATTATTCTGCTACTCTAAGTCACCTACATGCAATGATGTAGACCCATCCAAGGTGTTTGCTGAAATGACAAGAAATGGATCTCCAGTCATACCTTGGTGAAACTTGGAAGCTCCTTGCAAGGCTACAAGTGTTGCTTCCCCATGAGTATTGGCCTCCCAAACTGCTGAAGATGAAGGCTTCTCCTCCATGGTCTCAACAGCGCTGGTACATGCCTCATCAAATGGTGGTGAGGGCTCCTCCCTCCTTTTTCCAAATCTGCTGATCAATCTTTGAGAAACCTCAACAAGATTTGAAACCTTTGCATGTTCTAGATGGACGATCCACCAAATATTTGCTTCACCTTCTAAGTGTAGCACTACAACTTCTACTGCCTCTTTGTCTACTATAGAATGTAGTAGGAAAAATGCCTCTAGCTTCTTTGCCAAAACTTCTGCTGCACATGCGAGTGATCCATCAAATGTGGACAATAGAAATCTATTGCCTCTCATCATCCTGTGGCTGTGGGGTCTTTCTTCTTCTTTCTGCTGAATAAACTGTGGAAATGATAAAGTCTCTTGGGAGACTCTAGGGTTTGCTCAGTATTCAGCTAGGTATTCACTTAGAATTTTGAATTCCAAGTGTCTTCCATGCTTCTGCTCTACTTCTCTGTGAGAATAGGAAGTGCATGGTCCTTCCTCTTCTCCTCCTTCATTTTCTTGACCTCTTTGGAGAGGTCTCTTCTAGATCTGAAAATAGATGAGAGTAAACTCATCATCTTCATCCTTGGGCTCTCTGCTTCTAAAATTCGAACTTCACAGGTTGTGCCAAGTTCGATGCTTCGATACCACTGGAATGTCCCAAAATGGAAATCAACATATTTTGCACTGCTGAAATGTTCCTTTGTCGGAAATATGAACAAGGCTATGTCAAAGATTGATTGAGAGGGATTTTACTAGTTATTTCACCTCTAAATAGAGGGTGAGAACTGGAGGCTTCCTGGCCCTTTCTCAGACTCTGCCTATAGCTATGGAAATATTTCTTCCTTCAGGAAGATCTTGCTCAAATGAGTGAGCTACAACAATATATAAACATGAGCTGGGAAATAATAGTGAATGCATAAACTTCAGAAATGAAATCTTCTCATTTATAATATGGTAGCAGAAATGTGTATAAGATCTTGAGGAAGGGATCACTCAAGCTGAAGCATAGACACAAGTGCAATGAACATGAAATACATTGCTACATATATTATGCCCAACTATGACTACGCAGTCACTGAAGGAAGACTGATACAAAATGATGATACAATGAAGATATGGCAATAATATGCTCAAATAAAGAAGGGGGAGATGGATCTCAACCCTTGGAAACTATAATAAAAAATCCCTAAGGGATTGGCTACAATACATACAAAATGGAAAATCTGCAGAAATGTCAGAGTTACTGGAGCAGTTGCAACTCTAAAATGAGAACATGAAGGAGATAGCTGAATAATGCTTCATAAAATATATAGACCTCCTCCATTGGAAATCTAGAGTGAAAGGTTGATCCTTTCACCAAAGATCTCACCCTCCAAAATGCTGGTGCAACCCCTCACTGCAATTACACTCAAGAAATGCGCAGTCAAGGAGAGGAGCTGCACTGTAGGTGATGGGAAGAGATTGGCCTCCTACTAAAATATGAGAAATGGAGCTGATATCTCCCCTATTGATCCCATGGATGCATAGGAGCTTCCTCCTCTAAAATCTGAGCTCCAGAATGATGGTGTGAGAACCTCCACTACAACCCCAACAACACAATGGCTCTTGCTGCAAGAATCACTGCACTGAAAAGAATAGCTTTGGCCTTGAGCCAAGATGTGGAGAAGATGAAGATCAAACCTTCAAGAGCTTCTCAAGAAGGGAGGGAATTCTTGAACAAGAAATCCCTTATGCTGAGCAGCACAGTCACAGTGTGCAACTGTGGAAAGCAATTCGAAATATCCAAGCTAGCTCAAATTGGTTGCTTTCCCCTCCTTTTATGCCAATGAAGGCTCCTTAGCCATGGACCCCACACATTAGGGTTTCTCCTCCTCATGCAATTTCGTAGGCTTCCCAAGCAAGCCACACCTCCATCTATTGCACAGTTTGACTTGGTCAACATGACCTAGCCCTCTTTGCAATTAACCCTTTTCACCCATGGAGTGTGCAAACAAGCTCCAATAATTCTCCTCTTTCATAATGTGAGGGATTTTATTGATGTCTTTCATAATCATGGGCCTCCTTATCCATTTATTTAGCTGCAATAATATAAAATCAAAATTATAATGTTCCATTTAGCCATGTGCTAAAATGGGAACATTACATGAATCCAAAAGACAGAGAGAAAGTTGCCTTTACCACTCCCTAAGGCACATTCATGTATGCCAGAAAGCCCTTTGGGTTATCAAATGCAGGAGAAACATTTCAAAGAGCTATGGACTTAGATTTTGTGGGTAAGAAAAATAATTTTTTTGTTGTATATCTTGATGATCTCACTGTTTTTTCTAACTCAGATCAGAAACATTTAAAACACTTAGTAAAAGTTCCTTATAGGTGTAGAAAATTCGGGATATCTCTCAACCCTAAGAAGTCTTTGCTTTCCATCAAAGAAGGAAATTTCTTGGGTCACATCATTTCAAAGAAAGGAGTGGTGATTGATCCTTAAAGAGTATCAACAATTCAATCACTTTCATTTCCAAGGAATAAGAAAGAGATCCAAGCTTTTCTTGGAAAATTTTACTTCTTGAGAAGAGTCATTCTTAATTATGCTGAAATATTTAAAGACATAACTGATATGAGAAAAAAAAAATCATGAAGTTAAATAGACAATTCTTGATAGATATTCTTTTGATCAGACTCAAGAAGGCCATCTCTGAAGCACCCACTTTAGCTAGCCCCAGTTATTCTTAACCTTTTAGTATATTTTCCTTTGCCTCCTAAACCACTCTCACTACTATCCTTTTACAGAAAAATGAAGATGGTGATGATCAAACCATAGAATTTTTCAGTAAATTCATGTGAGATGCAGATTTCAAGTATGAAATTATTGAAAAGCAAGCTTACTCTCTAGTTCAAGCCTTAAAATATTTCAGAATGTATGTCCTTCACTCAATCATCACTGCTTTATGTCCCTAACAGTGCCATAAAACTGTTCTTACTCAACCAGACACTGATGGAAGAAGAGGAAGGTGGATCAACCAAATCCTTGAGTTTGATCTTAGTATCAAAACAACTAAGCTAATAAAAGGTAAAGGCTTAGCTAAATTTTTAGTTGAATCTAATTGCAAGGTCCTAGGAATAAATTCTATTTTTGAAATCTCAGAGAAGAATACACAAGAACCTTCTTCCAACTCTCATGGGAAGAATACACAAGAACCTTCCTTAAATGAAAAAGGGGAGAATCCACAAGAACCTTACCAGTATTATGAAGGAAAGAACACACAATAACCTTCACCTTCAAGTCAAACAATCCATGTTCATATTGATGAAATTTTTTTACTATCATATTGGTATGTAGATATTGTACATTTTCTGATTAACCTTGAGTGTCCTAGTCAATTTTCAAGAAATTAGTGAAAGACACTTAAGTTGAAATCTGTAAAGTATTGTATCATAAATGCCAACTTTTACTGGAAGGATCCTATCAACATTTTGTTACTTTGTCTAACAAAAACTGAAACAGAAGGAATCATTGAGTAGTTTCATGCAGGGATATGCGGAGGACACTATGCCTGGAAAGACACAACATACAAAATACTAAGGGTGGGATTCTATTGGCCTACTTTTTTTTCACAAGTAGGAGCAAAGGTTAGAAGCTGCATTCCATGTCAAATGTTTGCTAGAAAGAAAAAAATAGCAACCCTTCCACTAGTTCCAGTGGTTGTTTCAACACCCTTCTTACAATGGGGACTAGATTTTATAAGAGAAATTCACCCAGCCTCAATTAATCAGCACAGATGGTTTTTAACTGCCACATAATACTTCACCAAATGGGTGGAGGCCATTCCAGTCAGAAATGCTACAGATACAATAGTTATTAAATTCATTGAAGAAAACATTCTGTCCATATTTGGATGTCCTCAACAGATAGTAACTAATAATGCACAACATTTAGTAGTGTAAAATGATTGAGTTCTATTAAAAATATCAAATTTTATTACATCATTCTACTTCTTACTATCCTCAAGGTAATGGTCTTGCAAAATCATCAAACAAGAGCCTGGTCAAAATAATTAAAAATACTTTAGAATCCCATAAGAAGAATTGGGACAGTCACCTTATCTATGTAGTTTGGGCTAACATAATATCTCCCAAGAGATCAATAGGTAAATATCCATTCCACTTGGTCTATGGTAAAGAGGCCATCTTTCCTACCAATTTTTCTTTCCATGTTCTTAAATTTTTACAAGAAGCTAGTGAAGAACCTGATGATTTCTCTGGAAGGATAAATTAGATTATTGAATTGAATGAAAACAAAGATGAGATTCAATACAAGCTAAGGAGATATTAGAATAAGATGAAAATAATTTTTGATAGGAAGGAAAGGGAAAGAGACTTTAGGGAAGGATATCTAGTTTTGAGATGGGATGCTAGGAGGGAGGAGAGAGGTAAAAATGGTAAATTTGATAATCTTTGGTTTTGAACTTTCATCATTGCTGAAGTAAAAGGTAACAACACCTTCATTCTACAAAATTTGGAAGGACAGTTTTCTTCATTGCCTGTCAATGGAAGATTTTTGAAGCATTACATCCAATACTGAAGACTCTGAAGAAGATTCAAAATCATCATTGTACATTACCAGTTTTGTTTAAAAATTTTCAGGTATGTTTTATTTTCACAACAAAGATTCCATTAGCTCGAGGAGAAGGCACTTGGATCTGATTGTTCTCTATGTCCTACAGGAGGAAGCAGCCCCTAGTTGAAGCCGATGTTGTAAAATTATTTGATTTTTATAAGTTAGAATATTAGAAAAAATAATAAATCAAAATGTTAAGTTAGGATATGAATGAAAAAATAAAAAACCAAAAAATGTTAGGACTATGGGTATTTCATAATTCATATCAATAAAATGATATATGTAGGGTTCCCTAAAAAATAAAGGCATAAAAAAATGTTAGGAAAGAAAATAAAAATGGATGCTTTATTTTAAAAGAATACATTTTTATAGAAGGTTTCTTGTTTAAATGCGCCATAAAATGTTAATTTTTAATAAATTGTGATTAATTTTCTTGAAAAAGCATTAATCATTGTTTTTAAATTATTATCGTAAAACTTTCTTGTAACCTTGGCACATATTTTTTTTTTTTTTAAATAAGGTTGCTAAAAGACAAAAGAGTTTTGTTGGTTTGTAAATAAAGACCGCACATGTTTCAACGACAGATCTTTTCCTTGCCCAGAATAAAGGGCAGGGAAGCATTTTGCACCCCCCTCGTCCATTTCTCGTTAACGCGAGGGGGGAGGGGGGGTTCTGAAAAGAGGCATTAATTGCGGGTGGGCCATCGCTACGTGTCGCTCTCTCGTGGCTTCACCCCCCCTTCCCCACTCGTGGTTTTCTTCTGCCAATGGTTCTTGACCCCCTGCGTTTTGACCATTATGCTTCACCAAACGAATTGCTGCCACCTCATTTTCCAATTGCTCATATGTCCCTAGTTGTTTACCCTATTCGTCCATTGTAATCCCACTCCCAGATTGTTAGCTGTCATGCCATTACACGGCTCTATTTTTGTTAACTACTACAGTCACATATCAGACCGTTACCATAAACCTTCTCAGATTTAATAAATCAAAGATCTCATGTTTATCACTTTCATCTGATCGATCTACTTTTTGCTGCAGGTATACAAATTCTATTTCACACTGTTATCAAGAAATTCCAATTTCTCTCACACCATATTGCATCTTCTTCCCTCTGTCATCCAATTCTCTATTTCTTTTCCCCTCTTTCTGTCAACATGGCTCCAAAGGGAAAATCCAAGAAACCAGATTCATAGGAAAACCCTACTAATATCACCTTGGTCGATCTCCACCATATCCCTCTTGCGGTCTCTTTCTACAAGGTTGCTGACACAGAGTGTGTTCGATTTTCATGAACTACATTTGTGGTTGAAGCAGAAGTACCTTGATAGTTTAGATCCAATCATATTCTAAGATTCTCTTCTGCCCTTCTTCAATTTTCCCAAAACCTATGATTTTCTAGACCTGGTTATTTGGTGCCAAACCAGATATGATCTTGTTAAAAGAGTAGCAGTGGCTCAGAATGGAGACATTTTGATTACCATTACTGTTGAAACCATTAATAAAATTTTGTTGATTCCCCAATCAGACTCCATGAGCCAATTTTTACAAGCATCCCTTATGGAACTGTACCATAAGTTGACCTTTCCCCAAAGAACCCAGATCTTTGAGACCTTCATACCAGAAGATGTTGAATTTCCCAAGAGAAATCCACCCTATCCATCTTCAATGTTCCCTTAAGCCTCTAGACATATTATTTCCCTACTGTCTTATCTGTTAGGTTACCAAGATGACAAAATTGTTGATGAATGCATCCTTGGATTCTTTTCTATATTTAATAAATATAAACAACGTGCTTTCATGTATATTTACAGTCAAATTTTAGTTGATAATATACATGAGCAGTTTATGAATTTAACTACATAGGGAATGTTCAAGTACAGTTCTGTACTTTTTCACATGTTTCTTTTTTAGCGGGGAGATTTATTGCCAATCACACTCAACAGACAATATGAACAAGGAGTGAATCAATCAGTCATCCATTGGACTAAGATGGTTATAATTGTTTCACCTAAATTTACTTTCTCAAACTTCATAGACACATTCATACATCAAGAGGCACAACTCCTCAATATCCAGACAGAGCCTAGGATTGGTGAAGAAATAAAAATGATTTTACACTTATGTGATCAAGTTAAGACTGGTGACTAGTATTTATACCAGAATTATATAGAAAAAAGGATATATGGTTATGAACTTGCACCATATAAGTTGCCAAAGTATGTTCCAATGAGAATTTTATGTTTGGAATATATTAGGCAGATGATCAACATGGATTACCTGCATTTTGTATCGGGGAAGAGAAAGTCACAATTCAAGATCAAATCCAATATTGGCTCATTTATCTGCAACACTAGATCAGCTGGTGTTGAGGCAGATACATTATTGAAGGACATGAATTTTCAACCTAGCTTTACCTGGTCTTATGAATATTTTGGAATTATTTCAAGTTTAAGGGTTGAATTAAAAACAACTCCTTACAATCACACTCCAAGACTTAAAATAGAGAATTTTATGAATCTAGAGTAGTGGGCAGAAGGTGCACTTGAAGAAGCAGAGGAACACATTTTTTCCACCTCTACTATACAGACTCCAGTTTCTCAGAGTAAACAACAGAAAAGGGTAAGAGAAGAGACTTCATCTACCATGGAGTTGATCAAAGAATTCATAGTTCAACTGAAGAAGCCAAAGACTGGCTTGACAATCTCTACAGAAGAAAAATAGCCAGAAATTATTGACCTTGGAGATCTAGAGGTCTCGGACACATAAACAGGAACAAGTGTTCCTAACACTCCTCCTACAACTTCACCTTCTCGAGAGCCTCTGGAAATCATTCAGAATACTGGAACCAGCTCACCCGATGATCAAATAATATTTTCAAAGTTCCAGGAAATTAAGTAGAAGAATGAGACTCTGAAGTCAAATGTCTATAGCCAATTCTGGAAACATACCTCCGCTTCTCAACATAGACTTCTCTCTGCTTTTGACAGTGAGAAAGGTAGTGTTGGTGCTCCTAAAGACAACCTTGAGTTGAAAAATACCAGTTCCAAGGAAATCTTGAAATCAGAGGTTAGATGTAGACAATTTTAAGGGTGCCTCTAACATAATATGGATTAAGAGGATAATGATTGTGCTGGTTTAGGAATGATGAAGAATTTGGAGTTTGATTCATGTAAATTACCCTATACTACGAGAGGGCTCAGCAGGTTGTATGGCTCGGTGGATTTTTAAATGGGTCAAGTATGAAACAATGAGAAGAGGCTTTCAAAATATGTAGAGGTTTTGAGAAGGAACGGAGGAAGAACTCGCGAAATACAAGCTTAAAAGTCTTAAGAATTTTTCTCCCGTGAACTCAGAGGAAGCGGATGTAAGTGGAGTGTGACCAAAAATAGAGATTCATGGAGCCCGAATTAAGGGGGCACAACAAGTTCAACATATGAACGTTATTCATACATGAATTCATGAATAAAAATGCATACCACCAACAGCTACATTACACGAATCATCAAAGTAGCAGAACATTGAAATATGATTATACATAAACAGAAGATTACTAATAAACAAGAGAATACAGATACATACTACTCGTTGCTCCATCTAGAATCCAAACGAACATCGTTGTATATCATATTATTTTCAAAACAACTCTCCCAAATATGTGTCTCAGAGCATAAAGAGAATAGCCATATGGAACTATAGCAAAAATTCTTCAAAATTAAGAACCTTTCATTAATCTCTGAAATCTCTACATATAAATTTCTCCTTGAGGGTTTATGATCGAATAAAATTTCATGATCGACCCACACATGTGAAAATAAAAAATATCATAACCAAATCACAGAGCGTGCATCGAGAAATCACTCCCATAATCATAAAATCAAAACAGAATCAGGTGAAATCGAGATTTCAACAACAAAACATCATAATCAAACAGTAAAAGAAATAACATAGTTGGCCACGGAGGCCGAATCCTGGAATATTCAAATGGGGTGGCGAGGAGTAGCCATGAACAGGTGGGCATTCTAGCTTCCATCACATGATTCCACCTGTTTTCAAAAGCCTCCAATCCCTTATTCTCATGATTTCCTTTAACCGTTACGAAATGACCAGTCGTGTTGTGCATGCCTAGCTCTTTAGCGAGAAGTTCTTGGAAAAATTGAATATATCATGTCTGTGTTTGTCCCACCAGAAATCCATGTTGTGTTTGACTTGAAAAACTGGAGATCGAGTTTCGGAGGAGGGATGAACTAGATCACGATTCGTCGGATGTGTGATAGGGAGCAGAGATGAGGGGAAGATGGCAGAGGTTTGGCAGTGATAGGACGTGTGGATAATGGATGGAAATGGAGGAAGTAATGGTGGAGTTAGCGGGAGTAATGGCAATAACAAACCCTTTTCCTTTATAATGGCGGAGCTAAAAGTGGGGCCTGCGGCATTAACACAAACGGTATGGTTAACATTGAAAAGAGCGGTAAAAAGGCCGTGGGAGGGATTTGATGATGTGGCAAGGAGGTGGGGCCACCCACAAATTGCAATCGGGGAATCCAGAGTTTGTTATTATGAGAAACGTTGGGTAAAGGTTATGATTTGCGAAGTGCAATGAGAGGAGAGGTGATGTGGCATGACGGAGGTGGGCCTGCCTGCAAATCGCAATCGAGAGTTTTTTGTTATGAGAAACGGGGGGTAAAGGTTATGATTTGCGAAGTATGATGTAAAATGAGAAGAGAGGTGATGTGGCATGAAGGAGGTGGGGCCACCCGCAAATCAAAATCGGGAGTTCAGGAGTTTGTTATTATGAGAAACGGGGGTAAAGGATGCGATTTGCAATATCACAAATCGTAAAGTCAAAGATTATCACAGGTCAAATCATATCGTAAATCGCAATCAGGGCCGGGAATCAGGATGGGTAACAAGAATGAAACAATGCAAAGTGCGATGTGCGATGAGAGGAGGTGATGTGGTGGAGAGGGTAGGTCCCATTTACATCGCAATTAGGGAAATGGTGCAGGTGGAGTTAATAAAAGTGTAAGTGCAATGCAGTTGACGATGCGAAAGGGTAAGTGGGTACCAATAAAGGTTTAGAGTGGAGAGAAATGAATTATGAATGATAAAGGTTCATGCGAAAAAGGTGAAGAGGGCTAAGGTTTTATTGCATCAGGGGTTTTGCGAAGGAGTGTAATGGTAACATGTATGGTGTTTTGCGATATGAGATTGATGATTGAAGAAGGAGCCCACACCAACGTTAAAAGAAAACGTGATATTACATATACCATATGTGAAATATGATATATGTAATGGTTTGCGGGATACAGCCAATGGGTTCTGGATCATAACACTTGGACAACAACTCTTTCCTCTTTTGACTGCGGGGTGTCCACCCAAACTGTGCTTGAATTTCTTGGCCTTCAATTTAACCATTCACACCTCATCCTTGTGACTTTTTTATAGGGGCCACTTCTCCACCTTGTGTGTGGTCACACACCAACATTGGCTCCATCTAGGGACAACATGTTGTTCTAATTGCATTGAGAACATGCAGAATTGAATTCATGTGCTTTATTGGGTGCATGGAGTCGCAAATGCATACTGTAAATCTGAACTGAAACTACAACTGAGCTGTGCACTGCAAACTATCAAAACGGAAATCACTGCCGCAACCTGAAAATCTTGAATGTTGAAATCTGAACCATGTTGAAAATTAAATATGAAACACACTTGAATTGAAAATTACAAAGCAATCTGAAACTAAAACTGGAAAGATGCTCACAGCACTAAGCTTATTTGTAAACCTATCTACCCTAATCTGTTGGAATTACTGCTATTCTAAATGATACAATAATTCTAGCGTAACCAAGAAAGAAACTTCTCTAATAACTTTGTTCTTTCACTGTTTTTAACCAAACTCGGGAAAAAACCTATTAATGGTATTTGATAGAAATTCCTAGCCTGATCTTCATTTCAAGGAGCTTCGTAAACCTTAACAACAACAAAAATGCTGAAAAGGTATGGTGGCTTTGTGATGAATAATTCCTCAATACAGATAGTCACTGGATCAAGATACACTTGACCTATTTCTGAATATGCTAACCCAATCAATCCAACCTCATAACATGGTACGACACATGTGTTTTCCATGTCTTCAAACAACTCGGAACATATTTTAATTTTATCTGATGAATTTTGTGTCAATACTTCTACTGAACTAGACAATAGGGCAGATTTTCTGATCATATCCATATCATAGTAGCTTCTGAAATTATTACGTGTATATGAAAACTGACTTTGAAAACTCCAACCATCCAACATATCAACTATTGGGTCATGAAGTGCTTTAGATGACTGTAGCATTGGTTCCAATGAAATCTCATGATTTCTCCTGTGATTATCAACCAAAATATGACCAATATTCCCTTTCAAAATATGAGATGAATTAAAGAAGAAAGGTATAGAATCAGATTGGATCAATTCTTCCTATATTTTAAACTTTTCCTCTCTATTCAGCAGGTTCACTTCCACATCAACTGCAATGTTTTTCATTTCTTCAAGGCTTGCAATGTCCCTTTCTCTTACTTGGAATGCCATCTTTGTATTAAATTCATCTGGGTAGTGCAAGAGAGCTACTCCTGGGGGTGGCCTTATATCAACAAGAATTGAGTGATACACCTTATTGAACCTGGCTGAAAAATATTGTACTATCTCCCCTGGCTATATTTTTAAATGTTCATACTCTTCTATGATAATAAAGGCATTTCCCATGATTTCCCATCAACCTAGGAAAACTTGCATGAATTAATGAAAATTGCTCATGCTAGCAGCTGGAAGATTTTCAAACAAGTTTTTAATTTTACCTTGCCAGGGTAGGACAAACATCCTAATACTTACATCATCTTCTTCCTTTACTGATGACTGCAATACACTGACTAAAGGATCATGGTAAACATGCAACATAAGATCTTCTAAGAGATTTGTACTAGGAAAACAAACCTCATTCCAAACTACTTCTTTGCTTGTGTGTTGAAAATGATTCTCTTCAAACAGCAAGGGAACCAAATTTTTTTCCTCATTATCCACAATAGTCAAGTGATCTAAGTGTTCTTTATCATTCTCTTTGTCACACATAATCTTGCAAGGGAGCTGCAAGCTCTCGTTAATTTCGGGTGAAGGAACATGATTTGTAACAATCTGTTGTACTACTTCATTAACATCCAAGAAAGAAATTAATGATTGAGAACTCTTGTGATTTTCTTCAAGGACTGTAAATTGAGATAAGGTGCAACCTGAAAGAGAATTTTAGAGATGGTCCTCATCATGTGAATCTGATTGGTCTTTAATCTCTGAAGGAAACACTGCTTGCTGAAGATGTTCTTGTGGATCTAGACAATCATAGCTCTGTTGCCTTTGTTTCTGGATCAACAAACTGTTGTTAATTTTTAGTGTTGTCCTCTGGGAAACCCTCTAGCTCTTCCCCTATTTCATGGAGGGTAAGCTCACCTCCCTCTTCTTCATAATAGGCTAGGAACTAGTTTTCTACATGTGGTCCAAAAACCACCCTGGTTTGTTCTTCTTGGAGATTGAGGTTGTCAGGCAGAGGGCTTACACCATGGGGTTGCATACATCGGGACACTTGAGATTTGTATGAAGGATGTTTCAGGAGCTCAATTAGGGAAACCAGGATCTTGAATTTCTCTAATTCTTTCTAGAGGTTAAAGGCTGTGGGCACTTTTCTGTAATAGCTTCTTTAGGTTGTTCTTTAGGATGGTCGGGCAGGTTCAAAGTTAGAGATGGGGACTTCTAATTTTTGGGAGGATCATATTCTTGCTTTGTGGAAGTGGATGCAATGGACTTATGAGGGGCTGACCCTTCTAATGGCTTTTTCCCTTTACTAGCAGGACTAGGAGGGGTTTTTTCTCTTGATATTGACTCTTCATTTTGTTCTTGAACTTGGGTTCTCTTCTTGGCAGACCTGAGGTCATATTTCTTGTGGAGTTGTGCTTGCATGAAATCCATGAACTGTCTGTAGTAAATGTCAATATATTTATCCTCTTGAGGGACTTCATTCTCCTCTTTCTCCCCTTGCAGGATGATTTCGCCCTCCTCATCATCAGAGTAAGTGAGGAATTTATTTTCTTGGATGTCTGTGACTTCCTCAGCCTGTCCCTCCACTTCTCCCTCCAAGTATAGAGGGGATTGAATGTGGTCTTGATGTTCCTTCCTCTCTCGCTGCAATAGCTGCAGAGGGGGATTCTGATATTGAGGGTTAAACCCCCAGTTAGGAATAATTTGGTTGGGATGAAGAGGGGAATTTTTGGCCTCCGATTCAAGCTTAATCAACTTATTTGAAAGGTTCTTGATTAGCTTATTCATTTCTTCAATTCTATACTCTTGTGATTCCCTTTCCTGATTTGAAGTAGAAGTCTCCTCCCTGCTCTTTCTTCTAGCTTCATGTTTTGTCTTACTCTTTAATTTACCAGTAGAAGCAAATTTTTATTCTACATCCAATGCATCAGTCTAGATCTGATACAGAGATGTGGATTTTCTTTCTCTTGGGTGAACCCGAACTCTGGTTCAAAATCTCCCACAAAGAGCACCTTAGCATTTGCTTGGAGAGGCTTTATTTCAATAGGAAGATTATTATAGATCTTATTGAACCTATTTATGAATTCCATTACATCCTCATTGTGTCTCTTCTTTATAGCATTGAACTTGGTGAGAATGTATTCTCGGTCCCTCTTTTCTCCCCATTTTAATGTGAAGAAATTCACCATTTCTTCCCAAGTGTGGACTATGTTATCGGCTAGAGACTTGAACCACTTCTGAGCTTCTCCATCCAAGGATTGGAAAAAAATCCTTAACACCACATCTAAGTGTTCTAAATTTGTATTCTTAGAAAAAGCGCAGAATTTTTCAATATGTCTCTACGCCGGAGTATTATCTTCCCCGGTGAACTGAGGCAGGAGCTTGAGATAATCTTGTGGCATGTCATTCAGTAACTGAGGTAGAGCCAGTGGAGCATAATTGTTCAAAAGGAAACCTAGCACACCATCTGATTTAGAGGTGGGGGTAGATGGTGGATATGAATGTGGTGTGAGGCCTAGTGAAAGCCAAGATTACTTCTAATTAGGACTATTTTATAGTGGAGTCACCAAGGTGAGGAATATGCAACTCCCAACCCTTCCTGCTCACCTGTTTGAAGGGTGGAGTTTATGTCATCTCCTAGGGAAAATATTTCTTCATTCGTATCCCTGGAAACGACGCCAAAAAGATGTTAGCGCTCCTAGAGACAGCCTTGAGTTGCAAAATACCAGTGCCTAGGACATCTTGAAATTAGAGGTTATATGTAGACAATTTTAAGGGTGCCTCTAACAGAATATGGATTAAGAGGATAATTATTGTGGTGGATCAGGAATGATGAAGACTTTGGAGTTTGATTCATGTGAATTACCCTATACTGTGAGAGGGTTCAGGAGTTTGTATGGCTTGGTGGATTTTCAAATGGGCCAAGTATGAAAAATGAGCAGAGGCTTTCAAAACATGTAGAGGTGTTGAGAAGGAATGGAGGAGGAACCCGTGAGAGACGAGCTTAAAATTCTTAATAATATGTCTCCCTTGAACTCAGAGGAAGCAAATGTATGTGGAGTGTGACCAACAATAGATATTCCTGGAGTGTGAATTAAGGGGGCACAAAAAGTTCAACACATGAGCATATTTATACATGAATTCATGAATAAAAATGCATACCTCCAGCAGCTACATTACACGAATCGTCAAAGTAGCAGAACATTGAAACATGATTATACATAAACATGAGATTAATGATAAAAAAGAGAATACAGATACATACTACTCATTTCTCCATATGGAATCAAAATAAACAACGTTGTATATCATATTATGTTCAAAACAGCTCTCCCAAATATGTGTCTCAAAGCATAAAGAGCATAGTCATACAAAACTACAGCAAAAATTCTCCAAAATTTAGAACCTTTCTTTCATCTTTGAACTCTCTACATATAGAGTTCTCCTTGAGGGTTTATGATCGAATAAAAAATTCATGATCGACCCACACATGTGAAAATAAAAAATATCATAACCAAATCATAGAGCGTGCATCGAGCAATCATTCTCGTAATTAGAAAATCAAAACATAATCAGGTGAAATCGAGATTTCAACTGCAAAACATCATAATAAAACAGTACAAGAAACAACATAGTTGGCTACGAAGACCAAATCCTGGAATCTTCAAATGGAGTGGTGAGGAGTAGTCATGAACAGGTGGGCAGTCTCGCTTCTATCACATGATTCCACTTTCCATCGAAAGCCTCCACTCCCTTATTCTCATGATTTCCATTAACCGTTACGAAATGGCCAATCATGATGTGTGTGCCTAGATCTTTAGCAGGAAGTTCTTGGACAAACTGAATATATCATAGCTGCATTTGTCTTGCCAAAAACCCATTCTTTGCTTGACTTTCAAAATCGGAGACCGGGTTTCGGAAGAGGGCCAAACTAGATCATGAGCTATTGGATGTGTGATAGGGAGTGGAGATGAGGGTAATATGGTGGAGGTTTGGCGGTGATAGGATGTGTGGATAATGGATGTAAATGGTGGAAGTAATGGTGGAGTTAGCGCCAGTAATTGTGGCAACAAACCCTTTTCCTTTATAATGGATGAGCTAAAAGTGGGGCCTGCGGCATTAACACACGGCGAGATGGTTAACACTAAAAAAAGTAGGACAAAGGTCGTGGGAGGGCTTTGATGACATGGCAAGTAGGTGGGGCCACCTGCAAATCTAAATTAGGGAATTGAGAGTTTGTTATTATGAGAAACAGGGGGTAATGGTTATGATTTGCGAAGTGAAATGTGCGATGAGAGGAGAGGTGATATGGCATGATAAAGGTGGGGCCACCTACAAATCACAATCAGGAGTTTTTGGTTATGAGAAATGGGGGGTAAAGGTTATGATTTGCGAAGTCCGATGAGAGGAGAGGTGATGTGGCATGACAGAGGTGGGGCCACCTGCAAATCGCAATCAAGATTTCGGGATTTTGGTATTATGAGAAACGGGGGTAAAGGCTGCGATTTGCGATTTGCAATAACAAAAATCGCAAAGTCAAAGATTATCGCAAGTCAAGTCATATTGCAAATCACAATTGAGGCTGAGAATCAATATGGATAACAATAATGAAACAATGCAAAGTGCGATGTGTGATGAGAGGAGAGGTGACATGGCAGAGAGTGTAGGTCCCATTTACATTGCAATCGGGGAAATGGTGCGGGTGGAGTTACCAAAAGTGTAATTGAAATGTAGTTGGCAATGCGAAAAGGAAAGTGGATACCAATAAAGGTTTAGAGAAGAGAGAAATGAATTGTGCATGATAAAGGTTCATGTGGAAAAGGTGAATAGGAATAAAGTTTTAACGCATCGAGGGTTTTGCGAAGGAGTGCAATGGTAACATGTATGGATTTTTGTGATATGCGATCGACGATTCAAGAAGGGGCCCACACCAAAGTTAAAAGTGGAGGTGATATTACATATAAAATATGCGAAATACGATATATGTAATGGTTTTTGGGATAAACGACCAATGGGTTCTGGATCATAACACTTGGACAACAACTCTTTCTTCTTTTGACTGCAGGGTATCCGCCTAACCTATGCTTGAATTGCTTGGCCTTCACTTCACCTCATCCCTGTGATTTTCTTATAGGGACCACTTCTCCACCTTATGTGCGGTCACAGGCCAATAGGTAGGATGCAAATGGCTTTATTACAAGCCCAAGTTCCATTTCCAAAATATCCATCAAACTACAAGAAGACTATATTCTCATTTGATACCAATCAAATCCATCCAATTGATCAAATGGATATGCACAGACAGTCTGGTGAGATGTTTTTTTCCACCATGACCACTAAAACCATGTCTCTGTCTAAGCTTAGGAATGCCTTATCTAATGTTCAATCTCAGCTTAAGATTTAAAAATTGTCTTTTTTATCTAAAGAAAACAAACTAAAGTCTTTGGAAGACCTTGTAGTCAAAATTGCATATGATCTGAAGGACTGTAAGGAAGTAGAAGAAATTATTAAAAATAAAAATGTAGACATTGCAACTCTGCAAAAATAGTTAAAACTTCCTTCTACAGAGGATCCATAGACCAAGGAAATTGAAGAAAGTGAGCAGAACGGAGAAGAAATGCTCAAGCTAATTATTGAGAAAAATATCCAGATTAAGAAAATGGAGGAGTAGATTGAAGGATTACTTAAAGAGAAAGAATCAACTCAGCTTGCCACGATTCCAGTCATGAAAATCCCTATAGCAGTTGTAGGTACAAAAACCAGTTCATCATCAACAAAAATTGAGTCTACATCAACAACAACTGATCCAGTAAGGATAGCATAGGAATTGGCCACATAGAAGCAGGAAAATAAGAACTTGTTGGAAAATCCTAAACACTTAGAAACACAGAAAATTAAAAATGATACTCTGTATATGGAGGAAATGCAAAAGTCCCACGGATTGGGACTCAAGATTATGAAGTCAGAAAGTGATTTGTTAATGGCAGATACCTTGTCCCAAGACAAGGAAAGTCTTTGGATAGAGATCGGCCAATCAATGACAGATGTATGGCCATCCATACAGATCATTTTTGAACAACAAGAATTGATTACCAGATGCAGAGCTGTGATAGAAAAAGAGAAAGCAACACTTAAGAACAAAGCAGCAGAAGCCACAGACATGATAAAGGTGCTCAATTCAAAGAGCAGAGTAGAGCTATAACATATAAATATTGCTGATAGAATAGCCACCATTTTAGAAATTAAAAAGGTTTTACAAAAGAAGAATTTGTTTAATCAGTTGGAGATAGACCTTGGACATTGTTGTCCAAAATTTTCATTCAAAGTTCAATGTTTTGAACCAGAAATGACTACCTGGATTGGTAGCTCCAAGTGATAATATGGTTAATATGGAGGATTATTGCAAAAAATTGTATACCACTGTAATAGACAATGCCAAGTTTGCAGGAATTAAAGGACATATAACAGGGAAGGCCTTTCTTGAAGCCTTAGAGTTTGATTTGATCATAAAACATGAAATAAAATATCTGTTTATCAACAAGCCAAATTTCGAAAGGTATACAGAGGTGGATGAAGTATTCAGAAAGGTGGTAAATATGGAGATTCCAAGTGAAGAAATATGGGATAAATTGTGTGAAACAATTGAGTAATTTCTGATCCCAACAACATGACAACATAGCAACATTTTGGGGGCCAAATCATCAAATATTTCCTTCAAACAGTGGCTGATCATTCCACAGTTTCCTTTTCCTATTATTTGATACTATTATTGTAATAAGTTTTAGATATTTTCTTAGTCTTAGAAAGTAGTATAAATAACTCTCCCTACGAGTTATTAAGGGTTGCACACTTGGATGAGCATTTTGTAAGCAGCAGTGTACAAGCTTTGATAATTAATGATATATAAAGGATTCTGGATTTGTTTCATAAAGTTTGTTCTCTTGTAATTTTTCATGTTTTCATTACATCTTGTTTTCTGCATATTTTTAATGTTTTTGAAGATAACTAGGTAAGAAAAAGTTGAATTTTAGTTTATCTTGAATCCTCTGAAGTTATCATTTATATTAGAGAATGGATTATTGAACTGTCTATTTATGTAAGTCCCTCTACATCAATAAATTATCAGCATCTTCATAATATTAAATATGTTTTGTTAAGCTATTGAAAATTGTTTGACAACTTTCACCCTTATGGTTATTAAATTATTCAGTTTGAATATTTAATTAATTATATCTTATTACATTTTCCACTTTAACACTTGCAATCTTAAATCACTGTGTGAATTAAAGCAAAAACCTGTTTCCTTATTAATTAATATTACTTAAAGTTTAAGCACAACTGTTGCAAATTGTTTTATGCATTGTTCATCCAAATATTCCAAAATTAAAACAAACAAAACAAAATATTATAGATTTTCTGGCATAATTAATTGACCCCAATTATCTCATAGGACAACACCGCCCTCAAGAGAATACTCAAGTCTCAATCCATAGAATGAAATTAGGTTGAGCTTGAAGAATGATACTGCAAATTTGATTCACTTGCACAGAAAAAACACACATTATTCTCTTCAATAATGATTTCAACTTCGATACCATGTAGAAATTCCTTCTAGATTCAAACTTCTAATTGTAATTTACTAAAACAATAGACTTCAATCTACTCTACCAACTACAGAAACAATTAATTATCGTGAAATCATAAAGCATACAAGAGAAATAATTCAATCAACACATTACACAATTATTTCCTGGGGAAATCCATAGCTAAAAGCCCCGCTATTTGTATATTGCATTAGTCAGAAAATATGAGAAGATTAAAATTATTAGCTCATGCCCGAGAAACCTCTTCATTATCTCTATATGTCTCATTGCTTCAAAAGATGACTATGGCCAACACTTAGCCAATTTTTCTTCCTTCCAATCTCTTATTTCCTTGCATTTTTCAATGAGGAATTAGGCCCCTATTTAATAGGGATTTTCCTCCATTGGATTGCATGGTTCCTTTAGGCTCTTCCTTTGACTGCATGCATCACCTGTACAATTTTGATAATTATACATTTGATAGTACACTTCCCTTGAACTCAAATCTCAATTGGGTAATTCTCATTTCACACATGCATGAGTTATTTATGGTTGATTTATCAGTTAACTAGTTGATCACAGAGTAGACAACCTACTAATAGACCTCCCACTAGTTCATTAAATAATTGGAACTAGTTTAACTGATTTTAACTCAGATTTACTGAATTAATTAATTACAACTAAAAATAAACTCAACCTAGGCTCCTATAAAGTAGGAGACAATCTACATGACTCAATTTAGGCCCTCAACTCGAATTAACTGAAAAAAAAAAAAAGTCAAACTAACTTCGTTAACTTGTACAAGTTGTCATGAGATGTGGAATTACAATTTTCTTTTAATTTTATTCAAGGGAAAAGTAAATTAGAATCTTTCTTGGTGATATTTTCAAAATTTCTTGTTTCCATTTTCTACACACACCTCTCCTATAAATCTACTGCCATTCATAGCATCAAGGTTGGATTTTGGAGATTGATGGTACCCTTGTGTTGCTTCCTTGAATTTAAATGAGTCATCATCTTCATGCTTTAGGGTTAATATTGAGGTGTGCTTTGGGAAAAGGAAGGACAAGTCAACTTGGGGAGACATCTACAATATCAACAACTATTTATGTTTGTAAACTCTCCCCTTTATTTGATTAATACAGAGAGTATATTTTTTTCCTATATTTGTTGTGTTATGTTTGCACTCATGAATTTCAATGCCTTGTCGATTCATTGAATAGAGATGTTAGATTATGCTATTTGGTTGTTGTGGATCCTTTGCTTGTTTTATTCATGTGTTAATATTCGAATTATATCACTTATAGCTACAATTGGAGCTTACAAGCGAGGAGGAATAAAAAGCTTGCTACAGATTCGAGGTAGGCCTCTTTCCCATTCTCTAACTTCTCTAAGGAAACCCAATGTTTTTTGTCTTCAGTTGTTCTGTACCATTCCAATGGCTCAATTTAATTCACCTTTTTCCACAATCATCAACTCCAGATAAAAATGGGGATTGGCATGGTCCTATTACCACACCACCCAAACCCATCTCATTACAACCTGTCACGAGGGTTGGCTGATTGGCCTGCAACTACCTCCATAAATTAATTTGCATTGACTTGTGGTTTTTCAAGGAACACAAAATGATCTCCCTCAAATAATGGATCTATTGTGTCCCTCCTGTTAGTGTCCAAATGTTTAGTGATAAAATTTACTCTTTCAGGTTTACTTAGTAGTGGTCCTAGGTCAAAATTTCATGTTTCAAGTCAGTTTTAAAATAAAATTTTGTTCACTGAATATGTCTAGATCTGAAATGCTACTCCCTTCACTCCATTCATGGTCATCATCATTTCAAAGGTAATCTCATCCATCAATAATCTAGGGTCTGATTTCATTCATGACACCTTCATTTAGGTCAGAGTCTAGGTCTCATTTGTTTCACCACCATAAGAGTCAATTAGGTCATAAAATAAAGAAAAAAATTTATCATTTTCACCATAAAATTCATTTGCATAGGGAGTTAGCAAAGATATGGAAATAAGAAAATAGCTCCTCTCTTCTCACCATCATACTCCACAACTACCATGAGTTGAAGAAAAATAATTAAATTTGTGCTAACACTACTCGTGCTACGCTTTTGGGTGTGCTGCGCTTTTGGTGTTTGAGCTCCAAATCAGTTCTCCAAGGTTAAAAACACTACACAAAGGTTCATACACTTCCTAAACAGTAAGTGGGTACCCTCCATACCTCTCTCAAGTCAAAATTCATCAACAAATGAGTGGTTTCCTTCATTAGGTTACCTCCACTACATTTTTGGTGTTTTCCATATTTTGTTTTCTTCAATTGATAAATCCCTAATATAACCATATAAAACCTTCATAAAACCTTCATACACCATACCCTAACATATCCTATCACTCACAACCCTATTTTTCATCAATTTCATTAAAACCCAAATTTTCACTACATTTTGGTAGAAAAACTAGTGAAACCCTGTGTTTTGACCTTTTGGGTACCTTTCACGTGCCCATTCCCAAAAATTCCACTTGCATCCTGTAGCCAACTCACATCCTACCTCCCAAAATTTTTAGGGCTTTTCCCTAACTTCCTTCCACTTCATTTATGTCCCTAAAACCACTATACCACTATCCCTTATTTTCCTAATTTCCCACCTTCCCTATCCACTACATCAAGCTAGGGCTTTCCTTGTTGAAAAACATCATGGAGGGTGAGAATACGGTCCATAAGCGAGGTCACCATTCAAGGTTTTAGCCAACTGAAACCCATGGCCTCATTTTTAGAGCTTTGTGATCAAGCGAGGGTTTACATTGCACATAGGGACAATTTGGCTTCAAAATCAGTTTCTGAAGTAATGGAGATGGATTTTACAAAGTGAAAGATGTTCTTGTCAATCATAGTCCAAAGAAAAAAAAATCATTTATTTTATGCACAAATATTATGGTTTGAGATAAATTCCAAAAATATAGTTGCTTCAGGTCATTTTTTTCACTTTTGAACAGGTTGTATTCAAGTCAATGTTTCAGGGGTTTTGAGCCGGGGTTTGCAGTGCTTGATGACTCCATTTTGTAGCAGACATCCTAAGATTTCCAAAAATACCACTTGAAGCCCCAAAAATTTTTGGTAAGGCCTCAAAACTCCCTTTTAAAGTAGGTGTTATGCTTCTACTCATAGTGCACTACACTTCTACAAATTTTGAGTGATCAACTTCAAACTTGGATTCTGAGCAAATGTGAAAGTATTTTGGAAAAATGGAGGATTTGTTTGTTCATAACATGCCAAAGAAAAAAAGCCTCTCTTAGTTTTGCAAAAAAATTTATGGTTAGGATATATTTATCCATCTTTAAGCCCTAGTTTTGCATATTTTTGGCAACTCCTTTGTTACATTTCCATGGAATCAGCGGTTACACTTCTGGGAAGTGTTGTTACGCTTCTAGGAAGTGTTGTTACGCTACTGTATTTTGGTATTACACCTCCAAAAAGGGTCCATAATTAGATTTTTGGCTTCAAATATCCTCAAAAAAACTCAAGGATTGTGACCACTCCTTCTTGGATCTCTCACAAATAGTAAGTCACTACTCTCATACCCTCCCTTGGTCAAGTTATTGAGTTTTCAAATCATTTTCATGCTTACTCTATATTTCTCCATATCATCACTTCTCCATGAGATATAAAGACTTCATTTGATAATACCTAACCTACTCCAGCTAAATAAACCATAAAACTAGTGCCTAAACACTATCCTACACCTCTCATATACCTCATCCTCACATCTCCCGCCATCCATATAATCCCTAACATGTCATTTTCATCAAACCCTAAATTCTAGTTAATTTTCACAGTTAAAAATTGGGAATTTCCTGTGTTTTATTGATTTCATCACCCTCCTCACATAAATTTCCCTTCATTCCACCCAAAATATGGAGCTTACATACAACGCTATCTACTGAATTTTTTCTAGAATTTTCCCTAGCTCCATAACCCTCCATCTCACCCTCTAAATCTATACCACCCCTACACTTTGTTTTTTCCAGATTTCATTATATATACTCATTCCATCAACATACTATGGTTTTCATCCTTTCAGTGATAAAAAATATGGAGAGTGAGAAGAATAAATTCAAGGGAGGGCACCACCTCGGGTTAGAACCCTTCACAATGCATGAACTCAATGCTTCACCCTTTTCCAAAAGATGTTTTGAGAGGACTAGATGTTTGAGATTCTGTGAAAAGCTCAAATGAAGCTTAAAGAGAAGGATAAATTAGATTTGTTGGCTGAAGCTTCCTTGGTTGTTTATACCCCTCACTCATAGGTGCTACAGAACCAATTCTGATAAGTTTTGAAGAATTTTGGTATTTTTTGTGATTTTTGCACAATTCTGGAAATTCTTCCTCACAAACTGTAGAAAACTTTTGTTACACTTATTTTGGGGGCATCAAAATGATGATTTATTTAAATTTTTTGATGCATTTTGATGATTTAATTACATATGAGGAACCTCCTTAGCATGAAAAGCTTTAATTTTGAAGAAAATACCAAAAACCCACTCATTTTTCATGTTTCTACCACCTTTTTGGAGCCTCTGCTATGCTTTTGGAGTAATATTGGGAGAATGGTTTTTTGGAGGCCTTACCATGGGTCATTTTGAAAAATTAAAGATGTTATGGAAACTAGACACACAAGGCTAGTTGACCATTCTTTCAGAAGTTGATTTGGACTCCTAAAAATGCTTCCAAAGTTCTACTACGCTTCTGCAAATTGTTTTTACCCTTCTGTCATAAATGTCACAAATCAACATTGGATTTATTAGGACACTTGTCAAGCTTAGAAATTGTCACAAATTCAAGTTTTTGTTGTCCTATGAGTTGGAATTAGAGTTATTGAGTTGGTTTTTTTCTCCTATCATGAGTGAATATGTAATTTAATTTAAGGGACAAACACTCCTAGTTCATAGCTTAAATTCAGGGAATGGTTTCTAACCTCCCTAGAATCTAGGAAATGACTCATCATGTGTATTTATGATCCATTTTGGATGGGATTTAGACCTGATGAGATTTCATAATCCATATTTTCTATAACTAGACTCTCTTTAATCTTTTGTGGGGTGGGATAGTCTTATTTTGTAGTGGAGCTATTGTAATCAACATTTTGGAATGAAATCAGAGACAAATTTGCAAGACTTGCATTGAGAATCTTGTGGTATGCATTGGAGAATTTTTTATTCTTATGTATGTTTATATATTCATGCTAAATGATATATTTCTTCTTTTAGATACATATTTCCATATGTTTATCTTGTCATTTTATAAGCAAAAATCATGTCTGTTCATGCTCTATTTTGGATAAGGTTTACATGTTTTGTCTATTTGCTTCTAAATGAATGAATTCACCTCAGTGCTCATTTAGAATCTCTTTCACTTCATCCTATACTAAATTACCTATTAAACATGATTTAAAACTACCTATCTAGCCTCACATATTCTTTGCAAATTGACCTTGGAGTTCAGACCTAAAAAACCTTACACACAGTCTACTCATTGACTTTTCTATCCAGCACTAAAAACATAAAAAAAATCCTATTTACTAAGCTTATATACATAGACTAAGATCATTAGATACTCATTCATTCCTTTGACTGCAAAAGTGACAACGAGAGAACTCTCTATGGTCTTGGTAGGGCTAGCTACCTGACCTAAAGCCTGGTCTATGGTTACCTTTATCCAATCCTATTTTCAGACTTGGGAATTTGGGGAGAGTGATAAAACCTCCCTTTACGCCAACATTAAAATTAATATTTAATTTTCAAGTGTTTAAAATCACATTGTCTCAGTCAATCATCGCTCCCACACTGGCACTGTATAGTCTTATTTACATATATGGTGGTGAAGTAAAAGAGTTATTACAAACTCCATAATAATCATAGCTAAGAGTATCCTAGAAAATATGGAAAAATCCTACAATTTAATTAATAATTTTCTAATTCAAAATTCTCATAAACACTACATCAATTCCTATATAAAATGGGTTTCCCTTATGTAGGTTTCTTGTATTATCCTCTCCCATAAATGATAGAGTAGTTAAATATTGTTATATTTGAAATTTGTGGTTTTAGTAATAGAATTTAAAAGTATTTCATAGCTTTGTTGATCAATTGAATATGGTACAATTTGAAATAATTTATAGACTAAATACACAAATACTATACAATTTCTAGTTAAAGTGTGAAAAATACACTCATATTAACAAAGAAACTTCCCTTTCCATCATGCAACCTAGAAATATACTATAAGTTATATGGAAAATAATGTTTATTCTCTCTCCTTCACATGTGTGGAATCAAGGTTAATCAATAGATCATGAATTTTCAGATTTGATCAGTCTAGGGAATCATCAACTATTTAATTTTTACCTTGAAATAAGACATAAGATTGAAACTGAATAGGCATGCTCTAATAGATAAATTTCATACAAGATGGGATGAAAGTACGAAGGGTGCAACATACTAACTATAATGGAGAGAAACCATCCAAGATAGGGTGAAATTATAATTCTCCATGGATACAACAAACAAATATATTTGTGTGTCTTATAATGTAAATATTGTTGTACATAATGTTGTCATGTATGACAACAAGATGTCACTAATGTCAAAGTGGATGTGTGGAAAGCAACAAAAAATCACCCTTGATGATCAAAGAAGCAACAAGTCTCTTTGTGAAGTAGTGTGACAATTTTACCTTTTGCAAGGTCTCATTACATGAGGATATGGGTGCTTGAAGTTATTTGAGTTTTTGACCAAGTTAACAGCATGCTCAAAATATATTACAAATAACACGGTTGTTTAGTTCTCATTAATGCCTTTCCAACAGAGAAATCTTCTCAAAAAAATTCCTCTAGGATGAGAATTTATGTCCTATTTAAAATCAATATTAGTTGGGGAAAAAATTAAAAGGCCAAACCAAAAACATTAATTTGTTAAATAATTTGCAAGTCCAAGACATATCCACCATTGACAAGGTAGATCAACGATCCTAGGAGCATGAAGATGTGCACTGCTTAACCTAATTAAATAGCATGCATGTTCCAATTTAATCTATGACACTTTCAATAAAGTGATGGACAGATGTGGACAAAGTTGCACAAACTTTAACCACTACCTGTCAACAAATAAAATAGTAACACATGGCACAATTTCATTAGGAGAGGATGTTGAATATAATTATTTCAGCATGTCTACATAGTGCCTCTAAAGGTTTCCACTTGGCAAGCAGGAATGGAAATTTCAACCGTCTAATCGGCCTGAATTTGAGTGATAGATGACCCACTCAGGATGCACCATGTGGCAAGTATGATGTCATGATGAAATCATCAGATGGACGCCCATTGACCCATAGGTCCAAGTGACATGGTCTTGGCCATGTGGTAAGGACATATGACTTCAAGTTTTATTGTTTCAAGAAACATTGAATGGTCACATCAATAGGTCATCTCCAAGTTATATGTATAGGCCCTTGGTCAACCCTCAATTAGTGGGACCTCTACAAACTATATATATATATATACAAACTTCATAGAATTGAATGTGTTAGAACAAGAACATCACATGCTTCTAATTATGTAACGAATGCAGTCTCGTTCGAAGGTTCAATGTTTCATTATGATCATTGTATATTGAAGAAGTTTCATCTCGTTCGCATGGTTATGAAGTTAATAGTTTTAGTTCCAAAGACTATTCACACAACACAGTTTTGATTCTAGTCTTGTTGTTTTTGTTTATGGCTCTAGTTTTAGTAGTGATGGTAGAATTCAAACCCTCTTCCAAGCTCCATGGATAAGAGTTTCGATTCTTGTAACTATAAATTTTAAATTATGGTAATAAGTTTGGTGGAGGCAAGTGTCTGCTCAACTTAGTGTTCCTAAATTGAGGTCATAAATTTTCAACCAGGGCTAGTAAACTGTTGAAGTGAAGTGCACTATATGTGCCTAGGTATTTGTTTCTCACTACGTTGTGTTTAGTGTTTTTCCAATGTTTTTGGTTTTGTGTTTTTATTATAAGAGGAAAAGAACTAAGTTTTGGCAAAGAGAAGTTGTTGGTCACACTAAAACAGAGCAAAACCTATTCTAAATTATGTATGGCACTTGAGAACAGAAAATGCAATACTTTAACAAGAAAAATAACTCATAGCAAGAAATAAATAACTCATAACATGAACTCAATAACTCATAACATGAACTCAGTAACTCATAACATAAACTCAGTCCCATTCATTCATTAGAAATATGTTGGAATATCTTGAGAAAAGGATAAGTTTAATGCAATGAGGTTCTTCTAAGTAAACAATGACTTACAATATCACAAAAATCTCATCCATGGTTAGAAATTTATTGGAACATAATTGGAAAATATTATTTGTAGCGTAGTAAGGAACTCTACTCTAAATTAACCTATGACACTAAAATTAATTCATTCTACAACTCAAATTGTCACTACTAAGCCTCATTCGAAAGTTAGAAATCTTTTGGAATAGTTTTGGAAAAGGCTATTTGTAAAATTATAAGAGATTGCAGAACAGTCAAGGCCTTGAACTGATATCACAAATTCTTTTCCATATGATGATGTGTTGGAAGAGATTAATAACAAGAGTAGTTTGTTAATAATGAAGGCCTTGAAGTCTAATGGAACAAAACTAGCATACAACTAACTAATAGAACTAAAAATACAATGGATAAAGCTGAACTAGAATGCAATCATTCAAACTTGAAATACCGTGACCACAACTGTACTAGAATGCCATTATCCTAACTTGAAATACAGTGAACAGAAACTGAACTAGAGTGCCATTAATCTAACTTGAAATATAGTGAATAGAAACTGAACTAGCGCACCATTAATCTCTGGAGTATTACAACTACACTATAATGCAACTAATCTCTAAAATATTACAGCCCTATCTCGTTCAGTATTAGTGATATTTTGGAACAATTTGGAAGAACAAGTCTAGCTGTAACAATTGATGTAATTGAGCACAAAAACGTAAAGTTCAGAAAAATACAACTAGTTCCTAAAATACTACAGTTATCTCTCATTCAATGTTAGTGATATTTTGGAACAAATTGTAAGAATAAGACTGGCTGTAGCATCCAAAGCAAATGAGTATAAAACACAAAGTTCAGAAAATTGCTTAAGCTAGGAATGAAACAAGGCTAAAGTTACTTATCTAAATAATGTGCACAAAGCTTCTCGGGCAGTAGGGGCCCTCTACCACCAGATTAGCATACAAATCTCCTCAATATTGCCTCAGATCTTGCAATAAAGCAGTGCTTCTTTCATTAAAGGAAAAAGTGTTTCAAAAACAGAGTATTACGGTCCTTTGAGATCTAGCAACAAAACATCAATCTAGCTAGTTGTCCCTCGGTCTCCTGAGTCCTTCTTATAAAATAAATACATAACTACCCTTGATAATAAACAGGAACAAGTGTCTTTTTCAATCAAAATCAAATTATAACTCTTATGGAAGCCTTGTACTTTGCTGGAGACATCTATAGAGTCCTTGTCCGGGTAGGAATCTGCTTCTTAGCTTTGATCTCTTCCACGTGCATAACCACCTGTAGATTCTTGCTCAGACTTCGTAGAGAGCAATAAATGATGTGGGAGCGTTGTGGAATTCAAACATATGCATTTTCCTCTGAAGTGACACATGTAACCTATGAGAACATGAATATAGCTGCAGAATAGGCGACTAGCTACAGAATAGCTGCATTCTATAGCTAAGTCTAGTCAAAAATTACTACAACAACAAAACCATGAAAATATAGCAAGTCAGTCATTGTATACATTCCTAAAGTGTCTTTAACCAATCCTATTGACCATTTAAGCCTGTAATTGATAAGGGACAAAGGAAATGAAGTGAAATTTGGTGAAGGGAAAGGACATCTTTGGGGCTCAACAGCAAGCCTTGCATGGAAAGGGTCAGGGCACTATATTTGGCAGTAGTGTATGATCTAAATGAAGCATTATTCACGACAATGACTTGGACTCCAAGTGAGGTGGACATTCCAAAATTCGATACCCTCATCTAATGAACAACACATCCATATCTGGCAAAGTATAACTGACAAGGACGGTGATGATTGGTTGAATCTAAGCCATGTGAACTCTTGTCGATAGTCTGAAGTAAGGCCCCGTGCTCTTTTTAAGTATCGCACCATTACTATTAACAAATAATAATCAAATGGGTCACATAACAAGCTATGCCATGAAGTGCATTTATTAATTTGTTGGGGTTTTGTGTTGGTGGTCGAGAGTTTGAATTGCAGTGGAACAAGTTGGTAATTTTTTTAAATTATATTTAGGAATTTTCTCGAATGATTAGTAGGTTCTAACGAGTGGTGCTATAATCTAGTGGCTTCATTGAAGGGCACTCAAAAAGGGGAAATTTTTGAATATTTAACCCTTTATATAGTTTATTATGGTTTTTATGGGTTATTGAAGTACATATTTATGCAAAATGGAATCTGGAAGAAATTGAGTGATAAGGAACCATAGATGGATGCATTCATAATGGTTTGCTAGTATTTTGACTCATATTTGATGACCAAAACATCTTGTGTGTGTTTGGAAAAGTCACAAATAAATTAAATGTAATTTGGATACATGAAGCAAAAAGGGTTTCGAGGAAATGTTTGAGTGACCAAATTGTAGTTACAATTGAAGCAGAGTTTTGGGATAGTAGTATGATAGCTATCAAAAGAGATTGATATGAATTGTGTGGCAGTTCAAATGATTTCAGGTTGTATGGGAGTGGTTGCAGGTTGAAAATTGTATGGTAATAATTGTGGTAGTGCAAAGATAGTGGAAGTATTGGTATGTATTAATTTCACATTATTACATTACTTATGATTCATTTATATATTATGATCATGGATCTAGCTTGAAAATGTGATGAAATAGAAGTCCACAAGAAAGAATAATAAGAAGGTTAGGCCCTCAACCAGGTTGAATCCTAGAGAAAGTTGGAGACTACTCATCCATGAGGTTGGAACCTAGAGCAGGTTTGAGCCTACTCATCCATGAGGTTGGAGCCTCAATCAGGTTGTAACCTACATTGAATAGTTGCTTATATTCTTCGAGGTCGGTGCCTCAATTAGGTTGTAGCCTACTACAAGTGGAAGTTTACATATTTTGGGGGCAGTTGCCTCTTGCAAGATGGGGCTTGAAAATTGATGTAAAATAATTGAAGACTAAGTAGAAGAATATTTGGTGTTTTTCTCCCCCTAAAACCAAATTGTCTCCTTGTGATGCGATGATTTCTTGTATTTTTCCTATTTATGAAACTTATGTGATGATGCAATGATAATTGATGATGTAATGTATATGATAATTGATTAATGAATGCATGGTTAATTAATATTGAGAAATTGTAAAATTTCCTTCACATTGATTCACACCCCTTCTTAGTGTGACATTTGGGCCAACAATTGGTACCAGAGAAAGCTCCTTCAGGAACATGTAACTACTAGAAGTTCAAAGATCAAGAATAAATGGCCACTAGAAGAGCAGTAGGGAATCCCCCTATGTTTGATGGAACCAATTATGTGTTCTGGAAGATAAGGATGGAGACATATCTCATCTCCCTTGATATAAAAGGAGTGTATTAGTTCTACTGTGCTAAGTGTCATTTCAGTAATAAAAAAATGTACAATTTGTCTCCATTTGTTTTCTTAAGGAATGAGTGTTTTAACCATGAAACATAGATGAATTAGTGAACTTTAAGCATGAAAATAAGCCTTAAAAACACTGAACAACAATGCATAACAAAGAAATATAATCACACATAAGTTTTACACATTAGACATGATGAAGTAGTTCACCCCTCCTGGGCTACATCTGTTGGTCCAGCTCCCAGTGGCATGTCCCTCTTTATCATTATGCTTAAAATTAAAAATTACATGTGTTTACATGCCTCTAATGGCTATTTTCTCTACACCAATGGCTCTAGAATGCTCCAATTAGTCTAGGAAGACTCCTGTTTTACCAAAATTGGTCGAAAATTGACCTCTCCCTGTATTTTTCCCAATGACAGCTAGAAAAGCTCCACTAAAAGTGGAGACAGGCACTTAACTGGAGTTAAATTTAATGAAAACCCTAAATTTAGGGTCAGTGCTATAGTCTCCACCAGATAAGCCATTAAGTTTAAAGTCAAGTGGTTAGGTTTGGGTGGTCACAAGTCAACCCCCCACCCACATCCTCATGGTTAAGGTCTTTAAAAATTCCACTGCATGGCATGGAACCCAAAGTTAAAGGTCCCGTAGACCATGGCATTTGTTGCCATATCACCGCGTCCATGTGATCGTTACCAAATTCAACCAGATAAGCCTCCCTTCAACCGTTAATTGCAACCAAATATGTAATCACTAGACATCTGATAGAGTTTACTACCTGCTGAAGTTATGGTTTAAACCGCCGGTTTGGAAAATGTTAGGTCTTGGTCATAGCCACCAGTTGTATGGTGGTTGGGGCTGGCCCTTTAGGGTTGGCCGCTTTTTTTTATTTGCCCATTTCTTTGTTAAACATTATATGGAAACCATAGACTATAAGGTTAAGTAATATGCGGTAGGCAAGGTGGTCGGAAGACATGGTGTGCAAACTGGAGGTCGCGGGGTCGATCCCCCCTAATGCCACTAAAATTTTACTATTGCATCTTGAGGACACTTGGCGACCTCTGGGCTTGCCATGTGTCGCTCATCCGAAGGACCAAAAACAAAACCATCCAACGACCAGAAAATCTAATCCCTACCATAAGATCAATGACCCACAACATGCCACGTTGCGCAATCCTCTTGGCTGTAAGAAAAGGGAATATTCCCTCTAATATGCCTGCTGACTGTACCTATATGTTGACTGGGCATCCCAGTCACAAAAATTTTTTTGTTTGGGAAAACAGACAGATTACGATATCTTCCTCATAAAACATCAGTTTTTCGAACCATTTGTGGCACCAGAATCGCAACAATGAGACCTTTTCGGTCAATCAGGTTCGGTTTTGTTTCGAGCAATTTAAATTTTTAGCATAACACATGATCTTCTGATCATACCTCCCCACTAGGAAGCTTTTGGACTTCAAAATCTCTCTGTATTATTGAACATGAAGATTAGGAGACTGTGTCCCCACTCTTCCAATCTTTATCCACTGAAATTTCCCTAATTTCATTAATTGGAGCTTTTCATGAAACGACAAATTTTCCTTGATTCCGTCGACCAACCGTTGCTGTCTTTGACACTGTCATGCTACACATTTTCTGAACTTGCAGAACAACAACCTAAATTTGTAGTAAACATCTTGTTTCTACATTGGTCTATATCAAAGGAAACTTGGAATTGTTCTCACCTTGCAATCTGTCCTTATGGTGATTTTTTGTTGAATTTGCCTTGAACTTGTGTCGATTCTTGACCAAGTTTCTTCGCCATTGTACCATGCCTTTCAGAAACCAACAATGAAAATTTCTTAATCCCGTGCCTTCTTTGTTAGGTTGCTTTTCCCTCTCTTTGACATTTGCAACTTCTTTCACTAACACCTTGTTTTCAGCACCGTTCAACACCAATGTCAACTGCTGCAACTACTAGTCATCTTCTTTCAAATACAACTTGCTTTCAAACTGAAACAAATCATTACATATATCAGCATTTTTTTTAAAAGGATGATGTAAAATATCTCTTTGTTTAATCATCATAAATGTCAAGTTTTGGCTTGCATTGACTAGCCTCTTCATCTGCCCTACATTAACTAAAGAAGTGTCTAGTTTCTTACGATGAGCTCTCACAATATACTCCTTGCCATCTTTGAATAAATGGTATTTGTTCTCATGGCGATGGAAGATTTCTTTCCTATCATACAAGTAAGGAATTCCCAACACCATACCTGTAATATCAAGCGAAACAACATCAATTCAATTGTGTCAAGGAAATGTGCAGTTATTGCAAAGCACAACATGCACTTCTTTGAAACTTGTAAATTTGCATCCTTACAAATCCAACCAAGTGGATATGGTTTCGGATGTGGAATGGTCTCAGGATTAAGTTTCTTTACCAAGTCTTTAGAGATTAAATTTTCTTGTGACCCACTTTCAAACAATGTGTCAACCTTGGTATGCTTGGAAATGACCCTCACATGAAATAGTTCAACTCTCTCTTCTTCATTTGGAGCTTGTATGTGACAGTTAGATATACTAGAACTGGGTTTATTTTCAATCTCTTTCCCTTTTATGTTCTTTAGTCCCATATCTGTGATTTTTGTTTCATATCCTAAATCTGACCCTAGGCCTTGTTTAGTTATTGCAACAGTTTTTCCTTTCTCCTTGGCTTTCTCTTTGGATTTAAAACTTTTTGGTTTCAACTGTGGATGAAGTTTCCAACAATGGTCTTCATAATGGCTAGTTTTAGAACAATGTTTGCAAAATAATTTTCCCTTCTCTTTTCTAATATTTTCATTTCTCTTTTTCTTCCATTTTCCTTTAAACTCATTTTCCTCATTCTCATCTAAGTTTTTTTTCCCCTTGCCTCTAAATGTGTGGCTTGAACACAAACTTCATCTAGGCTTGTAGGGTTAAAAATGAGGACAACATGTCTTAGGTAGGTATGTAAGCCTCCTATGTACTTGAGAAAAGTGTCTTGGCTCTGCAAATATACTCCTAATAAAAGAGCTCTTCTCCTAAATTCTTGAGTATACACTTGTACATTTTGTCCTTTCAATTGTTTAAAAATTTTCCAGGCCATTATGGCTTTTTGCGTGTGAACTAATGGATAAAATTGTTGTTTTATTGCAGTAATGAAATCATTCCATGATAGAACAATCTTACCATGTTTTTTGATCTCCTCCTTTGTCTTGGCTTCCCACCAAACAAGTTCTGCACCTTTCATTCTCAATGAATCTAGTTGGATTTTGGTATCATTACCATGAAAAATTTGGATTCTCAAATAAACCTCCAATTTCCTAATCCAATTATCAATATTTTATGCATTAACTTCACCATTAAACATTGTAAACTCAAACTTAACATCAAGTTTTAGAAAAGGAGTTTTACTAGTGTTCTTTGACTTGTATGGCTAATGTATTGAAGATGAAGTAGAGGATGATGAGGATGAAGATGAGGGTGATGATGGTGACTTTCCACTGCCTCCATTTACTCCATTGTCCTTCTTTGATTTATCTTCATCATTATGGCCTCCTGATGATCCTTGTCCTTCCTTGTGAAGTTTGGACTGTTCTTCATCTAGCTTCTCATTCCTTTCTTGATAAAGGACTGTAACCATTTCAGTCAAGTCAAGAAATGCTTCTCTGTACACTATTTATTCCTCTTTGGGATCCATATCTTCATGGATTTCTACTTCTCTTGGAGGCATTCTTGATGCTACTTCTACTTCTTTTGGAGGTGCCTAGGTGGTGGAGAATGTGGCAATCGTTCCCTCCTTTGCTGTGGCTCACTTTGAGAACCTCTTGCTTCCACCAATTTTCCTTCTCCTCTCTTAAGCTTGAGCCTAGTAAGCATGAAAACCCTTGCAAACAATTAACAAATCTTCGCACATAAAAACACCAAATATTAAAACTCTATCTCTGATACCAACCTGATCTGAAAGGAGTGTATTATTTCTGTTGTGCTAAGTGTCCTTTCAGTAATAAAAACATGTACAATTTTTCTCCATTTGTTTCCTTAAGGAATGAGTATTTTAACCATGAAACATAGATAAATTAGTGAACTTCAAGCATGAAAATAAGCCTTAAAAACACTGAACAACAGTGCATAACAGAGAAATACAATCACACATAATTTTTACATAGTATGCATGATGAAGCAGTTCACCCCTCCTCGGCTACATCTGCTGGTCCAACTCCCAATGACATGTCCCTCTTTGTCATTATGCTCAAAATTTCAAATTACATGTATTTACAGGCCTCTAATGGCTATTTTCTATGCACCAAGGGCTCCAGAATGCTCCAATTAGTCTCGATAGACACTTGTTTCACCAAAATTGGTTGAAAATTGACCTCTCCATGCATTTTTCCCAATGAAAGTTAGAAAAGCTCCACTAAAAGTGGAGACAAGCACTTAACTGGAGTTAAATTTAATGAAAACCATAAATTTAGGGTCGGTGCCATAGTCTCTACTGGATAAGCCGTTAAATTTAAATTCAAGTGGTTAGGTCGGGGTGGTCACAAGCCGACCCCCCGCATACATCCACGCGGTTAAGGTCTTTAAAAAATATGCTGCATGGCATGGAACCTGGAGTTAAAGGTTCATAGACTATGGCATTTGTTGCCATATCACCATACCCATGTGATCGTTACCAACTTCTACTAGATAAGCCTCCCCTCAACCATTAACTGCAACCAAATATGTAACTGCCAGATATGTGATAGAGTTTACCGCCCACCGGAGTTACGGTTTAAATCTTCGATTTGGAAAATGTTAGGTCTCAGTCATAGCCACCGGTTGTATGGTGGTTGGGGCTGGCCCGTTTTTTTTATTTGCCAATTTATTCGTTAAAAGTTATATGGAAATCATGGAATATAAGGTTAAGTCATATGTGTTAGGTGAGGTGGTCAGAAGATATGATGTGAAGACTGGAGGTCGCAGGGTTATCCCCCAGACGCCACTAAAATTTTACTATTACATCCTAAAGACACGTGGTGGCCTCTAGGCTTTCCACATGTCTCTTATCTAACAGACCAAAAACAAAACCATCCTACAGCCAGAAACATTCCTTCATACCATAATATCAATGACCCACAACATGCCACATGGCACAATCCTCTTGGCTATGAGAAAAGGGAATATTCCCTAGAATATGCCTGCTGACTGTACTTGTATGCTGACTGGGCATCCCATTCATAAAATGTTTTCTGTTTGGGAAAAAGGACAAAACATGATATCTTCCTCATATGACATCGGTTTTTTGAACCGTTCACAGTGCCGTAATCACAACGACGAGACCGTTCCGATTGCTCAGGTTCGGTCCTGTTTCGAGCACTTTCAATTTTGAGCATAACACATGATCTCCTGATCACACCTCCCATAGGAAAGCTTTTGGACCCCAAAATCTCTCTGGATTACTGAACATGGAGATGAGGACACTGTGTTCCCAATCTTCCAATATTTATCCATTGAAATTTCCCTAATTTCATTAATTGGAGCTTTTCATGAAACGAATTTTTTTTCCTTGATTCTGTTGACCAACCATTGTTGTCTTTGACACTGTCATGCTACACATTTTTTGAAATTGAAAAACATCAACCTAAATTTGTAGTAAAAATATTCTTTCTAAATTGGTGTATAATCAAATGAAACTTGGAATTTTTCTTACCTTGCACTCTATCCTTATGGCGATTGTTTGCTGAATTTTCCTTGAACTTGTGTCGATTCTTAACCAAGTTTCTTCACCATTTTACCATGCCTTTCGGAAACCAACAATGAAAATTTCTGAATCCTATGCCTTCTTTTTCAAGTTGCTTTGCCCTCTCTTTTACCTTTGCAACTATTTGCACTAACAAATTGTTTTCAGCCTCGTTCAACACCAATGTCGACTACTACAACTGCTTGTCATCTTCTTTCAAATACAACCTGCTTTCAAATTGAAACAACTCATTACATATATCAGCATTTGTTTGAAAAGGATGATGTAAAACATCTCTTTGTTTAATCATCATAAATGTCAATTTTTGGCTTGCATTGACTAGCCTCTTCATCTGCCCTGCATTAACTAAAGAAGTGTCTAGTTTCTTATGATGAGCTCTCACAATATACTCCTTGCCATATTTGAATAAATGGTATTTTTTCTCATGGCGATGGAAGATTTCTTTCTTGTCATACAGGTAAGGACTGCCCACCATTATACCTATTGTATCAAGTGGAACAACATCTAATTCAATTGTGTTAATGAAATGTGCAGTTATTGCAAAGTGCAACATGCACTTCTTTGAAACCTGTAAATTTGCATCCTTACAAATCCAACCAAGTGGGTATGGTATCGGATGTGGAATGGTCTCAAGATTAATTTTCTTGACCAAACCTTTAGAGATTAAATTTTCTTGTGACCCACTGTCAAACAATGCATCAACCTTGGTATGTTTGGAAATGAACCTCACATGAAATAGTTCAATTCTCTCTTCTTCATTTGGAGCTTGTATGTGATAGTTAGATATGCTAGAACTGGGTTTATTTTCAATATCTTTCCCTTTTATGTTCTTTAGTCCCATAGCTACAATTTTTGTTTCATCTCCTGAATCTGACCCTAGGTCTTGTTCAGTTATTGCAGTAGTTTTTCCTTTCTCCTTGGCTTTAAAACTTTCTGGTTTCAACTCTGGATGAAGTTTCCAACAATGGTCTTCATAATGGCTAGTTTTAGAACAGTGTTTGAAAAATAATTTTCCCTTCTCTTTTCTGATGTTTGCATTTCTCTTTTTCTTCCATTGGCCTTTAAACTCATTTTCCTCATTCTCATCTAAGTTTTGTTTTCCCCTTGCCTCTAAATGTGTGGCTTGAACACAAACTTCATCTATGCTTGTAGGGTCAAACATGAGGATAGTATGTCTTAGGCAAGTATGTAAGCCTCCTACGTACTTGAGCAAAGTGTCTTGCCTCTGCAAATCTACTCCTAATAAAAGATCTCTTCTCTTAAATTCTTGAGTATACACTTGTACATTTTGTCCTTTCAATTGTTTAAAAATTTTGCAGTCCATTATTGCTTTCTGGATGTGAGCTAATGGATAAAACTGTTGTTTTATTGCAGTAATGAAATCAGTCCATGATAGAATAATCTTACTATGTTTTTTGATCTCATCCTTTGTCTTGGCTTCCCACCAAACAAGTGTTGCACCTTCCATTCTCAATGAAGCTAGTTGGATTTTGGTATCATCATCATGAAAATTTGGGACTCTCAAATAAACCTCCAATTTCCTAATCCAATTATCAAGCTTTTCTACATTGAATTCACCATTAAACATTGGAAATTCAAACTTAACATTAAGTTTTAGAAAAGGACTTTTACCAATTTTATTTGACTTGTATGGCTGATCTACTGAAGATGAAGTAGAGGATGATGAGGATGAATATGAGGGTGATGATGGTGACTTTCCACTGTCTCCATTTCCTCCATTGCCCTTCTTTGACTTATCTTCATCATTGTGGCCTCCTGATGATCCTTGTCCTTCCTTGTGAATTTTAGACCTTTCTTCTTCTAGATTCTCATTCCTTTCTTGATAAAGGACTCTAACCATTTCAGTCAGGTAAAGAAATTATTTTCTGTACACTCTTTCTTCCTCTTTGGGATCCATCTCTTCATGGATTTGTCTTTCTCCTGGAGGCATGCTTGATGTTGCTTCTGCTTCTTTTGGAGGTGATCTAGGTGGTGGAGAATGTGGCAATATTTCCCTCCTTTGCTGTGGCTCACTTTGAGAACCTCTTGCTTCCACCAATTTTCCTTCTCCTCTCTTAAGCTTGAGCCTAGTAAGCATGAAAACCCTTGAAAATAGTTAACAAATATTTACACATAAAAACACCAGAGATTAAAACTCTAGCTCTGATACCAGCCTTATATGAAAGGAGTGTATTAGTTCTATTGTGCTAAGTGTCCTTTCAGTAATAAAAACATCTACAATTTGTCTCCATTTGTTTTGTTAAGGAATGAGTGTTTTAACCATGAAACATAGATGAATTAGTGAACTTTAAGCATGAAAATAAGCCTTAAAAACACTGAACAACAATGCATAACAGTGAAATACAATCACACATAATTTTTACATAGTAGGCATGATGAAGCATTTCAACCCTCCTAGGCTACATCTACTGGTCCAGCTCCCAATGGCATGTCCCTCTTTGTCATTATGCTCAAAAATTCAAATTACATGCATTTACAGGCCTCCAATGGTTGTTTTCTCTATACCAATGGCTCGAAAATGCTCCAATTAGTCTAGGTAGACTCTTATTTCACCAAAATTGGTTGAAAATTGACCTCTCCATACATTTTTCCCAATGAAAGCTAGAAAAGTTCCACTAAAAGTGGAGTCAGGCTCTTAATTGGAGTTAAATTTAATGAAAATCCTAAATTTAGGGTCAGCGCTATAGTCTCCGCTAGATAAGTTGTTAAGTTTAAAGTCAAGTGGTTAGGTCGGGGTGGTCACAAGTTGACCCCCCAGCTACATCCACGCGGTTAAGGTCTTTAAAAATTCTGCTGCGTGGCATGGAACCCATAGTTAAAGGTTTCACAGACCATGGAATTGGTTGCCATGTCACCGTGCCCATGTGATCATTAACAACTTCCGCTGGATAAGCCTCCCTTCAACCATTAACTCCAACCAAATATGTAACCGACGGACATGTGATAGAGTTTACCACCCGTCGGAGTTACGGTTTAAACTACTGGTTTGGAAAATGTTAGGTCTCGGTCATAGCCGTCGGTTGTATGGTGGTTGGGGCTAGCCCCTTTTTCTATCTGCCCATTTCTTTATTAAGCGTTATATGGAAACCGAAAACTATAAGGTTAAGTCATATGCATAGGTGAGGTGGTCGAAAAACATGGTGTGCAGATCAGAGGTTGTGGGGTCAACACCCCCCCCCCCAACCCTTGACACCACTAAAATTTTACTACTGCATCCTGAGGACACGTGGCGACCTCTGGGCTTGCCACATGCCGCTCATCCGATGGACCAAAAAAAAAACCATCCAATGGCCAGAAACACTCCTCCGTACCATAAGATCAATGACCCACAACATGTCACATGGCATAATCCTGTTGGATGTGAGAAAAGAGAATATTCCCTAGAATATGCCTGTTGACTATTCTTGTATGCTGACTGGGCATCCCAGTCACAAAATTTTTGTTGTTTGGGAAAATAGACAGAAAAAAATATCTTCCTCATACGACATCAGTTTTTTGAACCATTCCCGGCAGTGGAATCACAATGACGAGACCTTTCTGGTTGCTTAGGTTTGGTCCTGTTTTGAGCACTTTCAATTTCGAGCGTAACACATGATCTCTTGATCTCACCTCCCCACTGGGAAGATTTTGGACCCCAAAAGCTCTCTGGATTACTGAAAATGAATATAAGGAGGCTGTGTCCCCACTCTTCGAATCTTTATCCATTGAAATTTCCCTAATTTCATTAATTGGAGCTTTTCATGAAACGACAAATTTTTCCTTGATTCTGTCGACCAACCATTTCTGTCTTTGACATTGTCATGCTGCACATTTTCTGAACTCGCAGAAAAAAAACCTAAATTTGCAGTAAACATCTTGTTTCTACATTGGTCTATGATCAAAGGAAACTTGGAATTGTTCTCACCTTGATCTCTTTCCTTATGGAAATTTTTTGCTGAATTTTCCTTGAACTTGTGTCGATTCTTGACAAAGTTTCTTCACCATTGTACCATGCCTTTCAGAAAATAGCAATGAACATTTCTGAATCCTGTGCCTTCTTTAGGAATTTTCTTTGCCCTCTTTTTGACCTTTGCAACTTCTTGCACTGGCACCTTGTTTTCAGCATCGTTCAACACCAATGTCGACTACTGCAACTACTTGTCATCTTCTTTCAAATACAACTTGATTTCAAACCGAAACAACTCATTACATATATCAGCATTTTTTTGAAAAGGATGACGTAAAACATCTCTTTGTTTAATCATCATCAATGTCAAGTTTTGGCTTGCATTGACTAGCCTCTTCATCTGCCCTGCATTAACTAAAGAAGTGTCTAGTTTCTTACAATGAGCTCTCACAATATACTCCTTTCCATCTTTGAATAAATGGTATTTGTTCTCATGGTGATGGAAGATTGCTTTCCTATCATACAAGTAAGGACTTCCTAACACCATACTTGTTATATCAAGCGGAACAACATCTAATTAAACTGTGTCAATGAAATGTGCAGTTAATGCAAAGCGCAACATGCACTTCTTTGAAACCTGTAAATTTGCATCCTTACAAATCCAACCAAGTGGATATGGTTTCAAATGTGGAATGGTCTCAAAATTAAGTTTCTTGACCAAGTCTTTAGAGATTACATTTTCTTGTGACCCACTGCCAAACAATGTGTCGACCTTGGTATGTTTGGAAATGACCCTCACATGAATCAGTTCAATTCTCTCTTCTTCATTTCTAGCTTGTATGTGACAGTTAGATATACTAGAACTGGGTTTATTTTCAATCTCTTTACCTTTTATGTTCCTTAGTCCCATAGCTATGATTTTTGTTTCATCTCCTGAATCTGACCCTAGGTCTTGTTTAGCTACATCAACAGTTTTGTCTTTTTCCTTGGCTTTCTCTTTGGCTTTAAAACTTTATGGTTTCAACTTTGGATGAAGTTTCCAACATGGTATTCATCATGGCTAGTTTTAGTACAATGTTTGCAAAATATCCCTTCTCTTTTCTGATATTTCCATTTCTCTTTTTCTTCCATTTTCCTTTAAACTCATTTTCCTCATTCTTATCCAAGTTTTGTTTTACCCTTGCCTCTAAATGTGTGTCTTGAACACAAACTTAATTTAGGCTTGTAGGGTTAAACATGAGGATAGTATGTCTTAGGTAGGTATGTAAGCCTCCTATGTACTTGAGCAAAGTTTCTTGGCTCTGCAAATCTACTGCTAATAAAAGAGCTCTTCTCCTAAATTCTTGAGTATACACTAGTACATTTTGTCCTTTCAATTGTTTAAAAAATTTCCAGTCCATTGTGGCTTTCTGCATGTGAGCTAATGGATAAAACTGTTGTTTTATTGCAGTAATGAAATCAATCCATGATAGAATAATATTATAATTTTTTTTTATCTCCTCATTTGTCTTGGCTTCCCACCAAACAAGTGTTTCACCTTCCATTCTCAATGAAGCTAGTTGGATTTTGGGATCATCATCATGAAAATTTTGGATTTTCAAATAAACCTCCAATTGCCTAATCCAATTATCAAGATTTTTTGCATTGACTTCACCATTAAACATTGAAAATTGAAACTTAACATCAAGTTTTAGAAAAAGGACTTTTACTAGTGTTCTTTGACTTGTATGGCTGATGTACTGAAGATGAAGTAGAGGATGAAGATGAGGGTGATGATGGTGACTTTCCACTTTCTCCATTTCCTCCATTTCCCTTCTTTGATTTATCTTCATCATTATGGCCTCCTGGTGATCCTTGTCCTTCCTTGTGAAGTTTGGACCTTTCTTCTTCTAGATTCTCATTCATTTCTTGATAAAGGACTCTAACCATTTAATTCAAGTTAAGAAATGATTTTCTGTACACGCTTTATTTCTCTTTGGGATCCATCTCTTCATGGATTTCTCCTTCTCCCGTAGGCATGCTTGATGCTACTTCTACTTCTTTTGGAGGTGAGCTAAGTGGTGGAGAATGTGGAAATCTTGCCCTCCTTTTCTGTGGCTCACTTTGAGAACCTCTTGCTTCCACCAATTTTCCTTCTCCTCTCTTAAGCTTGAGCCTAGTAAGCATTAAAACCATTGAAAACAGTTACCAAATATTTACACAAAAAAACACCAAAGATTAAAACTCTAGCTCTCATACCAACTTGATCTGAAAGGAGTGTATTAGTTCTTATGTGCTAAGTGTCCTTTCAGTAATAAAAACATGTACAATTTGTCTCCATTTTGTTTGCTTAAGGAATGAGTGTTTTAACCATGAAACATAGATGAATTAGTGAAATTTAATCATGAAAATAATCCTTAAAAACATTAAAAATTGGTGCATAATAGAGAAATACAATCACACATAAGTTTTACATAGTAGGCATGATGAAGTAGTTCACCCCTCCTGGGCTACATCTATTAGTCCAACTCCCAATGGCATGTCCCTATTTGTCATTATGCTCAAAATTTCAAATTACATGTGTTTACAGGCCTCTAATGGTTGTTTTCTCTGCTCCAATGGCTCAAGAATGCTCGAATTACTCTAGGTAGACTCTTGTTTCACCAAAATTGACTGAAAATTGACCTCTCCATGCATTTTTCCCAATGAAAACTAGAAAATCTCCACTGAATGTGGAGAAAGGCACTTAACTGGAGTTAAATTTAATGAAAACCCTAAATTTAGGGTCGGCACTACACTCTCCATCGGATAAGCCGTTAAGTTTAAATTCAAGTGGTTCCACCTACATCCACGCGGTTAAGGTCTTTAAAAATTCTGATGCGTGGCATGGAACCCAACGTTAAAGATTCCGCAGACCATGGAATTTATTGCCATATCACCATGCCTATGTGATCCTTACCAAATTTTGTTGGATAAGCCTCCCTTCAACCGTTAACTATAACCAAATATGTAACCGTTGGACATGTGATAGAGTTTACTGCCCGCTAGAGTTACGGTTTAAACCGCCGATTTGGAAAATGTTAGGTCTTAGTCATAGCTGTTGGTTGTATGGTGGTTGGGGCTAGCCCCTTTTTTTTATCCACCCATTTCTTCATTAAATGTTATATGGAAACTGTGGATGATAAGGTTAAGTCATATGTGGTAGGCAAGGTGGTCGGAAGACATGGCATGCAGATCGGAGGTCATGGGGTCGAACCCCCCCCCCCCCCCCCCTTGACGCCACTAAAATTTTACTACTACATCTTGAGGACATGTGGCAGCCTCTAGGCTTGCCACATGTCGCTCATCCGATAGAATAAAAATAAAACCATCCAATGGCCAGAAACAGTCCTCCGTACCATAAGATCAACGGCCCATAACATGCCATGTGGAAAAATCCTGTTGGCTATGAGAAATGGGAATATTCCCTAGAATATGCTTGCTGACTGAACCTATGTGCTGACTAGGCATCCTAGTCACAAAATTTTTGTTGTTTGGGAAAACAGACAGAACATGATATCTTCCTCATACGACATCGGTTTTTTGAACCGTTCACGGTGCCGGAATTGCAACGACGAGACCTTTCAGGTCACTTAGGTTTGGTCCAGTTTTGAGAACTTTCAATTTTGAGCATAACACATGATCTATTGATCATCCCTAGGATAAAATTTTGACAAATTGTGAGCATGGAATATAAAATACCCAATATTATTCCAACAAATGCAACAGAGAAGGAAATTTACACACATAATGCACAAGTGAAGCATGATATCATAAGTGGCTTGGCAGAGTCAGACTTTAGCAAAGTGATGCAATGCAAGTCATCTCATGAGGTGTAGAATAATCTTCAAACTTATTATGAAGGTGATACAAAAGTTAAATAAGTTTGATTGCAAGCTCTTAGAGGAGAATTTCAAATTTTGAAGATAGAAGATGATGAGAACATTGCTTCAAATTTCCTTCATGTGGGCAACATATTTAACTCCATTATAGGTCTTGGTGAATATATCTCTGATAGTTATGTTGTTAAAAAAAATCTTGAGTTTACTCACATCAAGGTTCAACCCTAAATTATATTCCCTTGAATAACTAACAGAAGTTGACAAGATGACAATTGATCAACTCCATGGAACTCTTTTCACATATGAGTTGATAATCAAATAAGAAAATTTAGGGATCAAGGAAATAGTTTTCAAGGCAGAAAAAGAATAAAATAAGAAAATTGTAAAGAATACTCTAATTTTGATGAAGAATAAGCCAAGTTTTTTTGAAAGCTCAAGAGAGGAACCAAAAATTTCAAAGGTAAGCTTCCTTCCATTTTTTTTGAATGTCAAATAATTTTTCACTATGCATATAAATGTCCTTATGCTAAGAAAAATGAATGTGTTGATGAATCAAAACTCAAACCCAAGTATCAAAAGAAGATTCAAATAGGAAATTAAAAGAACTTTTACTTGAAGGAACAAAGTGACAATGAAAGAAGTGCTAGCGCAATCTCTAAAGAAAATAATGTAATACTATTCATAGTTGTGTTTGAAGAACCCGAAGAAGAAGTGGATATTGAAGGGGAACTTAGAAGTACTTTGAAGGAAATCAGAATTATCAGGAAAAGAGAAAGTCAACTGATGCAAGAAAATATTCTAAATGAAGACACTGTTATATTCCTCAAAGATGAAGAAGAAGAAACTAAAAGAATATAGGAATGGTTTTCTAAAATATAAACAAGAAAGAGAAAATTTGTGAAAGATTGGATGAGGAATTTTTCCTCTTAAGAGAAGAATTGGAGCATCTCATTTCAAATTTCAGCAAAGGCACTAATTCTCTAGATCACATTCTTATCATTCATAGGTCACAAATTCTCAAGGCAATTATTGGCTATCAAGAAGGTGAAGATCCAAGAGTAATGATCCTCCATAAAATGAAAGACATCTCAAGAAGATTGATCAAAATTTTATAGCATCAAACATAAAATCACTTCAAAATTTGAAGCAAGAAGAACACCAAGCCAAGCATGTTCACTTCAATAACTATCAAATAAATTTTGAAAAAGAGAAAAGTGCAAGGAATCAAGATAAAGGGAAAGGATATGCAAGAAAATTGATGTATAAAAGATAATGGGCATGGTTAATAGCAAGTCATCCACCAATAATAATGAAACAGGTTTCAGAAAATCAATAGATGAATATGGCTCATGCTCAAATTGGACAATGAGGAACCACGACTCCTCCAAAAGGAATCCTCAGGATATTGATATTTCTTTCTTTTCCTAGGTATGAAAGCAAGTTTCTTGCTTATTACTGCTCATGTACTAAGTTTGGACATAAAGTGCAGGATTTTTTGACCAATAATGTGGTCAGGTATGTAGAAATTATACAAACTTGTGTATATCAATGGATTCAATCTGATCTAACAATGTACTAAAGCTAGATATTGAATCCTTCTACAAATCAATTGCGGAAATTAAAAACAATCGCCAATCACATGAAGCAAAGAAATAATCAAATCAAACCACAACGCAGATAATTTCTCGAGGAAATCTTGTTGCTCAAAACCCCTCTATCTTCTACTATATATTAACCATGGAATCATGAAACAATTACAATGCACTCTTCTCACAAGAATCTCCTGCACTCTCACAACTGTCTCACATTGTCCTTGGAAAAACTTCCCAACCCTTAGCCAATTCTCAACCTCTAAACAACCTACCTTTCTTACACAATTCCTGATGAATGCAATCCCTATTCTTTAGGAATTTTGGCCTTCCTAAACCGCGCAAGGATCATGGGCACTCCAATGAATGTCTAGTTGCATGTGGTCAACCTACTAATCACACAAATGATAGTTAACATCCCTTTCACCTTTGTCTCAACTGGTTCTCCACTGGAACTAACATGCATGAAACTATTCATAGTAAATCATCAGTTACATGGTAGATCAATGATTGTGAATTAAATAATATTTGATTCACTTGATCTCTCACTAGTGAAACAAATAGTTACAACTAGTTCAACTGACTCTAACTCACCTAACTGAGTGATTACACATGCATTAAACTAATGCACTAACTGAAATTTGAACTCCATAACTAATAGAATTACTTTGCATGCCTCACCAACCACCCTCAACTCGAAATAAATGAGCTAATTGAGTTTATCACTTAATAACTCTTACAAGTGATCATGAGATAATATTACATTTTATTGTCCAATTTAATTAAGGGAAAATTAAATTATACATTGCACAAAATTAATTAATTAATTTGGCCTTTATAGTAATGTATCGCTAGGACCTATTGGTCCCACACTAGTGTGTGTGCTGCAATTTCACATTGGACTTCAACTCTCCCTCTCAACAAGAAAGGGATTTTCTGCCACCCTGATGTTGCCTCTATGGTATTTGAATTTTATCCTGGTGAGTGCCTTCGTAAAAATATCTACATCCTAATCTTCAGTGGTAATGTACTGAAGTAACATTATGCACCTCTGAACATAATCTCTGAGATGGTGGTACAGAATTTCTATGTGCTTGGACCTATCATGGAATACCAGATTAACCGAGGCTTTAATGCAACTCTATTTATAACAATGTATCATAGTTAGATCCATATGAGAACCAAACAAACTAACCAGGATCTTTCTAATCTAGATGGCCTCACATGAAGCTTGACTTGCTTCCATGTATTTTTCCTCGACTGAAATGAGTACCACAGATCATTGCTTCCTGTTGTACCAAGAAAGTGTTCTCGACCCTATGCTGAAGATCCCTCCTGATGTGCTCTTTCTGTTTGATGGATTGCTTGCCCAATATGCATCTATGAAGCCATGAAGCTTCACTCCCTCTGTCTATCTGTACCATAATCCATACTCTGTATTTCCTTTGAGATATCTCAAGACATTCTTCCCCGCCTTCCAAAATAGCTTGGTCATCTTAACCATAGCTTAACTTGGATAGTTAACTACAAAGAAAATGTCTGGTCTAGTGTTCACCAAGTGCATTAGTGAACCCACTAACTGCCTGTAGACAGTAGTGTCCACTACTTCTCCAGAAGTAGCATCATCCTATATCCTCCAATTTCCTGGAAGAGGATTGTCCATGGGTTTACAAATCTCCATGTGAAACTTACCCAGTATCTCTTTGGAATACTTGCCTTGAGACACAAAAATTTCATCCTCCCGCTGCCATATTTCCAAACCAAGGAAATAGTGAAGGAGATCCATGTCCTTCATTTCAAACTCCCTTGCAAGATCCTCCTTGCATGAAGTTATTAGCTTCTCATCACCTATCAAAATTAGATCATCAACATACAGTATGATAATATATAGCTTATCATCAACTGCAATCTGGTATAGGTTTGCATCAACTTCACTTTTGATGAGGCCCAACTCGGTGAAATAGTTGTCAATTCGAGTGTACCAAGCACGAGGTGCTTACTTCAGCCCATAAAGTGCTCTCTTGAGTCGACACACATGCGACTCATTGTCAAAGATCTCGAAAAATTTTGGCTGCTCTATTTACACTTCCTCCTCAATAAATCCATTGAGAAATGTAGTTTTCACATCCATCTGATGAATGTGCCACCCCATCTGCGCTGAGAGTGCAAGGATAGATGTAATGGAAGAGTACCTCGCAACTGGTGTGAAAGTCTCTTCATAGTCGATCCCCTCAACTTGTGAGAATACTTGGGCCACAAATTTGGCCTTGTACTTCTCCACACTCCCATCCACTGCTTGCTTCACCTTATACATCCATATAGATCCAACCACTAATTTTCCGACCGGTCTTGGGACTATCTCCCATGCACTTTTCTTGACGATGGAGTCATACTCCTCTACTATAGCATCAACCCAAATTGGTTGCTTCACTTCTTTCTCAAAGAAATATGGTTCTGTCACAATACACTTTCTCATAAGATCCATGTATCAAGTAAACCTATTTGGAGTCTATCTCTATCTGCGCAGTGAATTAGGGGCTCATACATTTTCTGCTGCATCAAGTCTCAATCTATTAGCTTCTGTGGTACGCCTTCTACCATTTCTGGTGGATGGCTCTGCATGAGTGTTTTCTGCCACTCCATGATCCTCCGCATGTGGCTAATCCACATATTGAGGTTAATTCTTTGGAACCAAGATTTCCTCCTCTGCATGCAAATCCAACTTCCTCTCAAGGGACAATCGCATGGCTTTCTCCTGATCAAATTTTATATCCCGTCACACAACAGTCATTCTGTTGTTTGGAAAATATACCCAATAGTTGTGGGGAGTTTTAGTGTACCCCACAAAGATCCCAATCTTAGCTATTGGTTCCAGCATCTTCTTAGCATCTTTGGTCACATGCACATAAACATATGAGACAAAAATCTTAAAATGTGAAACATCAGGTTTCTTACTAGTAAAAGCCTCTTCTGGTGTACTCATGCCAAGTATTCGATGAGGACGATAGTTTTGAAAAAATATCAATGTGTTGCATGCCTCTGCCCACAGAAGAAATGGTAGGCCCTAATCATGCAAAATCGCTCGTGCTGCACCCACAATTGTTATGTTCTTTCTTTCTGCAACCCCATTCTGCTATGGGTTATGAGGCGCAATCAAATCTCTATGAATTCCTTCTTTGCTGCAGAAGTTCTTGAATTCATTGGATATGTACTCACCACCATTTTCGGTCCTAATAGCATTCACATGCTTCCCCATGCCTTTATCCACTGGTGCATTGAGCTCAATAAATTTTGAGAACGTCTGATCTTTCTTATGCATGAAGTAGATCCAAAACTTTCTAGAAAAGTCGTCATCAAATATCACATAGTACTTATTCTTTGTTGTCGAAGCAGTAGAGAATGGTCCACACACGTATGAGTGAACTCTATCAAGTATTTTTGAGGCTCAGTTCTCCTTCTTGTGAAAAGTGGCCTTTTCATACTTCCCCATTGTACATCCCTTGCATGTGTCTGACTACGCAAGAGTGCCCTTGGGAATACTCGTAGAAATATGTTGCATGACCTTCAAGGCTCTGTGGTGAAGATGACCCTATCTCCTGTGCCATAACTCACCCTCATCCTCGCTCACCACTTTGTTCACCTTACCCATCAATGTTACGTATCCATCTACATCAAGTTTCTAGATATTCTTAACTCGAGTCCCAATATGCTTGGCTTGTTCTGTTGTTTTGTGTTGTAGGAAATCTTTTCCCTCACTGAAAACAACATCATAGCCTCTATCCTCCAACATTGTGACTGAGACCAAATTTTTATTCAAGCCTGATACATGCATTACATATTTTAATTGAAAGGGTTTACCTGATTGTCCCTGGAAGGTAACTGTACCAATCCCGGTAGCACTGTACTACCCATCATCACCCATTTCAATATGCATTTTGAGGTCCTTCTCCTCCAAGCTACTGAAAAGTTCTTTGTCTCCCGTCATGTGAAAGGATGCACCACTATCAAAGTACCATGCCAATCCCATTACAATTGAAACCATGCATGCAATGAGCGAGAATTCAAGCTCAAACTGCGATACCCAAGCCTCACTAGCTGTGGATCCTGAAGTCTTATTTTTCTTCTTCTTTTGTGGAAAATTAGTGGCATAATTTCGATGCTCGTAACAATGAAAACACTTCACTCTGGACATGTTGCGCTTCTTTCCATCTTTTCCAAACTCAGATTTGGAATGGAATTTCTTTCCTTTTCCCTTCTTCGCCTTGGTAGCCAAAGCAAAATATTCTTCATCATCATTCTTAGATGAAGATCCATCCCTGGTATTCCACCTGAATTCTTCTTGCACCAAATCCGACCAAATTCGTTCCCAATATAGCAACTTTTCCCTTACATTGATAGAGTCCTAATAACTATGCCAACTCTTGGGAAGTCCTAGAAGAGCTAGGCTCATCAAGTCATCATCCGTGATAGTAATGCCAATGTTCCCAAGCTCATCTCAAAATTGGAAAAACTTTGTTAAATATTTTGGCATGGTGTCGCCTTTCTCCATTTTGATTTCCCTGAGTTTATCCTTCAGTGCTAATTTTCTATGATCACTACTGCTCTGAAATAGATCCATAAAATATTTCCACATTTCATATGGTGTTTATTTTCCATGGGTACTTGAGACAATGTGTTCTCGTACTCCCTCCAATAAGATCTGCCTCGCCTTTGCAACCTTCTTTTGTTGAGCATCAAGATTTGCAGCATCTGCTATAGCGTGTTTGGGAACATCATTGTCAATGAATTCTTTCAACCCATTTTCCTCCAGTACTGCCTCCATCCTATATTTCCACTAAATATAGTTAGAGTTTCCCTCGAGTGGATACTCCAATCTCAAGCCATTAAAATCCATTTCGAACCTGAATCGCTTGTCGCACCAAGAATGCCTTTTGCAAATTTGAATTCTATACAGTCACAAACTCAACTTCTCCTCCACTATAGTGATTTCCTATTCTCTAATACCATATATAAATTATACAAACATCTTTATATCATTGTATTTAATCCAACCTAACAATGTACTAATCTAGATATTAAATCCTTCTACAAATCAATTGTGGAAATTAAACACAATCGCCAATCACATGAAGCAAATAAAGAATCAAATCAAAGTACAACACAGATAATTTCCCGAGGAAATATTTCTTCTCAAAACCCCTCTATCTTATATTGTCTATTAACCATGGAATCATGAAAAAATTAAAATTCACTCTTATCACAAGAGTCTCCTGGACTCTTACAACTGTCTCACACTGTCCTAGACAAAACTGGCCAACACTTAGCCAATTCTCAGCCACTAAACAACCTTCATTTCTTGCGCAACTTTTGATGAATGAAATCCCTATTCTTAGGAATGTTGGCCTTCCTAAACTGTGCAAAGGATCATGGGCACTCCAATGGATGTTTGGTTGCATTTTTTCAACCTACTAATCACACAACTGATAGTTAACATCCCTTTAACCTTTGTCTCAACTGGGTATCCAATGGAACTAACATGCATGCAACTATTAATAGTAAATCATCAGTTGCATGGGAGATAATTGATTTTGAATTAAATAATATTTAATTCACTTGATCTCTCACTAGTGCAACTAACAGTTACAACTAGTTCAACTGACTCTAACTCACCTAACTGAGTTATCTGATTACACATGCATAAAAATAATGCACCAATTGCAATTTGAACTCCATAACTAATAGAATTACTCTGCATGCTTCACCAACCACCCTCAACTCGAAATACATGAGCTAACTAATTTTATCACACTCATTTAACTGTTACAAGTGATCATGAGATAAAATTACATTTCATTGTCCAGTATAATTAAGGGAAAATTAAATTAGACACTGCACCAAATTAATTAATTAATTTGGCCTTCACACTAATGTATCACTAGGAATTATTGGTCCCACACTAGTGTGTGTGCTGTAATTTCTTTTTGGACTTCAACAAGGTATAGAAGGTATGATTAAGTACCTAGATGGAGCCATATGAACCAAATAAAGATAATTTCTTAGCCATATCATCAAGTATTAAAGAGGAATGTTGAATTTCACATATGTCACAATTAAAGTCACATTGCTCAAGATTGAAGACTTAATCCTATATGGTGCAACCAAGTAGGATTTCCTATCAGTGTTGGTAGATGGAGAAGAGGTTAAGGAGGACATTGATTAGGTTTGATTCCTCATATCTAATCCCTTGAGAAATCTTCTTCAAGATCATAATTTAACATATCAAAACTCGGCGAAGAAAATATGAGGAGAGTATATGTGTTGATGGTGATATCTCAAATGTAAAAACAATACAGGTATATAATAGATAAATAGGGGAGCACGATCTCAGGCAGATTTCAATAATAGTGGTAGCATTATCTCAAGGGAAGAACAAGAACCTTCACAATATAGAAACTAAAGCATAGTTTTAGGGGAGCATATAATGGGAGCATGGTTTTAGGGGGAGACTATATGGTAGCAAGAAAGGATCATGGTTCATGATAGGTCCATGAGATCATATAGGAACAAGTAATTATAAAATTGTTCATATACATGAAAGATTTATATAGATATATGTGAAATTCCATTGATTTCAAAGGTGGAGAGATTTCATTTATTAATGTTACTGGGAGAGATTACAAGAATTGCACTTATATTTCTTACAGGGAGATATTGCAGCACTTGGAGCCATTGATTTTCTTTGACATCCAATGACCATTAATGTCTATGGGTGTTTCCATCCATGACAAAAGGGTAGATTTTTTCATATAGTGTCATCATTTATTACAAAAATATGTCATTTATGTAAAAGGGGATGTGTGGACAACAAAATCAAGATCGTCCTTGAATATCAAGAAGCAATAGGTATATTTGTGAAGTAGTATGACATTTTTACCTTTCACAAGGTCTCATTAAAAGAGGACATGGGAACTTGAATTTATTTGAGTTTTTGACAATGTTAGGATTCTTAAAATATATTAAAAATAGAACAATTTCATAGTACTCATAGATACCCTTCCAACGGTATATTCTGCTCACAAAAAATCCTACCACATGAGAAGTTATGGCTTGTTGAAAATCAATATTAGATGGGAAAAAAATTAAAATCGCAAACCCAAAATATTAATTTGTTGCAAATTTTACAAGTTTAGGATATATTTTCCATTGACAGGGTAGATCAACAGTACTAGGAGTGCAAAGATGTGCACTACTTAACCTAATTAAACAACCTGCATGTTTTAGTTTAATCAATGGCACTTCCAACAGATTGATGGATGGATGTGGACAAAGTTGCATGAAGTTTAGCCATTACGTGTAGAAAAATAAAATAGCAACACATGGCATGATTTCATTAGGAGATGATGTCAACACGCTAATGTGGCACCTCCAGAAACAGCCACGTGGCAAGTAGAAATGACACTTTTAGTTGTCCAATAGGCCAAAATTTGAGTGACACAAGGCCTAGTTGTTGAGATTCAACAAGAAGATCCTAGTGAAAATGAAGCACCTACACTAGGATGGAGCCTCGTGCTAGTTTTAGGTGTATGCCTATTTATAGATGTATGTGCAAATTCTATTTATAGATTGCATGTCTATTTATAGATGCATGTCTACTATTATTATCCCTTAATATTAGTTGGACAATAAACTATATTATATTCTCAATGAGAACTTGAAAATAGTTAACTGAAGTAGAAGATCAGTTAGCTAAAGGAATTTCGAGTTAAGTGGTTGGTTTATGGGACATGCAGGATGACTTAGTTGTAACTGAGTGATTTGAAGTTGTAACAGAGTTGGAAGTGCAGTTATGCAAGTTGTAAAGTAGTTTAACTCAATTGTGCTTGTTTCAACTGAAGATACACTAGTGAGAGATCAAGTGAATTAATTATTAATTAATTCATAATCAGTGGTCTCACATGCAACTGAAGATTTACTATTATTAACTGCATGCATGTCAAATCCAGTGGAGACCCAGTTGAGTTCTAGGTGAAAGGGAAGTAAACTATCAGTTATGACATTATCAAGTTGCACACATGCAACCGCACACACATTGGATGTGCCCATGAGTATTGCACAGTCAAGGCACATAAGACTACACTCATTCAGGGATTGCTATCAGCTGGGATTGTGTAGTGGAGGCAGGCTATTTGGAGATAGTAAATTGGCTAAGGAACTTGCCAATTTTTGTATGATAGTGTGAGATAGTTAGCTCATGTACTAAGAGATCTTGGATTAGAGTTTTGTATGTAATTGTTTCATGATCCATGATATAATATACAATAGAAGATAGTGGGGTTTTTATCTATAATCTTTCCCCGATAAATTATCTGTGTTGTGTGTGATTGATCTTTCTTCATGATATTGTAATTAGCAACTATGTTTTAAATTTCTGCAAATATTTGTAGAAGAGATTATGTATTTAATAGTAGCATATTGTTAGATCAAGAGAGTCCAGGACATGCATGTATTTTGTATAATTTATACATGGTATCAGAGCACATGAAATTGCAATAGTGAAGTAGGAGTTGTGTTTGTTGGTGGAGAGAATTCGAATTTGCAGAAAGACCTTCTTGGTGCTACAGTTGATTCAAGATCGAAATGGCTTTCAATGGCTTGAAGTTAGAGTATGCACTCGAGGGCATCTCAAACTACATTTCTTGGAAGGATAGGATGGAGGTAGTACTCAAATACAATGGCTTGAAGGAATTCGTTGACAATGATGTTCCTAAGCCTGTTTCGTCAGATGCACCAATATTGATGCATGGAAAAATAAAGTGGAAAAGGTGAGGAGGATCCTGTTGGAGGGAGTACGAGACCACATTTTCTCAAGTCTCCATGGGAAAACCAAACCATATGATATGTGGAAGTCTTTTATGAATCTATTCCAAAGCAGCAACAACCATACGAAATTGGCACTCAAAGATAAGCTCAAGAAGTTCAAGATGGAAAAGGGCGACAACATTCAAAAGTATTTCATGAATTTTTTCCAATGTTGGGATGAACTGGGGAGTGTGGGAATAATTGTTTCTGATGATGATTTGGTGAGCTTGGCTCTCTTGGGACTTCCTAATAGTTGGCATAATTATGAAGACTTTTTCAACGGATGGGAAAAATTTCTGGATTGGGAACAACTGTGGTCGGATCTGGTGCAGGAGGAGTTTGAGAGGAACACTAGAGATGGATCTTCATCAAAGCATGATTATGAAGAGGATTCGGATTTGGATGCCAAGGAAAAGAAGGGGAAGGGGAATAAATTCAATTCTAAATATGAGTCTAAAGGAAAGAAGCTAGATATGTCCAAGGTGAAGTGTTTTCACTATCACGAACATTGGCATCTTGCTACTAACTATCCACAAAATAAGAAGAACAAGAAGGTTGTTGGAGTTGCAGCTGGTGAGGCCCTTGCCTCGCAATTTGAGACTGACTTCTCTATGATCGCATGCATGGTTTCAAGTGCATTGGGATCGATGTGGTAGTTGGATAGTGGCGCTTCCTTTCACATGACAGAAGATAAGGAACTTTTCAGTGACTTGGAGGAGAAAGATATCCAAATGCATAGAGAGATGGGTGACGACAGACGGTATAGTGCTACCGGGATTGGTACCATTACCTTTCAGAGGGAGTCAGGTAAATCATTTCAATTGAAATATGTTATGCATGTTCCAGGTCTGAAGAAAAATTTGGTCTCAGTCAAAATGTTGGAGGACAGAGGCTATGTGTTATAGGTAAATTTGGGCACCATTACTAACTACCTGGTTAACTGGATCATCTCCAAAACCAATGAATAGGGTCTATAATTCCCTATCATTGTAGTTGCTACATGCCCTAAGACAAAGTACAAGACAAATCATCCATGATTTTCATTTTCAAAGGTTTCCAAGATTTGAAGTTTATAATATATCATATGAGAGCTCACCAACGATGCCTCTAAAGGGACTAAGTGTGTTGCATATGCAAGTAACCCACTCAAGGGTGCTCTTCAAAGTATTTCCCGACATTCAAGGGTGCGTTGGTCACATTGGGAGCAAAATTATCATTGTTCCGGAATCTCCACTTGGCCAGTGCCTTCTAGAAAAGTTCACATGTTTAAAACTTTGAATCCATGTGTCCATTTGATACCTCTAAGACTGGGAACATGTCTTGCCTATTATTAGAAAGTCTTTGATTGTAAAACTACCTTCATCTCCTCTATAAATTGAGCACAGATCTTAGTGTTTGAAAAGGACAAATTTGAGTAGAGAAATGTTGGTGGAATTTCAATTGAGGAATTGATTTGAGTGAGATGCTGCTGGAGAGATGTGCATTTTGATGAGGATGGGATGCTACTGGAGATGGTGACACTAAATCAATCACTGGGTTGTAACCTCCAATTCTATCCATTAATAAAGATTGCTGCTTACTTTCCCACATATGTATCTGTATAAGCTCATGTATTTCATATTATGAATTCTTATTTGATGCATATGGTTCATTTTTTATTGATTTAACTAAATAAATTGAATAGACATTTGTATTATTGCTATCTTTTGTTGTTTAGTGTTCATCCTTATAATAAATATTTTGGCGATTTAGCTCAAAATTGAAGCTATAGCAAGAGAAAAAGAAGGAGAATAGGAAGCGCTTGGACTCCAAGTAGGTTCTTTGGTCTATTATGTGTGTCTATTTACTGTTAGGAAAAGTAGTTGCAAAGTATTTACCTATTGTTCTAGATGAGCACTACAACTAGGGAAGAATGTTTTATCTGTAATTCATAATTCCGCATAAAAAAATTGTGACTCCACAAGGGAGTTTACCCTTCATCCTTAGTGTATTTGCCTCTGATTTTCTCTGTTTATTCACCCAGTAGCATTTACTCAAAAATATTAGGCTTTTTGAAATCAAAATTTGCATTAGAAGTGTGTTAAACAGATGTATTTTTCCTTATACACTGTGCCCAATGCACTGTTGGACAGGACACAGTGCTTGCATAGCATTGTCTCCCTTCCAGACCTACGTTGCAACGCACTATCTCCCCTTAGAGACTGTGTTGCATCTTGAAACCATCCAAATTCCATTGAATTTGTCATTGCATTTTGTTTTTAGTTTGTTGTTTGATGTGTTTTAAAGAGCTCGATACCTCAGATTGACCAGTGATCTTACTTACTCCTTCCTCCTTTGAAAGAAAATTTTGTTCAATGTTTATTTAAATCGTTTTTATTTATCATTGACGAATTAATTTCAAAGTATTTTCATTGCTGCATTAGATCCATTTTATTTTGAAAAAGGAAATTGTCGTTTAATTCTTCGTTTTCTGATAGGAGATATTGTTGTTAAATTCCTCATTTTTCCTTCAAAAGAGAAACTGTTGTTTAAATTCTTCATTTCTCAAAAGTAAGAGGAATTTTTTTTATTGATTTGGTGCACTTAGTTTCTTTTCTGCATTCATAATACTAAGGGGACTGAAAATAAAAACCTGCATTTGCATGTAGTGGATTGTGTGTTTTGAAAAAGGAACAATTAGGAAAGCTGCATTTATTTTGTGCTCTTTGATTTTTTTTCTCTCAAATTAATTGCTCTTTCCCTCTAGTAGCTAGGATTTTCATTGAAAAAATAAAAGTGAAAGATTGCTTATCATTTTAGTTTTCATTTTAGGAATTTCCAATACATCATCGTAGTGAACCTTGAAAGGAAAATTGATAAACAAGATCAACTTAAAATCTATCTCAATTTACCTAACAAAGCATTGGAACCATAACGATAACATTTAGAAGGTCTAGGCTAGAGACGTGTTTCGACGTCGTTAAACATAGCAGCTGTCGTTAATTGTCTGCGATACATTCTGAGTGTGATACCTCACTCTATGTATGTAAGTATATCATAGCTCGTCCACGTAATTTTAGGTATATCAGGCGGTGTTACAGTATGAAAAGTATAAAGGGGTGCTCTCACTGTGCGGTTTCACATCAGATAGCGCTAATACGGACTTGGGCCTCCACGTACCTTCGGGTATATTTGGGAGGACAAATTTAGGTTGTTATCCATCAATAGTGAATCGAGTTGGATGCCTTGTAAATTTTGATACACCGAACACAACATTCGGGGAGATTGTCTACCCGTACTTCTTGGTTCGCCAGGAGCTATTCTGCAGTTCACAGTTCCTTGGTAAAAATTTTTGCCTAGCAATACCTTTTTTTTTTGTTTTCTTGTTTTTTGGTTAAAATAAATCAGTAATCATGGAAGAACAAAATGCATCTCCCCATCGTTCACGTAGATTAGCATTGAAACCACCTTTACCACCAAAATTTACTCCTGGTCGGCAAAGGCGACAACACTCTACCGAATCAAGTACTATTCATACCTCTGGTGAAAAATCATCTTCCCATATACCAGAGTTAGCTCAAGTTGTTTTTACACATTTTCGTTCATCTATTGTTGTTGAAACAGAGTCCTCACATCTACTTTTGGTCACGATCCATCCAATCAGTGAGGCCATACCTCCTGAACATGATTTTGTTCAACCAAAAGTTGATCTAGATCCTGTCTCCTATTTTACAGAACATCTGAATCCTGAAGTCGAACAACTAGAAGTTGTTCCTGCATTGGTCATCCCACAAATTTCTATAGCCATTGAGTCTCCCATATCACACAGTCAACCACCTGAAATATACTTTGGGCTTGATGGTGAAATACTTCCACCTAGTTTAATTTCGATTGAAGAAATCCCACAAGACGAGACACCTTTAACTTCAACCCATTTTGGGGAGGATCTTTACCTGTATGAGTCTTTTCCTCAATCACCACCCCATCCTCTATTTTTGTTGATCCTGTTCCTATTCAAAATCCCATCGATCCAAAAGGGTATACATTTGGTCAAGTAACCATGCCTGAACCAACATCTTCGGTTGGGCCATCTGTTCCAATTACGTCAACACCTGCCCTAACTACCCCGTCGATGTTTAAAACTTCACCAGGGTCATATTTTCATGGTGGCCCTATGGTCCCATCAGGTTATATATCTTTATCTGTAATTTTCTCTGGTGCATCTTCAAATCCATGGACTTTACTGATTTCATTGTCTAGTATTATAAATGGTAAACCTATATTGAGTATTGAACGACTTGATTATTTATACACATCATCAGAGAAATTTCAAGCCGGTCCTTCTGGGTCTATTCTGTCAAGTACCATATCAATTGGACTCCCAACATTTGGAGAGCAATATTTTATGTCTTATTATCATCATGCTGGGGGCAACCTTTGGTCACCCACTATGATAGTACTCCATCACTTTTTGGTCAACCTAATGTTGAAATGAATGTTTGTCAATGACAACCCACTCTGCCTATCCAACCATAAACAGTTGTACATTCGTATCAAATAGTTCAACCTATTACACCCACATCATTTCCACTTGTTGATACATCTTTACCCCTATTACAAAATCAAAATGTTGTACAACAACCTTTTCAAGCAGGTCCTTCAACCCAATACCCTCAAATATTGGGTCCACAGACTCCAAATCCTTCGTTTAATTTACAACAACCTACATCCAAAATCATTTATTCACAAGCTGGTTTACCATTTTATGGGATGTCACAGCCACAACCTGGTTATACCTATCAATCGAATCCAAATTATTCTAATTTGGGTTATAAAATTGGTGGACGGACCCCTTGGCAGCCTCAAGCACAAACACCTCATACTTCATTTCAACAAGTATCATATCCAGGTTTTGGTCAATAGAATCCTCAAGCATTTTCTTTTCAAAACAACCCCTATCTGGGTTACCAACAACAAATTCCTTATGATGGTGCTCAAAGGCCTATTTCTCAAGAAATTCCATCTTACCTTGGCTATGCTCAAACTGACCTTAATAGACAGTTGCCCTTTGTTGCAACTTTAGAGTTACCAAATTTAAATCGACTAACCAAAGATCCAATCAACTATGCTCATTGGTGGCTAGTGATACCTCACAAATTACTCTCAGATATTCCTAAGTTCAAGGGAAACCTTGGGGAAGACCTGTCGACTCATGTCATGACTTATCATTTATGGTGTTCATCAAATTCCCTAAATGATGATTCTGTTCGACTACATCTTTTCTAGCGTACGCTCACGGGTCCAGCTGCAAAATGGTATATTGAGTTACCTAGAGATTCTTTTGATAATTTCACTACCCTAGCTACTATCTTTTTGACTCACTTCCAGTTACCCATACGATTGAAACTGGAATGGAACTCTTGACCAATTTCAAACAGACTAATGCTACTCACATTTCTGATCATATTCATGAGTGGCGTTGTTGTCAAAGAATGGTTAAGACATTTGTTCTGGATTAGCTCCTTGCTGAGTGGTTCATTAAGTCCTTGTTACCATTTGTAATTTATGATGTGGCTACGGGTGGCGTCATCACAGAAGAGTAGGTTATTTATCGTGCCCAATATTTAGACTTGATTTATACTCAGTCTGGCACACTCTATAAAAAATTCCTAATGCGTCGAGATCTAATTTTATTGTTCCTCCTCAATTAAAGGACTCTCATGCCACATACGACTTGATTGAAGCTACAAGCACACATCATACTATTGCATCTGATCCTGCACCTTCTTTTGAAATTAATGTTGTGTCGTTTGAAAAGGGAAAAAGTGTCAAGCAACCCAGAAGTAAGAAAAAGGGGAAATATAAGAAAAAGCAAACTTGTAACCCGCAGGAAAGATCATCTGATCAATCGTCTGGACCTAGGAAACCTTGTTAGCCACACATAATCTGTAATGAGGAACACTGTTTTCAGGATTGTCCTCACCGCGTTGAAGTCTCAAAGATCATTAAGACTTCCAATGCGTTAGCTGTGTTAACAGATCCGTTTCCAAATCCAGACAAAAATTTGGTTGCTACAGATCCAGCTTCTAGTTCCTAGGTACTTATGATATATGTCACAAAACCTTCAACAAATATTTTGGTGTCAACACGTAATAAATATTATGGCAGTCATGCCACTGATCAACCTACTACCTTGAATATGAATCCGTCTACAGAATCGGTACCTATTCTTGAATTGACAATCAAGCCACCAAAGAGAGTAATTCACAAATCGACATATAATCCTTGAGCAAGAGTTGCTCAAAATCATAATATAGTTGAAGATTTGGCTCAATCCCCTTCAACTATGTCTGCTCTTGAGGTATTACAAAATTGTCCCTCCCAAAAATAGGCTTTATTGTCGGCTATTGGTGAAATTGATCTGATTGATTCTAATCTTGTCGTCTTTAATCATACGGGCTATGTGCCGCAACTACCAGTAGAATTGGCATTCTCCATACAAGTAAATTTTCTCAATCACCATGTTCATTTCACTATTATTGATGAGGGAGAATCTTCGTGTATTACGTCTCTAAATTGTTGGAATTCACTTGGCTCGTTGTGCTTATCTCAATCATCAACGACGTTGAAGGCTTTCAATGGACGTACATATAAGCCTTGTGGTATTATTAATAACCTACATGTTGAACTAGGGGGAAAAATAGTGAATGTTGATGTCGAGGTTGTTGATAGACCCCCTGACTATAATATTATACTTGGAAGGCCATGGGTATATGCAATGACTGCAATTGTTTCTACATATTTTAGAATGATTTCCTTTCCATATAAAGGTACTATCACAGTCATTAATCAGCTATCCTTATTTTCCTTTGTTTTGTAGGTAACTGGAAGTGTTCCATTCTTTCACGCACCCCAACTACCACTTCAGAACATTGGTGTAGGACTCTTAAAGGATTCCACTCTCATGGGAAACATTGCATTGCCGCCACTTGCGACGTCGGCAAAAATTGCAAGTATAGAGACCTGCTACATGATCTCTTCCACTCCATCTAGCTTAAGGGAGAGTACAGATGACTCTGAAATTGTTATTTTGGATGAGTTTCTACCGCCCAGCCCTATTGAGTTGGCATAGCAATCAATATATCTGGCTTGGGCAGCGAATATAAAATCAACATTGTCGGTTGTTTGGGTTTATCATTCCTTAGAATTTGGTACTCCATCTGATCTATTTTCCTCAATTTTCTTTACAGATGAGAATATTTTGGCAGCCATTATGTTAGAAGGAGAACCATGGGAATATTATCATCATCGTTCCCATCTTCCTGATTATGAAGAAAATCATCTTAGTGAACTATATCACCCATCAATCATAAATTTATTTTCGAATTCTTTACCTATTAATACAATTGATTCCAAGCGAAATTTGTCAAATATTGAAGAAACCATTTCTATCAATATTTCGACCAAACCTGGCGTTGTAGAAAATATTCATGTCGGTGTATCTTTTTCTCCATCAGAACTCGAATCATATTTCTCTCTATTTCATGAATTCTGTGATGTATTTTCTTTTTCTTACGAGGAAATTCCAGGCATAGATACTAGTATTGTTGAACACACTATTAATATATATCTTGATGTCAAACTAGTGCATCAATGACTTCATCTTGTTCATCCAAAGAAAGTCGTTGCCATCAAAGCAGAATTTGAAAATTTTTTGCGTGTTGTTTTCATTTACCTTGTTTCGCTAACTGAGTGGGTTTCCAATATCGTTCCTATCATGAAAAAACAAGGAACCATTAGAGTGTGTGTCGATTGTCGGGATGTCAACATTGCTTATCCAAAAGACAACTATCCTACCCCCTTTATCGACCATATTATTGACGATTGTGCTGTATGTGAAATCTTTTCGTTCATGGATGGATTTTCCGGCTACAATCAAATCAATATCCGTGTAGAGGATCAACATAAGACAACATTCATTTGTCCCTGGGGCACATTCGCTCATAGGAAACTGCTGTTTAGTTTAAAGAACGTTGGGGAAACTTTTCAGAGAGAAATGGATTATGCTTTAAATGACATCAAGCACATTGTTCAACCTTATCTAGATGATTTATCTGCGCATTCACGAAATCAGACTGATCACCCGAAGCATTTGAGAACCATCTTCTTACACTGCTGACACTACAAAATATGCCTCAATCCACATAAATGTGTGTTTTGTGTTGGTTCTGTTCATTTTCTTGGATTCGTAGTCTCAAAAGAAGGAATTCAAATCGAACCATTGAAGGTTTAGGCCATTCTTGATTTGTCTGCACCATCAAATTTACTTCAGATACAAAAACTTCAAGGAAAGGCTAACTTCCTAAGAAGGTTCATTCCAAACTACGCCAAAATGGCTAAAGGATTTACTTGACTCTTGAAAAAAGGGGTTCATTTCCACTGGGACCAAGTTGCGAAAGTTTCTTTTGATGTTTTCAAGGATACTCTTGTCCAAGCATCATTAATATATCCCCCTAATTATCAAAATGATTATTTCCTATATATCGCCGTGGCTGAAATGACCATTGCTATGGTTTTGGTCCAAGTATAAGATGGAATTGAACATCCAATCTATTATTTGAGTTGTAATCTCAATGATACGGAAGTTAAGTATCCGTACGTAGAAAATATTGCCTTGGCAGCTGTTCAATATGTCCAAATATTTCACCACTATATCCTACTCTGAAAGACCATTGTCATTTCGGATTGCAACCCCATGAATTATATCTTATCACGTCAATTGCTGGGGGGGGAATATTCAAAATTTATTGTCATTTTGTAGGAATTTGATTTGGAATTCATCAAATCCAAGTCAAAGAAGTCTTAAGTTTTGGCTAAGCTTCTCTGTGACCTTCCCTCTGATAGTACTGCAACTACATCGGAACCATCAATTCCTGACGAGTCTCTGTTTCTGATCAGATCATCTGATCCTTGGTATGGATATTTCATCATTTATCTCCAAACTCAAACTTTTCAACCTGATACCTCTTGCTCTGAACAACAACGTATTCGATACCAAGCCAAAGATTATTTGATCGTCGGCGATACACTTTATCGTCGTTGTGTGGATACCATTTTAAAGAGGTTCCTCACTCATGAGGAGGCTGAAAAGGTTTTAAATGATTGTCATGCTGGGGTTTGTGGTAGACATTTAACTGGATACACTATTGTGTAGAAGATACTCCACGCCGGTTACTTTTGGCCTACAATATTTCACGACTACATCCTCGTGGTCAGAAGTTGTCATGTGTGCCATATTTTTTATCGTAAAATCCGCAAACCGCCAGTGCAAATGAATCTTGTTGTCTCTGTGGGAACATTTTCGAAATGGGGTATTGCCTTCATGACCTGTAACCCTCGTTCGTCCAGGGGGCATGTTTATATTATTGTCGCAGTCAACTACTTTACCAAATGGGCCAAAGCGATGCCTATATTCAACAACACAGGACATAAAGCTGCATTGTTTTCTTTAATCATGTTATTGCATGGTTTGGGTTCCCGTAGGCTATAATTACAGATCATGGGAAGCATTTTCACAACCACATGATGACTGAATTAACTGCCATGTTAGGATTTTCACATGATAATTCTACTCTTTATTATCCACAATCAAATGGAAAATTTGAGGCTATCAACAAGATTCTTAAATGTATGCTTCAACGAATGATAGGAGTTTTTAAAAGAAACTAGAATTTGATCTTTTACTCGGCCTTGTGGGCGTACCAAACCTTGGTGAGAAATACAACAAGATTTACTCCCTTTCAATTGGTGTATAGTCTAGAAGCTCTCTTTCCAATCCAATGTGAAATACCATCGTTAAAACTCGCAATCGACTTGTTACCTGACACCTCATAGGAAGAAGCACGTATTTTAACCTCATCCATCTTGATGAAATGTGTCGTGAAACCCAATTGGCCAACGAAGCACATAAGAGATGTATAAAGGCACAATATGAAAAAAATGTCCAGCCTAGCATTTTCTCATAGGGCGACTTGGTCCTACTTTATGATCAAGAAGCTGATGTAATAGGTATAGGAAAAATTGAACCATTATGGCATGGCCCCTATACTTTCAAAAGAGCTCTTTCTAAGGGTGCCTACGAGTTAGTTGATTACGATGGAATTTTGTTGGCACAACCTAGAAATGGGTTGTATTTGAAACGTTACTATGCTTGACCATGAGCGTAGTAATTTTTTGAATTATATTGTATATATATGTTGTTGATTGCATTCATTGTATTAGTTTGTTTTTAGATTTTTCTTGACGTTAGTAATCCACTTTACATTTCATCGAAGATTTATGAATCTTCAGAACCATTTGTTGGATATGTTGATGGTGCTAGTCGTAGTACATAGAATCTATCTTCTGCAGCATGGGCCATTTTCGCTCCAAATGGCATGTTAGTGAGTTTTCAAGGGATTTGTATTGGTAGATTGACGAAAAATATCGCTGAGTGATCGAACTTCTCTCTTATGCCATTTCATTTGGTATTAACCGCATCATCATAAGGTTAGACTCACAATTTGTGTTAGTACAACTTACTAGTGTTTATACTGTTAGAAATCCAACACTGCATCGATTGTTCCTAAGAGTTCGACTTTTGGAAAGACACTTTGATTTTATTCAACATCAACACATTTTTAGAAATTTGAACACATTAACTGATTCTTTAGCTAATCAAGTTTTAGACATACATTTGCAACACATGTAAAGAAAAAATTCACATAATTGAATATGATTGCACAATAAACATAAGAAAAACACTGAAATCAAATAGATAGATAGCTATAGGTTTTTACAAAAATTTATGCACAAGACACATTGGTCATCTGACCTCAAAATGTATGCAAAAGGTCAAAAGTAAACTAGTGATGCTTGTGGCAACATGCTATAGATCTAGCTATCCCACGTAGTAACTGCATCCAACGGTTAAGAACACCTATAGTGTAACGTTTCTATCGCATGGGTAACTATTTGATACAGTAATCTGAAATCCCAAAGCTCAACCCCTCTATGTGCTGCGGAAGTTCAGCCAGAGTCTCAGCCATATCAAGATCCTAAAGGATTGCTCTCTCAACAGCCCTCTTTGTTGGCTCATCTACTACACGCTCTGGTTCCTCCACCGGTTGAACTCAACCAACATTTGCATTACATCAAACATTTATTTTAGTCTTGGGAAAACATCAAAAATACAAAAACATTGTATAAACCTTAGGAAAATAAAAAACATGGTCAAAACATCCTTACCCATTGCACCCCACTAAGCACCTTCTGGTAAAGCTAAATCTGGATCTCCTTGGAAATCAACGCCTGTGTATGCATACTCATCGATGGTGACAAGTTGTCACCTGAACCAGGAAAAGAACACAGTCGAGAACATAATGGTCGATTGGCCTGCATGCCTACCCATTAGTTCTACCCATCTTTGCATCCGTGGATCTCTAGGATTAGTCACATCCAGTGTAACATGCTGTGGCTGCATCAATGGAATCCATTCTAAGGAAAACAATATGAGGATTGAACCATAACTGAAGTTATTCTTCCTTCCTCCCTTTGCTTTGTTCAGTTGTTATTTTATCTGAAAAATTACAGCTTCAGACTAGTTGAATACCATTACACCATTTTTTGGTCATCTAACCTATTATCATTAGATGGGCCCAAGTACATCATGTAAGACCAATTTTACTCCAAGTAAAATTGCTTTCACTATGAAAATAACTTAGTACATCACCTTTATTAAGTTGTTTATGGTCTAAACAGGAAACGCCATAAGGAAATATTAAATAAATATATATTTGTTTGATTTTCCTCAAGAAATAATTAGTTAAACAGTAGTTTAATTAATATTTCTAGTTATATTTAACCCAAAACAAAGAAATTAATTAGATAAATCATTATTTATCTTATTATTTTCTAAAGAATAATTGTTTAAATCTTATTTAAATAATATTCTTTTTTAAATATGACTAATTCATCCTTAAATAATTAAATAAATCATTATTTATTTGATTATTACTCAACCATATCCTTAAAATGATAAATAAATCATTTATTTATTTATTATTACTTAATCACATCCTTAAAATGATAAATAAATCATTTATTTGTTTATTATTTACAAATAAGGGGATTTGACTCAAGTCAAATTCCTTTTCCCTCAAACAAATATAATAAAATATTCCATAAAAGTTGGATCTAGATTTGGTTAATAATATTTTAATTATGCACCAATCTCTAGACTAACTCAATATTTTGTTATAAATAGAAGAGTTTTCCCATTCATTTGTCACCTTTTGTTGCCTAAAGATCACTCTGGATCTCAACTCTTGTTCTGGCTATTGATCCATTATCATAGCCATATTTTTCCATTTTTGTCTAGGTTTTCTACACCATTAAGAGAGAGGAATTCTAAATCTGAAGTGATGAGGACTTACAAGAACCCATCCCATTGAGGAGAACAGGGAACACCCTCTTGTGTTTTCCTCCCAGGTGCCATTAATAAAAATTTCATTGGATATATTCTTGTCTTGTCTATTGGATCTATGGAGTAAATCTTATTTTTCTACTGTTTAATGTCTTCTAATGCATAGATATATATTTTTGCAGCATTTGTCTTGATCATCTAACTACAGATCTGAAGATATTAGCAGTCATTTTTGTTGTTAGGGTTTTTTTTTATGAGCATCTAAAGTGGTATTTTTTCGTACACCTCGAACCAAGATTCATACTAACAAAGACTGTTGGCTCCATACACTCCAGCTCATAATGCATATGCGATCTATTCGCTACATGTAGTGTAACGGTGCCAGCAAGTTTTGCAATCATGAAAAGGATAGTTCTCAAAGGAAAATCTCTAACATCCTGGATGTTTATCTTTCCATATTTTCTTAGCTCTGCCCCTAGATAACAATGTTACAAAACATAATCTCTCATAGTCTCTCCTCCAACAATAGACCCTGAGAGTGAAATAGGCAAGCCTCTCCTTGAAAAACCTGTAAGAAAGTATACATCCTCAACTATTATGGGAACCAATTGGTTCTTAATATGAAATTCCTCGATAGCTGGATCCCATGCTTGAACTAAGAACTTCAAGAGTTCTATTTGTTGCCTCATCCCTGACAATTGGAATTACTTTAACAATCCACAATCTCTTAGGGCTCTTACTGTGCTCAGATCATTTAGAGAAATCATATCTTTTTCTTCATGCTCTCTTTCCCTCCATGTAATCGTCATTGTAATCCAATGAAAACCTAAAATACAACCATAAGAACCATTAGAATCCATTCAATGCAAAAAATTGGGCAAATTTTGGGCTTAATGCAAAAAACAAAAATGAATATTGCGCCCAACACAACCTAGGACAAGAGACAGTAAATTGCATACATAGGTAGCCTTCATTTTAGCTTCTATGCAATGCACTTTTCGATTTCCAAGGGTGCGTTGCCCTCTTTGGGAGCAGAATTTACCCTAGGCCCCCCAAAAACCTAAAAATTTGCAATACATGGAAATGAAACGATTACTGAAGGAAAGAGAGGGTTCATGACACTAACCTGGATGAAATGGAAATGAAATCCGTCCACAGAAATGATTGCAATCAACAACTAAAGTTCAGGGGAAAAATCAGGTTCAGAGCTCCAAAATGAAAATGGTAACTATGGAATGGTAAAAATGAATAGTAAAACACTTTTTAATAGTCATTTAATTGTTTGAAAATCATATTTATTGCTATGACTATGGTTTTATTATGTTTTTATCATGAAACCGGTATTTTTAATCCATTTGATGTTGTTCTGAACATGTCTTACAACTGATGAATAGAGTAGTCGTGTAGATTTATTTCGAGAATGATTTGACCACAAAGCATACTTTTTCTCCTTATTTTTTGAGCTTTGTTAAAAATGAAAAAGGATTTGAAGTCCACTTTTTATCTCTTTTTCAAGCTTCGATAACAGCGAAAAAGGAAACCCTTGGAGTCTTCTTTCAGCTCTTTTCAGACTTCGATAATGTGAAAATATTGTCAAGCACTTGTCTTTTCGAGCTTGTAAAAGTAAATGAATTGATATCTACCCAGTATAATTTTAACCCTTTTCCAGACTGAGATAGATTATTTATGAAAAAGGAATACCTTGGTCAAACATGACTAAACAGGTTCTCTCAGATATTATTTTACACTTTTTCAGATCTGAGTGATAAATTTACGAAAAAGTACTTATGGAGTTTTCTTTCGTCCTCTTTTTTAAAACTATCTAAATATGAAAAAGGATTGGGCTATCACTTTTGTTAAGCTCGTTAATACATAAAATATAGACGGGCTTGTCAATCATGGAAGGAATCGAGTTTCATTCATCATTAGACTCGTTAAATTATTAAATAGCGATACGTTATTCGCCCAAAGGGTTGAATTATAGATCAATCAAATGTTATCCTCCTCAATCTTGTTAAAAAATAAAGAGGTACTAGTCGACAAATGACCGGGGAAAATTTGGGAAATTCAACAGAACTTCTTACGGTAGTAGGTCACTCTTGAACATGACACTTCACTCCATCACCGTGACTGTTTGGGTTGGGTAATCTTATTGATGGTTCATTCATACCTATGGTTCATCATACCTTCACTTCAGTTTTGGGTCAATGCTACCAACTCATCTCAGTGTCACCGATATGTTCAAGAGAAGTCATCCAGTGAATACTCATCCTTTGGCAATACTCATAAACCTTCATTCTCATGACATTCATCCCTGAACATTGCTATATCAAATCATACCATTGTATCAAAATTTAGTAACTTCCGTTTTGCAATAAGGTATCTTCCTATCGACGAAAAATCATTATCCAGGAAGTTCACTTAGAAACATTATATTCTAGTACCATGAGGCTTGTTACAACATCGACAAGATCCTTGCTTTTGGACTTTTGACCAAAATATTTTGTTTGGTGTTCGACATAAAATCATCTATTCATGCCTTACGAAATGTACTGTAGTACCTTGAGGGCCATTGACATCAATGATGGTTCTATCACATTTGTTAACAACTCACATCATTGGCTGGTAATCAAATAATGTCTTTCCATGTTCGACTACAAATCATATATTCTCATGGCTAGACTTGTAACCGAATGATTGAGTGAACAAGATAAGAAGACCCCAGATCTAGTTTCAGCCATCTGGGCTACGATTTCAGGATTTTTGTACACATCATCTGTATGGTGACCTTACATACAGATCGTCATCTGAACATGGGCCTATATCTGTAGGAATGTTTGTATTGGTCAACATTCCAATGTAGATGACTTTCTGAATTATGTACATGTTATTAGAAATTTTATGTGTTGAGCATGGGAATTCCTTCCCTCAGCAATTATGATCAAGAGGATATATCATGATGTAATGTCTTGTAAGATTGATGCAGGTCGCCACTCCGCTTCAACTCCAGCCCATCACAGTGTAAAGCATCTCAATCAAAATATTGTTATTATTATTCTGACTTCATGCTTTAGGGGGAAATTGTTATAGGTAAACTTGGGCACCATTCCTAATGACCTGGTTAACTAGAAATCATCTCCAAAATTAATGAATAGGTTCTATCATTACGTATCATTATAGTTGCTACATGCCCTAAGACAAAGAATAAGAAAAATAATCCATGATTTTCATTTGCAAAGGTTTCCAAGATTTGAAGTTTATAATATATCCTATGAGAGCTCACCAATGCTTCCTCTAAAGGGACTAAGTGTGTTGCATATGCAAGTAACCCCACTCAAGGGTGCTCTAAAAAGCACTTCCCGACATTCAAGGGTGCGTTGGTCGAATTGGGAGCGAAATTATCATTGTTCCAGAATCTCCACTTGGCCAGTGCCTTCTAGAAGAGTTCACATGTGTAAAAATTTGAATCAATGTGTCAATTTAGTACCTCTGAGACTAGGAACGTGCCTTGCTTATTATTAGAAATTCATTGATCGTAAAACTACCTTCAGCTCCTCTATAATTTGAGCAAAGATCTTACTGTTTGAAAAGGAAGAATTTGAGTAGACAAATGCTAGTGGAATTTCAATTGAGGAATTGATTTGAGTGACATGTTGCTGGAGAGATGTGCATTGTGATGAGGCTGCGATGTTGTTGGAGATGGAGACACTAAATCAATCACTGGGTTGTAACCTCCCCTTCTATCCATTAATAAATATTGTTGCTTACTTTCCCACATATATATCTATATAAGCTCATGTATTTCATATTATGAATTCTTATTTGATGCATATGGTTCATGTTTTATTGATTTAATTGAATAACTTGAATATACATCTGTATTATTGCTATCTTTTGTTGTTTAGTGTTCATATTTACAGGAAATATTTTGGCGATCTAGCTCAGATTTGAAGCACAACAAGAGCGACAGAAGGAGAATATGAAGCGCTTGGACTCCAAGTAAGTTCTTTTATCTATTTTGTGTGTCTATTTACTATTAGGAAAATTAGTTGCAAAGTATTTAACCTCTTGTTCTAGATGAGCACTACATCTAGGGAAGAATGTTTTATCCATAATCCATAATTCCGCATAACGCTATGATGTTTTTAGTGATGGAAAAGATTTCCTGCGACATAAAAGAATAGGTCAATCCAAGAGGATAGGGATTCGAGTTAAGAATATCTACAAGCTAGAGGTAGATGGTTGCACTGGCATGATGGGCAAGGCAGAAAAAGTGGTGAGCTAGGATGAGGGAAAATTATGGCGCAGGTGATTGGGCCATCTTCATCATGGAGCCTTGAAAGTCATGTAGAAAATATCTACTGGACTTCCAATGGGAAAACTTGCTTAGTTAGATCATTGCAAGGGTTGCACCATGGGGAAGTATGTAAAGTCCACCTTTCATGAGAACGAGAACCATGCTTTGGGCATCCTTGAGAGAGTTCACATAGACGTGTGTGGACCGTTCTCAGTTGCATCAATAGCAAAACATAAGTACTATGTCATATTTGTTGATGAATTTTCTCATAAATTCTAGATCTTCTTCATGCAGAAGAAGGATCAAATATTCTCAAAGTTTTGTGAGTTTAAGGCATTGGTGGATAAAGGGTCGGGGAAGAAAGTGAAGGCTCTTAGGAACGATAATGGTGGAGAATACCTATCTAATGAATTCAAGAACTTCTGCAACTAAGAAGTAATTTGAAGAGAAATCATAGCACCTCATAACCCATAGCAAAATGGGGTCGTGAAGAGGAAGAACAGAATGATCATGGGTGCAGCATGAGTGATGTTGCATGATTAGGGCCTACCAATGCATTTTTGGGTGGAAGCATGCAACACTGTGGTTTATGTGCAAAATCATTGTCCTTGTAGAGTACTTTGTTTGAGTACACCTGAAGAAGCTTTCAAGGGTAAGAAACTGTATGTTTCACACATTAAGATTTTTGGCTCATATGTTTATGTGCACATGACCAAGGACGCCAGGAAGAAGCTGGAGCTGACTACTGAAGTTGGGATTTTTGTGGGGTACACAGAAACAACCCAAAATTATCGTGTGTATTTTCCAAATAATGGAATGACTATTGTGCGACGGGATATAAATTCGATGAGGGGAAATCCATGCAGTTGTCGCTTGAGAGGGAGCTAGACTTGCATGTAGAGGAGGAACTTTTTCTTCCCAAAGATGAGTCTCTGGATGTGGATCAGCCACATGAGGAGTTTCATGGAGTGGAGGAGTCCACTCACGCAGAGCCAACCATCATAATTGGAAGAAGGCGTACCATGAAAGCTGATAGGCTGAGACTTGATGCTGCACAGAATATAGGAGCCCCTACTTCACAGCGCAGACAAAAGCAGTCCCCTGACCGATTTACTAGATACATGGCTCTCATGATCAAATGTGTTGTGACTGAACCATCTTCCTTTCAGGAATATGTGTAAGAGCCCACATGGGTAGATGCAATGGTGGAGGATTATGACTCCATTGTCAAAAACAGTGCTTTGGGAATTGTTCCAAGACCGGTTGATAAATCAATGGTAGGTTCGAGATGGATCTACAAGGTAAAGCAAGCTACTGATGGGAGTGTGGAGAAATACAAGGCTAGATTTTTGGCTCGGGGCTTCTCACAGATCAAGGGGATAGATTATGAAGAGACCTTTGCACCTGTCGCAAGGTATTCTTCCATAAGATCCATCCTTTCTCTCTCAGTGCAGATGGGCTGGTGCATTCATCATATGGATGTGAAAATTGTGTTTCTCAATGGGATCATTGAGGAAGAGGTGTACATAGATAAAACTGAAGGTTTTGAGATCTTCAACAGTGAATCGCATGTGTGACAACTCAAAAAAGCGTTGTATGGGTTGAAGCAAGCACCCCATGCTTTGTACACTCGGATACACAGTTCTTTCACCGAACTGGGCTTCACCAAAAGTGAAGTAGATGCAAACCTATACCAAATTGTGGTGGAGGGTAAGCTTTTAATCATTTTTCTTTATTTTGATGATTTAATATTGAGTTTTGATGAGAAGTTGATACACTCATGCAAGGAGGATCTTGCAAAGGACTTCGAAATGAAGGATATGGACCTTATTCGTTATTTCCTTGGATTGGAAATATGGCAGCGAGATGGTGAGCTTTTTGCGTCTCAAGGCAAGTATGCAAGGGAGATACTAGGTAAGTTTCACAGGGAGGGTTGCAAACCCATGGATACTCCTCTTCCAGGAAACTAGAGGAAAGAGGATGCTACTTCTGGAGAGGTAGTGGACATTACTGTCTATCGATAGTTAGTGGGTTTGCTAATGTATCTAGTGAACACAAGACCGAACATTTGCTATGTGGTTAACCAGCTGAGTCAAGCTATGGTTAAGCCTACCAAGCTCTTTTGGAAGGTGGGTAAGCATGTCCTAAGATACCTGAGGAGCACATCAGAGTATGGCTTATGGTACAAACAGATAGATGGAGTGAAGTTACATGGCTTCACAGATGCATATTGGGTAGGTAGTCCATCGGATAGAAAGAGCACATCAGGGGGGATCTTTAGGATTGGATCTACATTTATTTAATGGTCCAACAGGAAGCAAAGATCCGTGGCACTCAGTTCAGTGGAAGCGAAATACATGGCAGTGAGTCAAGCTGCATATGAGGCTACCTGGATGAGAAAGATCTTGGTTGGTTCGTTTGGTTCTCATTTGAATCTGACAGTGATTCATTTGTGATAATCAGAGTTGCATTAAACTCTCGATTAATCCTGTGTTTCATGATAGATCTACGCATTTAATATCCAGTACCATCATCTCAGAGATTGTGTGCAGAGGAGAATCATGTTACTTCAGTACATTCCCACAAAATATTAGGATGCAGATATTCTGACAAAGGCGCTCACCAGGAGAAAATTTGTATACCATAGAGACAAGATTAGGGTGAAGGATAATCCCTTTCTTGTTGAGAGGGAGTGTTGAGATTCAACAAGAAGATCCTAGTGAAAATGAAGCACCTACACTAGGATGGAGCCTCAGGCTATTTTTAGGTGTATGTCTATTTATAGATGTATGTGCAAGTTCTATTTACATTTTGCATGTCTATTTATAGATGCATGTCTACTATTGTTATCCCTTAATATTATTTAGACAATAAACTATATTATATTCTCAATGAGCACTTGGAAATAGTTAACTGAAGTGGAAAATCAATTAGCTAAAGGAATTTTGAGTTAAGTGGTTGGTTGGTGGGACATGCACGTTGGCTTAGTTGTAACTGAGTGATTCGAATTTGTTACAGAGTTGGAAGTGCAGTTATGCAAGTTGTAAAGTAGTTTAACTCAGTTAAGTGAGTTAAAATCAGTTGTTCTAGTTGTAAATGAAGATACACTAGAGAGAGATCAAGTGAATTAATTACTAATTAATTCGCAATCAGTGGTCGCACATGCAATTGAAGATTTACTATTACTAACTGCATGCATGTGATATCCAGTGGAGACCCAATTGATTTATAGTTGAAAGGGAAGTAAAATGTCAGTTGTGACATCATCCGGTTGCACACATGCAACCACACACACATTGGATGTTCCCATGAGGATTGCACAGTCAAGGCAGGCAAGATTTCACTCATTCAGGAATTGCTATCAGTTGGGATTGCACAGTGGAGGCAGGTTGTCTGGAGACAGTAAATTGGCTAAGGAACTTGCCAATTTTTGTATGACAGTGTGAGACATTTAGCTCATGTATTGAGAGCTCTTGGATTAGATCTTTGTATGTATTTATTTCATGATCCATGATATAATATACAATATAAGATAGTGGGGTTTTTAGATAGAATCTTTCCCTAGTAAATTATCTGTGGTGTGTGTGATTGATCTTTCTTCATGATATTGTAATTGGCGACATACATGTATTTTGTATAATTTCTACACCACTTAGGTTGCACCACATGGAAAGTATGACGTCATGGTGACGTCAATAGATGGACACCCACTAACCCCTAGATCTAGGTCACATGGACTTGGTCATGTGGTAAGGGTGTATGGGTCCAGGCTTTATGGTTTCAGGAAACTTTGAATGGTCACATGGATAGGTCAACTTTGAGTTATATGGAGAGGTTGTTGGTCTTCCCTGGATTAGGAGGAATTTTTCAAACTATATATGTACAAATTTCATAGTTGTGAAAGTTATCAAACAACACATGGTTCTAATTTTGTATGAATACAGTCTCATTCGAAGGTCTAGTGTTTGACTATGGTAAAAATATAATGAAGTTTGGTCTCGTTCGCATGGTTCTGAAGTAAATATTATAAGCACCAAAGACTATTCCCAAGACAAATTTTTGGTTCTAGTTTCGTTGTTTTGGGTTATGATTATGGTTTTTGAAGTGATGGCCGAAGTCAGAATTTGTTCTGAGCTCCATGGATAATTCAAAGTTTTGATGGTTTTGACTATACATTTTAAATTATGGTACTAATTTTGGCAGAGGTAGGACTTGCATGGATGGGGTCCTTGCACTATATTTGGCAGTATAATATGATCTAAATGAAGCACTAGTCATGGCAATGACTCGAACTCCAAGAGAGGTGGAGCCAAGACCCTCATCTGTTGAACGACACATCCATATGTGGCAACGTATAACTGAAACGGGCGTCAATTATTTGTTAAATCCAAACCAAATGAACTCATGTTCATAGTATGAGGTAAGGCCCCACACCATTTTCAATTCATACACTATTAATTTTAACAAATACTAGTCGAATGGGCCACATAACAAGCCACACCGTGAAGTGCATTTGGAAATGTAATATTCCCAAATGGGAAAGCAACAATACATGAACACAATAATGGAAAGAACAGTGAATAAATCAACACACCATGATATGAGACAAATGTACAGCCATATTATTAAAAATATCATCAAATAATAGGGACAATATCTTGAGGATCAAGTCACTCAAGAATTACAAAACAAGCCTCTACATGCAAAATATGCCATCACATGAGAAATAGTTGCCATACAAATACCCTGAGCTAAGAAAACATAGTTTTAGGGCATAAAATCCTGCATAAAGATAGATCAATGTAGATATGTTGTTATATATCTCAAATAATTCTAGGAGTGAAGATCTAGCCTCCTAGACACCTTTCGAAGAGAACCCGAGAAGGGTTTTCAAAAATGCCCCAAAATACAAATGGTGATCTACAGCCCTAGGACTAAAGAGTCACTGCAAAATGAAGCTCATGAAATATAAGGATGAAATAATATGGATCTGATGTAGATCTCCTCAAGGGTCTCCTCCAATAAAACTTTTAACCCTTCACCTATAGGAAAACGCTCTAAAAGAGCCAATAGATCCCCTCTGAAACTGCCCTCCAAAATAACGCAATTCCTAGCTGAAATTGTGTTGTGAATGATGGAGATAGGTTGGTCTGGTGCCAAATATCTGAAATGTTCCCAAGAATCCTCCTTTCTCATATCCCAAGAGAAGGAATCCTTCCTCCTATGGAAAACTATCTCAGAAAGTGGGTTTCTCAACCCTCCACTGCAACATTGTGCAACACAACGCAAATCTGAACCGAAACTGCGCTGTAGCTAAAGACTGAGGTTTGGAAAGAATTTTGGATATGTGGAAATTATAGATAAATACTCTCCCAAGAGGCATCTCAAGGAAAGAGGTGGGATTCCCGCTTGGGAACACCCTGTGCTAAACAACGCTACAGTCTTAGCTAAACAGCTGAAGAGAGCAACAAAGTCTAAATAGACATATCAAAATAATAATCATAGCCACCTCCATATGGCTGCCATCCTCTTCCTTATAAATAATGTGAGCCTTATCACCTTGGGTCCCACTCATTAGGGTTTCCATCATCATGCAATCAATCTCCCTCCAAAACTTCATTGTCCCACCATTAATGCCACTCCTCCATAACAACGATGTTTGATTTGGTCAAAGTTGACCAAGTCTTCATGATCTAGTCCCTTTTCACACCTAAGGGTCTTCAATCAATCTTTTTTATGACCTCCATTCACACTAAGAGTGTCTTTTATTCCTACTGAGGAGATTTATGGGCCTCCCTACCCTCTTATTCTTCTATCTAAGAGCAAAATCAAAATTTAATATTCCAATTAGCTGTGTGCTAATTTAGGAATATTACAGGCCTCCCCTCCCAAATTTTGCTTGTCCTGAAGCAACTATAAGGATAGACTGAAGAGTCTCTCCTCTTCCTCCTATAACATCTTCATGTGATAAGATCCTCAAATCAACATGATTTTGTCTTATCAATAAGTCTCCAAATTGCTCCTCCCAAGTGTATAAGTATGCCTTTAGTGAAAAATAAAAAAGGATCTCATCGTGAACAAGTGGAATATCCATGGAAGCAAATATGTGTGGTCTAGAGGCCTTCTTGAGGTATGGAATCTGAAATATATTGGGAAAAAGCATTCCCATGTGAAGCCTCCATCCCCAAGCTATCATCCACAAAATGTGAGTCACCCTCCAAGATGGAAACTCATGAAACATCTCCTCCACCTTAGGCTCCTACAAAGAAGGTGGGCTGCGTAGCTGAACATGATGGATCAAATTTTCCATCCCACATTGTCTCTCTCTCCACTTATGATAAGTGTAGAGCTACTGCTGAATCTGGGCTGCAATAATGTTTCCTTCATGAGGAAAAAGGCAATAGGATCCTCAAAGACCCACTCTTTGGTTCTTGCCCATATCATCCCATATAAAATGAATATGACATTATCATCTTATGGAGTCCAAATGAGGGAGGTACTGAAGGTTTTACATAGTTCTGGAAGGAACCAACAGTCTCTCAAGTAGTCACAACCCATTTTTACCAACTGCAATTTCAGAACATGATGTGGCAAGTTATCTCCCAATAAATTGTTATTTGTGCATGTCATCACACTTACTAGTGAATATTAAATGGCATTGTATATCAAATGAACATACAGGAAATAGTACAACACATTCCCAAAGCCATAAAATAAATGGCTCTCTCCATCATAGATGTTGGTCCCAAAAAGACCATGAAGCCCAAATAGAGGATTTCCCTCTTGCGGATCAATGCACTTGATAGAAATGTTAAGAGAATGCAAATAATGTGTTATATAATTAATAAGTGAAAAAACACAATTATTACCATGTACTAAGAGTATACTAATGACAAGCTCCAAGAATGAGTCATCCATAGTGGTATGATATATCTGCAGGGAAAGGAATGAACCATGTGTTGCATGCAAATAATTCTCCTTGTACTTGGTAATCCAAGTCAAGAAGATCATATCATGGTAATAGATGTCTCCATCCACTGCTCCATCACTTTCATCTCCTACTTTTTCATCAAGTGCATCACATGTGAAGTGATCCTGGGAACACTCCATCAACAAACCCAAGCTCCCAAGTGACAACGTTGTTGGAATTTGTAATAAGGCTCATGTCATCTCATAGCTCCATTCTTTGACATACCACATGTCAAAGCCATCAACCATAATGATGCTATATATGGGAGATTCCTTCCAAAGTGGAAGTACCTTCTGATCCTCCAAGGCTAAGGAATAGCCCCTTTGCACCATGATAGTACCATCACCTGCTCCTGTAACATTATGCAAAGTATGGAAGGAAATCAGTCCATATCCCCCCAAGAACATCCCAAGCAACAACAACTCTTGTTGCCTCCCCACACCATCACCCTATAAACTACGGGGTAACAACCTAATGGTTGACATGAAATATATCACATCACCCCAATGCACCCAAACTCCTTGCTGCCATATGATGCAAGTGCCATGCCAAGGTTCATCCACCAGCCAACTCTTTGAAATATAATGTGCCATATGATGACCAAACTCTTTCAAGAGTAACCAACGTAGTCTTGCCTCCTACTGCCCGGTGTCATAAATATGCAAGTAGCTTCCAAACCTCTTGCTCATCACCCATCCAACCAATGGTGAATGTCTAACATTATGCTCCAAATAAGTATCCCTCCAATGGAGAATACCATCCTCCCAAATCAGATTTCTATCTTTGTATTTCATGGGATGTTGAAATGCAATCTCCTGGAGACCTCCAAATGATGACCACTCATCAATGACCATTTTGACCCCATAAGGATCCAAATAAGTGGTAGGAAAAAACTTTTCATCAAAATGTGAAGTGCTCATCAAGAATTACCCATCATAATAATGGAAGATGTCATCCGTCATAAGATGCCCTCCATAAATCCTCTGCCTATCCTCTTCTATGTATGTAGAAAGGTCATTGGAATGCTCCAATAATGGTTGGCCCCCCAACTCATCACTGTTGATCAATGACAACACTGTTGATCTCCATAATGGTGCATCTACTGTCTTGTTGAGATTCAACAAGATGATGAGCTTAGTGAAAATTAAGCACCTTCACTAAGTGGGGCCCGCAGGATATTTTTAGGTGTATGTCTATTTTTGGACATGGTGAGCATATTCTATAAGTTGCAAGATGCTATTTTAGATGGTTGGTCAAATGTGAAAAATATATGAGATTCTATTTTTAGAATATTTTGCGAAGTCTATTTATAGATCATCAATCTAAAAATAGATGTATGTCGATCATTATTAACCCTTAATAATAATCTAACAATAAATATCAACTTATTCTCTTGGAGCACTTTATTTCAATGAATAGATTTGGAAAATCATTGGGATGAATGAATTAGGCTATTTCTAGGGTGGTTGGTGACTCATGCATGGAGGACTCAGTTAGAAATGAAGTGGTAAAGTTGTGACAGAGTTGGAAGAGTAGTTATGGGAGTTGTTATTCAGTTTAACTCAGTTAAGTGAGTTAAACTCAGTTGTGCTAGTTGTATCTAGTTCTAATTGAAGATACACTAGTAATATTTTAGTGAATTAATTATTTAATTAATTCACAACTAGAGACTCACTTGCAACTGAACAAATATAGCAGTTAAATACTTGCATGTCAGTTCCAGTGGAGACCCAGTGGAGAGATAGGTGAAAGGGTGAAATGGACTATCTGTTGTGACTATTTCAATGAATCTGACACACATTGGAGATGCCAATGAGGATTTCGCAGTCAAGGAAAGGCCAATTCGAATTCATTCAGAGGTCTTCTTTAGCAGGGATTGTGCAGGGGAGGCAGGTTGTCAGGAGGCAAGAAATTGGAGCATAGATATGCAAATTTCTGCATGACAGTGTGTAATGATTGTTGATTGTACTGAGAGATTGATGTACTAATATTTGTATGATATTATTACATGATTCCATTTGTATACATAATATATGATAGTTGGGGTTTTTAGCTTAAAGATTTCTCGTTAAACAACTTTGTGTATGTGCGATTGATTTTCTTCATGTGTTAGCAATTGGCGATTTAATTTCCGCAAAGAATTAAGTGGAAGGATTATGTATTTAACATAAGATTAATTTTTTAGATCAGGAGAATCCGGTAATAATATAAGTATTAATAAATTTCTACATGGTATCAGAGTATTGTTAATCACTAGAAATTGCAATAGTGAAGCGGTGCTGAGTTTTGTGCTGGTGGACAATTCGAATTTGCTGCAGAAATTTCTTGGTGCAACAGTTGAGTATTCATTGAAATGGCTTTCAATGGGTTGTGGTTGGAGTATTCCCTTGAGGGTAGCTCAAACTACATAGCCTGGAAGGATAGGATGGAGGCGGTGCTTGAAGATAATGGATTGAAGGAGATCATCGATAGCGATGTTCCTAAGCCTACTTTTAGCGATGCTGCATTACTTGACACATGGAAAAAGAAGGTAGTGAAGAAAAGAAGAATTCTGTTGGAAGGTGTGAAAGACCATATTGTGTCAAGCCTTCACATGAAATCCACTCCATTTTTAATGTGGAAGGCTTTGACAGATATTTTTAAAAGCAGCAGCAATCATAGGAAGTTGGTGCTGAAAGATAAGCTCAGAAAAATCAAAATGGAGAAGGGCGACAGTATTCCAAAATATCTCACGAAGTCTGTCCAATGTAGGGATGAGCTGGGGAGTCTGTGAATTACAGTTGCATATGATGACTTGGTGAGCTTGGCTCTCTTTGGGCTTCCTAAGAGTTGGCACAACTACGAAGACTCTGTCAATGGATGGGAGAAACTGCTCGATTGGGAGCGACTTTGGTTGGATCTTGTGCAGGAGGAGATAAGGCGGAATACCAGGGATGGCTCTTCATCGAAGAATGATGATGAAGAGAATTGTGCTTTGGCTGCCAAAGAAAGGAAAGGGAAGGGGAGGAAATCCTATCCAAAATCCAAGGCTAAAGGCAAGAAGCTATATTTTACCAAGGTGAAGTGTTTTCACTGTCACGAACATGGGCATCTCGCCATTAACTGCCCACAAAAAAAAAGTAACAAGAAGGTTTTTGGAGATACAGTGCATGATGCCTTAGCATCGAAATTTGAACTTGATTTCTCTTTGATCGCATGCTTGGTTTCAAGCGCAATGGGATCGGTGTGGTATCTTGATAGTGGTGCTTCCTTCCATATGACGGGAGACAAGGAGTTGTTTAGTGACTTGAAGGAGAATGATCTCCAAATGCATATAGAGATGCGTGACTATGGTAGATATAGTGCGACCAACATTGGAACCATTTCCTTTTAGAGGGAGTCAGGTAAAACATTTCTGTTGAAAGATGTTATGCATGTTCCAGGTTTGAAGAAGAACTTGGTCTCGGTCGCGATGTTGGAGGACAAAGGTTATGACATTGTTTTCAGCGAGGGAAAATCTTTCCCGCGACATAAAACAACAGGTCAAACCAAGAGGATAGGGATTTGAGTTAATAATCTCTACAAGTTGGAGGTAGATAACTGCGCTACAATGATGGGCAAAGCAGAAGAAGTGGTGAGCCGGGATGAGAGCGAATTATGGCAGAGGAGATTGGGCCATCTTCACCATGGCACCTTGAAAATTTTGCAGCAGATTTCTATTGGACTTCCCAAGGGTAATCTTGCGTAGTCATATCAGTGCAAGGGATGTACTATGGGTAAGTTTGTTAAGACCACCTTTCATGAGAAGGAGAACCGTGCTTCGGTGATCCTAGAGAGAATTCACACAGATGTGTGTGGACCCTTCTCAGTTGCTTCAATAGCAAAACACAGGTATTATGTTATATTTTTGATGAATATTCTCATAGATGCTAGATCTTCTTCATGCAGAAGAAGAGTGAAAAATTCTCAAATTTCTATGAGTTTAAAGAATTGGTGGAGAAGGAGTCGGGGAAGCAAGTGAAGGCTTTGTGGAGCGAAAATGGTGGTGAATATATCTCGAATGAATTCAAAGACTTTTGTAGCAAAGAATGAATTCGAAGAGAACTCATAGTGCCTCATAACCCATAGTAGAATGGGGTCGCGGAGGAAGAACAAAACGATCATGGGTGCTTCACAAGCTATGCTGCATGACCAGGGCCTACTAATGCACTTATGGGCGGAAGTATGCAACACTGCGGTTTATGTGCAAAACCGTTTTTCTCATAGAGTGCTTGGAATGAGTACACAGGAAGAAGCTGGAGCCGACTACAGAAGTTGGGATATTTGTGGGGTACACAAAAACACCCCATAATTATCGTGTGTATTTTCCAAACAGTCGAATGACTGTGGTGTGAGGGGATATAAAATTCAATGAGGTGAAAGCCATGAAGTTGTCGCTTGAGAGGGAGCTACACTTGCATGCAGAGGAGGATCTACTTGCTCCCAAAGATGAGCCTCTAGATGTGGATCAGCCATAGGAGGAGATTCATGGAGTGGAGGAGTCCACTCATGCAGAACCAAACATCAGAATAGGCAGAAAGCGTACCATAGAAGCTGAGAGACTGAAGCTTGATGTGGCACAGAATGTAGGAGTCCCTACATCGCAGTGCAGACAGAGATAGTCACCTGATCGATTTACTAGATACATGGCTCTTATGAGCAAGTGTATCATGATAGAGCCATCTTCTTTTGAAGAAGCAGCGTAGGAGCCCACATGGGTAGATGCCATGGTGGAGGAGTATGACTCCATTGTCAGAAAATAATTCTTGGGAGATTGTTCCAAGGCTGGTTGGTAAATCAGTGGTAGGTTCAAGTTGGATCTACGAGGTAAAGTAAGTTGCTGTTGGGAGCGTCGAGCAATATAAGGCAAGATTTTTTTCCCAAGGCTTCTCACAGATCGAGGGGATTGATTATGAAGAAACCTTTGCACCTATCGCACGATATTCTTCCATAAGGACCATCCTTGTTCTCTCGGCGCAGATGGGTTGGCACATTCATCAGATGGATGTGAAGACTGCATTCCTTAACGGGATCAGATATTCAGCAGCGAGTCCCATGTACGCAGACTCAAAATAGCGCTGTATGGGCTGAAGCAAGCACCTCGTGCTTGTACACATGGATCGACAGCTATTTCACTAGACTTGGCTTCACTAAGAGTGAGGCGGATGCAAACCTATACCAAATTGTGGTGGAGGGTAAGCTTTTAATCATTGTTCTTTATGTTTATGATTTAATACTAACGGGTGATGAGAAGTTGATACAATCATGCAAGGCAGATCTTGCAAAGGAGTTTGAGATGAAGGATTTGGGCCTCCTTCATTATTTCCTTGGATTTGAAATATGGCAGTGAGGAGGTAAACTGTTTGTGTCTCAAGCCAAGTATGCTCGGGAGATACTTGGTAAGTTTCACATGGAGGACTGCAAGCCCATGGATACTCCTCTTCAAGGAAATTGGAGGAAAGAGGATGCTACATAGGTAGAGGTAGTGGATGCAACTGTTTATCGATAGTTGGTGGGTTCACTCATGTATTTAGTTAATACAAAACCAGACATATGCTATGTGGTGAACCAACTTAGTCAAGCGATGGTTAAGCCTACCAATATCTTTTCGAAGGCAGGCAAGAATTTCCCGAGGTATCTCAGGGGAACATCTGAGTATGGCTTATGGTACAAACAGATAGATGAGATGAAGTTGCATGGTTTCATGGATGCAGATTGGGCAGGTAGCCCAACGGACAGAAAGAGCACATCATGAGGGATTTTCAGTATCAGATCTACAACACTTTCTTGGTGCAACAGGAAACAAAGATCCGTGGCACTCAGTTCAATGGAAGCAGAATACATGGCAGCAAGTCAAGCTGCATGTGAGGCTATCTAGATAAGGAAGATCTTGGTCGAGCTGTTCGGTTCTCATTTAGATATGACAGTAATACAATGTGATAATCAGAGTTTCATTAAAATCTCGATTAATCATGTGTTTAATGATAGATCTAAACATATAGATATCTGGTATCATCATATCAAAGATTGTGTGTAACGGAAGATCATGTTGCTTAAATACATTCCTATGGAAGATCAGGATGCAGATATTCTGACGAAGGTGCTCAGCAGGAGAAAATTTGAATACCATAGAGGCAAGATCGGGGTGAAGGATAATCCCTATCTTGTTGAGAGGGAGTGTTGAGATTCAACAAGATAATGAGCTTAGTGAAAATTAAGCACCTTCACTAAGTGGGGCCCGCAAGCTATTTTTAGGTGTATGTCTATTTTTAGACATGGTGAGAATATTCTATAAGTTGCAGGATGCTATTTTTAGATGGTTGTTCAAATGTGAAAAATAGATGAGATTCTATTTTTAGAATATTGGGCAAAGTCTATTTACAAATCTTCAATCTAAAAATAGATGCATGTCGATTATTATTATCCCTTAATAATAATTTGACAATAAATATCAACTTATTCTCTTGGAGCACTTTATTTCAGTGAATAGATTTGGAAAATAAGTAGGCTGAAGGAATTACGCAATTCCTATGGTGGTTGGTGACTCATGCATGGAGGACTCAGTTAGAACTGAAGTGGCAAAGTTGGAAGAGTAGTTATGGGAGTTGTTATTTAGTTTAACTCAGTTAAGTGAGTTAAACTTAGTTGTGCTAGTTATATCTAGTTCTAATTGAAGATACACTAGTAATATTTTAGTGAATTAATTATTTAATTAATTCACAACTAGAGACGCACTTGCAACTGAACAAATACAACAGTTAACTACTTGCATGTTAGTTCCAGTGGAGACCCAGTGGAGAGATAGGTGAAAGGGTGAGATGGAATATCTGTTGTGACTATAATGATGCATTCAATGCATCTGACACACATTGGAGATGCCAATGAGGATTTCATAGTCAAGGCAAGGAAAATTCGAATTCATTCATAGGTCCTCTTCAACAGGGATTGCACAGTGGAGGCAGGCTGTCAGGAGGCAATAAATTGGTGCATATATATGCAAATTTTTGCATGACAGTGTGTAATGATTGTTGATTTTAATGAGAGCTTGATGTACTAAAATTTGTATGAGATTAATACATGATTCCATTGATATACACAATATATGATAGTTGGGTTTTTTAGCTTTAATATTTACCATTAAACAACTTTGTTTATGTGCGATTTATTTTTTCATGTGTTAGCAATTGGCGATTTAATTTCCACAAAGAATTAAGTGGAAGGATTTTGTATTTAACATAAGATTAATTTTTTAGATCAAGAGAATCCAGTAATATTATCAGTATTAATAAATTTCTACATGTCTCAAGATCATGCTCAGTGCTGAACACATAGTTCTGCATTGCATGGTTCAGGACAATGCTCATCCCATCCTCCAAGAATCTACACTCCAACCCAAAGAATTGTGTGCAACTCAAAAATGATACATTAGGATGAATATATACCCCCTCCTTGAACAACTCAAGGCTGCTCAGCACAGTGATAGTGTATTGCTCCAAATCAGCAATGTACTTTGACCCTAGGTCATGCAATGGTACATGCCCACAATCCTCTATCTGATGTGTTGAAATAATAGAGAGTGGAAACATATGCATACCTCTGTAAAGCTTGGGAACATCTTGTACTTCTACAAGGGTTCCTCCTTCCGGTGTGATGGATTCCCCAACTTCTGATGATGATGGTTGCTCTTCTATGGTTGCATCAGCGTTGGTACAAGTCTCCTCCTCCTCATGCATCTCCAAAATAGTGCATGGGACTCTAACTGTCAAGAGATCAAGACCACTTTTCAAAGGTGAAAGTGTTCTTTCTCCTGATGCAAGTGCTCTTGCAAAAAATGGTGGTGAAGGCCTCTTATCCCCTAATTTATTATTATCAAACTTCTTGAACAAACTTTGAGTAAAATATGCATATGCAGTCACCCTTGCATGACTCAAATGGTTGAACCACCAAATTTTTGCCTCATCCTCAAGGTGCAGCGCTGCAATCTCAACAACTTCTTCCTCTACTACTAGATGTAGTAATAAAACTGCATCCAATATCATTCCCCAAGCTCTTGTTTTGCATGAGGATGACCTATCAAAGGTAGACAATAAAAATCTATTGCCCTTTATTCTTCTATTGTTGCAAGGTCTCCTTTCTTCTTTGAGTTGAATGAACTGTGGGAGAGTTAGATTCTCCTTGAAAGCTCTAGGTTGAGACTTATATTCTGTAGGATACTCACTTAGAATATAAGTGTCCTTAATCTCCATGCTTCTTGTCCTTCATCTCCTTTCTTCGGAGTTCTATGCAATACCAGATCTTCTTTTTGCTGATAGGAAGTACATGGACCTTCCTCATCTTGAAACCCTGGTGTGGTTTCACTCCTTTTCTCCATTTTACTTTGCTTGACCTCCTTGGTGAGGTCCTTTTTAGATCTGAAAAGAGATAAGATAAACTTATTCTTTCCACCATTCTGATCTCTTTCTCCTTCTTCTTATTCTTCTGATAGCATAATGGCTAAGATTTAGAGGCCGAGCCAAGATTATGCTCCAATACCACTGTAATATTCCCAAATGGGAAAGCAACAATATATGAAAAAAATAATGGAAAGAATAGTGAATAAATCAACACACCATGATATGACACAAATGTACATCCATATTATTAAACACATCATCAAACAATAGGAAAAATATCTTGAGGATCAAGTCACTCAAGCAATACAAAACAAGCCTCTACAAGCAAAATATGCCATCACATGAGAAATAGCTACCATAAAAATGCCCTGAGATAAGACAATGCAATGTTAGGGCATAAAATTTTGCATAAATATATATCAAATAATGCTAGGAGTGAAGATCTAACCTCCTAGACACCTTTCCAAGAGAACCCGGGAAGGATTTTGAGAAATGCCCCAAAATACAAATGTTGATCTACAGCCCTAGGATTGAAGAGTTAGTGAAAACTAAAGCTTATGAAATAGAAGGCTGAAATAATATGGATCTGATGTAGATCTCCTCAAGGGTCACCTCCAATGAAAGTCTGAACCCTTCACCTATAGGAAAAATCTCTAAAAGATCCAATAGATCCTCCTTTGAAACTGCCCTCCAAAATAATGCGATTCCAAGATAAAACTGTGCTATGAATGATGGGGATAGGTTGGCCTGGTGCCAAATATCTTAAATGTGCCCAAGAACCCTCCTTGCTAATCTCCCAAGAGAAGGAATCCTTCCTCCTATGGAAAACTAGCTCAGAAAGTGGGTTTCTCAACCCTGCACTGCAACACCCTGCAACACAACGCAAAGCTGAACAAAAACTGCACTGTGGTTGAAGACTAAAGTTTGTCCAGAATGTAGGATATGTGGAAATGATAGATCAATACTCTACCAAGAGGCCTATAAATTAAATAGGTGGGATTCCCGCTTGGGAACACCCTGTGCTAAACAACACTATAGTCTTAGCTAAACAACTGAAGATAGCAACAAAGTCTAAACAGACATATCAAAATAATAATCATAGGCCCCTCCATATGGCTGCTATCCTCTTCCTTATAAACAATGTGAGCCTTCTCACCTTGGGTCCCACTCATTAGGGTTTCCGTCATCATGCAATCAATATCCCTCCAAAAATTTGTTATCTCGCCATTAATTCCACTCCTCCATAACATCGTTGCTTGATTTGGTTGAAGTTGACCAAGACTTCATGATCCAGTCCCTTTTCACACCTAAGGGTCTTCAATCCATATTTAAATGACCTCCATTCACACTAGGAGTTTTTTTTATTCATACTAAGGAGATTTATGGGCATCCATACCCTCTTATTCCTCTATCTAAGAGAAAAATCAAAATTTAATATTCCAATTAGCTGTGTGCTAATTTAGGAATATTACAGTCCTCCCCTCCCAAATGTTGCTTGTCCTCAAGCAACTGTAAGGATAGAACTGAAGAGCCTATCCTCTTCCTCCTGTAGCATCTTCATGTGATAATATCCTCAAATGAAAAAGATGTTGTCTTATCAGTAAGTCTCCAAATTGCTCCTCCCAAGTGTATAAGTATGCCTTTGGTGAAAAATCCAAATGGCTCTCATCATGAATAGGTGGAATATCCATGGAAGAAACTATGTGTGGTCTAGAGGAATTCTTGAGGCATGGAATTTAAAATATATCGGGAACAATCATTCCCATGTGAAGCCTCCATCCCTAAGTTGTCATCCACAAAAAGTGAGTCACCCTCCAACATCGCAACTCATGAAACATTTCCTCCACCTTAGGCTCCTACAAAGAAGGTGGGTTGTGTAGCTGAACATGATGGATAAAATTGTCCATCCCACAATGTCTCTCTCTCCACTTATGATAAGTGTACAGCTGTTGCTGAATATGGGCTGCAATAATGTTGCCTTCATGAGGCAAAAATGCAATAGGATCCTCAAAGACCCACTCTTTGGTTGTTGCCCAGATCATCCCATATAAAATGAATATGACATTATCATCATATGGAATCCAAATGAGATAGGTACTGAAGGTTTTACATAGTGCTGGAAGGTACCAATAGTCTCTCAAGTAGTCACAGCATAGTTTTACCAACTGCACTTTCAGAACATGATGTGGCAAGTTGTCTCCCAATAAATTTCTAGTTGTGTGTGTCATCACACTTACTACTAAATAGTAAATGGCATTGTATATCAACTGAACATATAGGAAATAGTACAACACTTTCCCAAATCCATACAAGAAATGGGTCTCTCCATCATAGATCTTGGTCCCAAAATTACCATGAAGCCCAAATAGAGGCTTGCCCTCTTGCGGATCAATGCACTGTATAGAAATGGAAAGAGAATGCAAATATCGTGTTATATAATCAATAAATGAAAAAACACAATTCTTACCATGTATTGAGAGTATACTGATAACAAGGTCCAAGAATGAGTCCTCCATAGTGGTATGACATATCTCCATGGAAAGGAATGAACCATGTGTTTCATGTAAAGCATTCTCCTTATACTTGGGAATCCAAGTCAAGAATATCATATCATGGTAATAGATGTCTCCATCCACTACTCCATCACTCTCATCTCCTACTTGTTCATCAAGTGCATCACATGTGAAGTGATCTTGGGAACACTCCATCAACAAACCCAAGCTCCCAAGTCACAATGTTTTTGTCCTTTGCAATAAGGCTCCTATCATCTCATAGCTCCATTCTTTGACATACCACATGTCAAAGGCATCAACCATAATGCTGCTATATATGGGGGATTCCTTCCAAAGTGGAAGTACCTCTTGATCCTCCAAGGCTAAGGAATATCCCCTTTCCACCATGATAGTGCCATCACCTACTCCTACAACATTATGCAAAGTATGGATGGAAATCAGTCCATATACTCCCAAGAACATCCCAAACAAAAACAACTCTTGTTGCCTCCCCACACCATCACCATATAAAATATGGGGTAACAACCTGATGGCTCACATGAAACATATCACATCACCCCAATACACCCAAACTCCTTGTTGCCATATGATGCAAGTGCCATGCCAAGGTTCATCCACCAACCAACTCTTTGAAATAGAATGTGCCATATGATGACCAAACTATTTCAATAATAACCAACACAGTCTTGCCTCATGTTGCCCAGTGTCATAAATCTGCAGGTAGCTTCCCAACCTCTTGCTCATCACCCATACAACCAATGGTGAGTGTCTAACATCATGCTCGAAATAGGTATCCCTCTAATGGAGAATACCATCCTCCCAAATCAGATTTATATCTTTTCATTTCATGGGATGTTGAAATGAAATATCCTGGAGATATCCAAATGATGACCACTCATCAATGACCATGTTGACCCCATAAGGATCCAAATAAGTGTTAGGAAAAAAATTCTCATCAAAATGTGAAGTGTTCATCAAGAAGTACCCATCATAATAATGGAAGATGCCATCCTCATAAGATGCCCTCCATCAATCCTATGCATGTAGAAAGGTCATTGGAGTGCTCCAATAATGGTTGGGCCCACAACTCATCACTGCTGCTCAATGACAGCATTGTTGATCTCCATAATGGTGCATCTTTTGTCTCAAGATCATGCTCAGTGTTGCACACATAGTTTTGCATTGCATGGTTCAGGAAAATTCTCATCCCATCCTCCAAGAATCTACACTCCAACCCCAAGAGTTTTTTGCAACTCAACAATGATACACTAGGATGACTGTATACCTCCTCCTTGAACAAATCAAGGTTGCTCAGCATAGTGATAGTCTACTGCTGCAAATCAACAATGTACTTTGACCCTAGGTCATGGAATGGTACATCCCCACAATCCTCCATATGATGTGCTAAAATAATAGAGAGTGGAAACATATGCATACATTGGTAAGCTTTGGAACATCTTCTACTACTAAAAGGGTTCCTCCTTTTGGTGTGATGGCTTCCCCAACTTTTTATGATGATGGCTTATCTTCTATGGTTGCATTAGCGCTGGTAAAAGTCTCCTCCTCCTCATGCATCTCCAAAATAGTGTGTTAGCTCCCCGTAATTTTCTATATTGGTTGAGACACAAATGGACAGGGGTAACATCAAACCAATCTTTTGAATACAAGGACCTAACCTTACTAGATTCAGAGAGGGATCTCTCTAGTAGGTGCAAAGATGTGAACTTGTTTGCTGATTGGGGTTGATTTTAGGCTAGATGTTAAGTGCAGGGTATTTTGATTGTTTTTGGTTGGGTATGATGCTCAGATGGATTTAGATAGAAAACATGGAAGATTTTTAAGTCATTGGGCAATGGAGTCTAACAAGGTCATGATAAGTTCATCAATTGTTTCAAGAGCATTTGCAGGGAAATTTTAACTTGGTTGGTAGGTCTTTGAGGGTTTGGTGGATGATGAGATGAACATTAAACTTGAGAATAAAAGCTAGTGAAGGGAAAAACTGAATCCTTAATAAATTTTTAGACTAAGGGAGTTAGAAAATCATAAGCATGGAAAGAGAATAAAAGGCATAAGTGAAAACTAATCCATTTGATTTCAAACTGAATATAGATGATTATCCAAGACAAACATTGAAATGAAACTTTAGAAAGGCAAGAAACTTATTTAACTTTCATAGATTTCATTACCAAGAGCAAAAAAAAATTAAGATGCACAAGTAGTTATAAAAATAGAAGAAGAGAGAACTTTGAACATCTAAAGTTACAACTGTGGAGGTTCTTTGAAAAAAATTTAGCTAGAAAAGGCAAAGAGCATGATTCAAAAAGACTTCTTTGACAAACCTAGGCAAAGCTGCTTTAAAGAGTTGATTCAAAAACAGAGTATATCAGTAGCAACAATATGCTAGACTAGCCATAAATCGTACTTGACACTAACTGATCTAAACCATTCAAGAAATGAACAAGCTAAGAACTTCTTAGAAAGCAAGAGATGGATTCCTTAATATATCTCAATAGAAGAAAACATTAAGGCAATGAAGGACAAACAGAAGTAAGGTGCCATCAGGAAACATTTCTTAATCTAAATTTTTTTGTCCTACTACAACATAGCAAGATGGAAAACATAATGGAAAAATAGAAAAAAATGAACATAAGAAACACTTCACCATCAACCAAGCTTATGGATCCTGCAAACAATCTCTCTCCATCAACAAGCAAACCAGGGCATGCATGAGCTCCAAGACATCAAATTTCCATGAAAAAATCCAAGAGACTATGTATATGCTTTAGCATAAGTCATAAAAATCCAAAAAAATACATAAGACCCTCATGCTCTATTTATGGAGCAAATGAGGAGGTGGAAACCCTAAGAGGCTCCTAATTTAGCCATAAATGTCATAAATGTGCTTAATGACCATGCAAGGCCCAAGACACATAAGAGATAAGATAATAAATGAAAAACACCAAAAGATAACTCCCAAATCAAATCAGAAGTGATTTTCCCAAGAAAATATTAAAAAATAATCTTGCCATAAATTTGTGTGTTTTGTTGACTTTTTAGCAAAAGACAGTCCAGGAGCGCAGTGCCACTTTTGTAGAAAATAGGCTGTTTTGCAACCAAGTTTTGGACCACTTCCCGATGTCGGATTTGGCCCTGTGATGGCTCTTTGGAAATATTGAAGAGTCTAATTTCCAGAAATACTTGAGTTGTGCTAAATGGATTCCATTTACCTGATCATAAGTCCAATCTCCCATGACTTCTCAGCGCACAGCGGCAGGCCTAAAAAGGAGGCAGAAAGGTCATTTTTGAGGTGTTTTTTGACCTTTTGAGGGGGAAAAAAAGCTCCAATTGACCTGAAATTTTGTGGGTAGAATTTTGGTGACATTAAAAACCAAAAAATATAATCTTTATCAGCTGATTATTCCCCGAAAAAGAGCGTAGCGCCTAGGGTGTTGCGCTCCTAGGGCCTCAAAATTTAAAAAACATAAAAATTTCTCCTGTGCGCAGCGCCATTTTTCAGAGGGAATTTGGAGGCCTTCCCCATGTTGGAATGAGCTACATGATAGCTCTTTGGAAATATTAACTTTTCTAATTTCCAAATATACAATTTTTTTCTTGATTCAAGTTGATTTTCCTTGTCAAAAGTTTATTTTCCCATGACTGGTCAAAAAGTGCTGAGTGTTGGTGCAAAAATGCAGAGTGCTGGTGCATACAACTTTTGGAGGCCTTCAAAAACTCCAAATTGAGTTAATTATAGCTCATTGGAAATATGGTTGAGTCTAATTTCTAAATCTACAATTTTTTTCTTGATTGAAGTTAATTTACCTGTCCAAAAACGGATTCTCCCAACACTGGTCAAAAAGTGCTGAATGTTGGTGCAGAAATGCAGAGTGCTGGTGCAGACCACGTTTGGATAAATTTATCAATTCAAAATTGATCTCATTATATATAATTTGAAATCTCTTGAATTATAGTTGTCATTTGACTTATTAAGCAAGTCATTTGGACACTCCAGCTGTGAGAAAAACTTATTTTCCCAAGGTCACTCTAGAAGTGCATAATTTATCCCGTGACACCTGTATTTTTGAAATTGATATAAAACCATGATACCTGTGTAAAAATGGAAGGAGGTTTTTCTTCTTGGCCCTATTATGGACAAATCCTCTCCGACTTTTGCAAAATTCATCTCTGTTTGGTCAGAAATACAATTTAAAGAAAAACTAGCCCTAGGTGTGATACATGGCTTGTCTCTTGGAGTGAATTCTTGGAAAATGATGGAGGCATGATGTTTATGAGCTGGTATAGAATTATTCTTGCTGACATGATCTATAAAATGAATCCTTTTCTCTTGTTCCTCCTTTTCATATCAAACCCTAGCTTAGTTGGAAGAGGAAATTAGGGTTTGGTGTGAGGATTTAGGATTGCCTTGCAGAGGGAGGGGAATGAAGGGGTTAATGTTTGTCTAAATTCTTGGGGAAGTTTTGGGGGATAGGGATAGATTTTAGGGAGTAGGGGAAAGTTTAATTTCAGGAATTGAATGAGGGGAAGGGGTCCAAAAGGTCAAAACACAGGCCTAGTCTTAAAAAGTGTCAATTTGTGGCAATAAACTAGGTTTTGTAGAAAAATGATGATTATGAGGGATAGGAGTGATGGGTAGTGTTTATGGAGGAATTTTAAGGATAGGAGGAGGTGTAAGAGCATCAAGATATAAGCCTTGTTGATTATTTAATCATGGAGGTCATGAAACCAAGAAAAGTGCCTTAAAAACCCTAGATAGGCAATGGAGGAGTTTAGGCAAAACAAAAATAGAAGGTTGAGGCCAAAGGTGGCGAAAAATACTGATAATGAGTGGCATGAGACCATGATGGGTCTTTTGGGATGGGTGAGCTGGGATTGGCATGACAGAATAATGAAATAGTGAAAATTTATCCTAAGGATAATGAAGGCCGTGAGATTTCTAGAACTCACAATTTTCATGAACTTTGTTTCTAGAAATCTAGAACCGATACTTAGTCATCTTCAGATAGTGAAAATTATGGATGACTAACATAGTGCATGGGAATCTAACTTTCAAGAGATCAATACCACTTTGCAAAGGTGCAAGCGTTCTTTCTCTTGATGCAAGTGCTCCTGCATCAAATGGTGGTGAAGGCCTCTTCTCCCCTGATTTCTTCTTGTCAAACTTCTTGAACAACCTTTGAGTAAAATCTGCATATGTAGTCACTCTTGCATGACTCAAATGGCGGAACCACCAAATGTTTGCCTCACCCTCAAGGTGCAGCGCTGCAATCTCAACATCTTCTTCCTCTACTACTGGATGTAGTAAGAAAAATGCATCCAATCTCATTCCCCAAGCTCTTGATGTGCATGAGGATGACCCATCAAAGGTAGACAATAAAAATATATTTTCCTTTATTCTTCTATCGTTGTAAGGTCTCCTTTCTTATTTGAGTTGAATGAACTGTGGGAGAGTTAGATTCTCCTTTAAAGCTCTAGGTTGAGACTTATATTGTGTAAGAAACTCACTTAGAATCTCATGATCTAAGTGTCCTTCATCTCCATGCCTCTTGTCTTCAAAAGAAAATGGCATAGCATGTTTCTTTGGAGTTCTATGCAATACATGATCTTATTTTTGCTGATAGGAAGTACATCAACCTTCCTCATCTTGAAACCCTAGTGTGGTTTCACTCTTTTTCTCTAGTTTCCTTTTCTTGACCTCCTTGGTGAGGTCCTTTTTAGATCTGAAAAGAGATGAGATAAAACTCATTATTTCCACCATTATGAACTCTTTCTCCTTCTTCTTATTGTTTTGATAGCATAATGGTTGAGATCCACAGGCTAAGCCAAGATTATGTTCCGATACAACTATAATATTCCCAAATGGGAAAGCAGCAATACATGAACACAATAATGGAAAGAACATTGAATAAATCAACACACCATGATATGAGACAAATGTACAACCATATTATCAAACATATAAGAAAATAATAGGCACAAGATCTTGAGGATCAAGTCACTCAAGAAATACAAAACAAGCCTCTACAAGCAAAATATGCCATCACATGAGAAATAGCTACCATACAGATGCACTGAGCTAAGACAACATATTTTTAGGGCATAAAATATTGCATAAAGATAGATCAATGTAGATTTTCTGTTATATATCTCAAATAATGCTATGAGTGAAGATATAGCCTCCTAGACACCTTTCCAAGAGAACCCGGGAAGGGTTTCCGGAAATGCCCCAAAATAATAATGGTGATCTATAACCCTAGGAATGAAGAGTCACTGCAAACTAAAGCTCATGAAATAGAAAACTGAAATAATATGGATCTGATGTATATCTCCTCAAGGGTCTCCTCCAATGAAAGGTTGAACCCTTCACATACAGGAAAAAGTTCTAAAAGAGCCAATAGATCCTCCTCTGAAACTACCCTCCAAAATAACGCAATTCCCAGCTGAAACTACGCTGTGAATGATGGGGATAGGTTTGCATGGCACCAAAGATCTAAAATGTGCCCAATAACTCTCCATGTTTATCTCCCAAGAGAAGGAATCATTCCTCCTATGGAAAACTAGCTCAGAAAGTGGGTTTCTCAACCCTCCACTGCAAAACCCTGCAACACACCAAAAATATGAATAGAAACTGTGCTGTAGTTGAAGAATGAAGCTTGGCCAGAATTTTATATATGTGGAAATGATATATCAATACTCTCCCAAGAGGCCTCTCAACGAAAGAGTTGGGATTCCCGCTCGGAAACACCCTGTGCTAAACAACACTACAGTCTTAGCTAAACAATTGAAGAGAGAAACAAAGTCTAAAGAGACATAAAAAAATAATAATCATAGCCCCCTCCATATGGCTGTCATCCTCTTCCTTATAAAAAATGTGAGCCTTCTCACCTTCGGTCCCACTCATTAGGGCTTCCATCATCATGCAATCAATCTCCCTCCAAAACTACATTGTCCCACCATTAATGCCACTCCTCAATAACAGTGTTGTTTGATTTGGTCAAATTTGATCAAGTCTTTCATGATCCAATCCCTTTTCACACCTAAGGGTCTTCAATCCATCTTTTTGATGACCTCCATTCAAACTAGGAGTGTCTTTTATTCCTACTAAGGAGATTTATGGGCCTCCCTACCCTCTTATTCCTCTATCTAAGAGCAAAATAAAAATGTAATATTCCAATTAGTTTTGTTCTAATTTAGGAATACTGTAGGAAAGTTGTTGATATTGTGTGTTACTAGTCGAGAGTTCGAACTACAACATAACATGTAGGTAATTTTTTTTAATTATATTCAGGGATTTTTTCAAATGATTAGCAAGTTCTAGTGACCGGTGTCGAAATCTGGTGGCCCCATTGAGGGGTGCCCGTAAATGGTAATTTTGTCGAATATTTAACCCTTTATATAGTTCATTATGGTTTTTAGAGATTATTGAATTTATTATCCAAATTGGAATCCAGAAGAAGTTGTATAATTAGAACTCAAAGATGAATGTATTTAGAATGGATTGACAAAGATTTGAATCATATTTGATTATGAAAACCTCTTGTGTGTGTTTGGAAAATTCACAAATCTGTAGAAAATTTGAATAACTGATATATTATTCACTGAGATTCTCCTGATCACACACTATTTTATCTTCATGCACAATACAAAATCTCTTCTACCATTGATCATTACATACGGAAATAAAATCAATTTCATGCGCACATTAAAACCATAAACAATCACACATATGAACACAATATTTCATTGGAAAGCTTAAAGCTAAAAACCCCAACTATATGTATATTATATGTCATAAAGATCATGTAACAATCATTGTACAAAGCTCCTCACAAGCTCTCAGCACAACCTCCAATTGCTACACACTAATCAAGCTAGATCTAGCAAAACACATGTTCCAATCTCTACCACTTGATAGCCAGCCTCTATTGTGTAATCAATGTTGTAGGATGGCTCATTAAATAACATAAACCACTTGGCTTGTACTGCGCAATCCTCATGGGCTCCTCCAATCACTGGTAGTTGCAAATATGCAACAGTATAGTCACAACTAATAGTTAACCTGCTCTTTCACCTATCTCTCTGTGGTCTCATGAAGCCCATCCATGCACTAAAGTTAGCGGATGTATTCCTTTGAATTGATTAATAATTTTATAATTAGTGAATTAATTAATAATTAATTCACACCCTCTTCTATAGTGTATTAATCAGTTAGACTAATACAGCTTGCTCAACTATATTTTAGATTAACTGTTGAACACATCTCATTAACTCCTCAATCAGCTCCACCAAACTTTGTCACCTGAGTTCTAACTGAAGTCTCCATGCAATAACTCCAATAAACCCTCAGGAATAGGTAATTCCTTCTGTCAGTTGCATGTGCCACATCTGTGCACTTAACTGAAGTGCTCCAAGAGGATAAGATAATGTTTAGAGTCCAAATATTATTAAGAGCTAATAATATTCGACATTTCTATTTTTAGACTGGCAATCTAAAAATAGATTCTACCCAGTATGTCTAAAAATAGAAGTCCATCTATTTTTTTTCAACTTGACCAACCATCCACAAATAGCATCCTGCAACTCATAGAACATGATCCATATGTCTAAAAATAGACTTTGCGCCAAAAATAGCCTACGGGCCCACTTAGTGAAGGCGACTCTTTTCACTATGCTCATAATCTTGTTGCAATCTAAACACTCCCTCTCAACAAGATAGGGATTATCTGCCACCTCGATCCTGCCTCTGTGGTATTCAAATTTGCTCCTGGTGAGTGCCTTCGTCAAGATATCAGCATCCTGATCCTCCGTAGGAATGTATGAAAGTAACATGATCTTCCGCTGCACACAATCTCTGATATAATGATGTTGGATATTAATGTGTTTAGATCTATCATGAAATACCGGATTAACCGAGAGTTTAATGCAACTCTAATTATCACAATAAATCATAGTAGGATCTAAGTGTGAACCGAACAACCCGACCAGGATCTTCCTCATCCATATAGCCTCGCATGCAGCCAAACTCGCTGCCATATACTTGGCCTCTGCTGAACTGAGTGCCACGGATATCTACTGTTGTACAAAAAGCATTGTCGACCCGATACTGAAAATCCCTCCGGATGTGCTCTTTCGTAAAATTTAGGCTCCCCCCTTGTCTGCATCACGTAAAATACCTGCTTCACCTCATCAAAATGTACGCTCCCATAATCACGCATCTCGATGTGCCCTCGGTATATCTCCCAACCCTTGCTTCCCACCTTCCAAGAAACTTGGTGAGCTTAACCATAGCTTGTAAGAAAATCTGGTTAAAGCACGCAGCATATGTCGGGTCGATATTGTTAACCAGATACATAAGCGACCCCACCAATTGTCGATAAACGGTGGCATCTACCTCTTGCTGATAGCATCCTCCTTCACTCCAACCTCCCGGGGAAAGGGTATCAAATAACATGACCGCCATGTTGAACTATCGGTATCTCTCGGGCATACTTACTGAGAAACAAATAGTCCACCACTGCGCTGCCAAATTTCCAATCCCAGGAAATAATGAAGGAGGCCCAAGTCCTTCATCTCAAACTCTTTTGCAAGGTCCTCCTTGCATGAGAGTATCAACAGCTCATCACCTGTCAAAATCAAATCATCTACATAAAGTACAATGATCAGCAACTTACCCTCCACCACAATCTGGTATAGGTTAGGATGCGCCTCACTCTTGGAGAATCCAGGATTCGGTAAATAGCGCCGATAAAATATGTGCCAAACACGAAGAAGCTTGTTTCAACACATCTGAATAATATATGTGCAGGCTTTGCACATAACAATACTCGGTAGCGAAGATCTCAGAACCTTGGTCGCTCATATACTGTCTCAATCACTCATTGAGGAACGTGGTCTTCATCCATCTAATAAAATGTGCCACCCCATCGCGGCCCGAGAGAGCAAAGTCCATCCATATGGAAGAATACCTTGCGATAGGTGCAAAGGTCTCCTACGTAACAAATCCTCCAATGCAGCAGAAAACCTCGGGAAAAAATCTTTGTAGCACCTCACACTCTAGTCGACTACACACTTCACTTTGTGGAGTCCATCTCGAACCTGCTTGATTCCCTTCTGACCTCGGGACAATCTCCAATAACATTTGATACCAAACAATCGAATCATACTCTTCCACCATGGCATCTACCCATGCGGGGTCCTCCACAGCTTCCTCGAAAGAGGATGGCTCTGTCATGATACACTTACTCATAAGAGCCATGTATCCAGTATACCAGTCAGGTGACTATCTCTGTCTGTGTTGTGATGTAGGTGCTCCTACAACCTTCTCTGCATCTTGAGCCAGTCGCTCAGCTTCTGTAGTGCGCTTCCGCCCTCTGATGGTTGGCGCTGCCTGAGTGGTCTCTTCCACTCCATGAACCTCATCTTGTGGTTGATCCACATCCTGAGACTCATCCTTAGGAACTAATAGCTCCTCATCTACATGCAAGTGTGGCTCCCTCTCAAGTGAACACTTCATGGCTTTCTCCTCATGAAATTTGATATCCCGTCGCACAACAGTCTTGCGACTATCTGGAAAATACACACGATAGTTGTGTGGTGTATCAATGTACCCCATAAATATCCCAACCTCTGCAGTCGGCTCCAAATTCTTCCTGGCATCCTTCGTCACATGGATGTAAACAGGTGAACCAAAAATCCTCAAATGGGAAATATCAGGCTTCTTACCAGAAAATGCCTCCTCGGGTGTACTCATGCCAAGTATCCTGTGAGGACAAAGGTTCTTCACATATACTGCAGTATTGCATGCCTCAACCCACAAGTGTATGGGAAGGCCCTAATCATGCAACATCGCCCATGTAGCACCCATGATCGTTTTGTTCTTCTGCTCAGCAACCCCATTCTGATGTGGGTTATGAGCTACTATAAGCTCTCTTCAAATTCCTTCTGTGCTGTAAAATTCCTTGAATTCACCAGAGATGAATTCACCACCATTGTCACTCCTGAGAGCCTTCACCTGCTTCCCTAATTATTTCTCAACCAATGCCTTGAACTCACAGAACTTTGAGTATGTCTCACTCTTCTTCTGCATGAAGAAGATCCAACACTTACGAGAAAAATCATCAACAAATATCACATAATACCTGTGCTTTGCTGTCGAAGCTACTGAGAAAGGTCCACACACGTATGTGTGAATTCTCTCAAGGATCGTCGTGGCGCGACTATCCTTCTCGTGAAAGGTGGCTTTCACAAATTTTCCCAAGGTACATCCCTTGCACTGATCTGACTGCGCAAGAGTACCCTTAGGAAGCCCAGTAGAAATCTGCTGCAGTATCTTCAAAGCTCCATGGTGAAGGTGGCCCAATCTTCGGTGCCACAACTCGCCATCATCCCGGCTCACCACTCCTTCTGCCTTGCCTGCCATTGCTGCACAGCCATCTACCTGCAATTGATAAAGGTTCTTAACTCGAACCCCTATCCTCAGGGTCTCACCAGTTGCCTTACTGCGCAGGAAAGCCTTTCCCTCGCTAAAGACAACATCATATCCCTTGTCTTCTAACATCACCAGAATCGAATTCTTCTTCAATCCTGGAACATGCAGCACTTCCTTCAATACGAAGGGTTTACCAGACTCCCTCTCAAAGGAAATGGTACCAATATCGGTCGCACTGTATCTACCATCATCGCCCATCTCGATGTGCACTCCAAGATCTTTCTCATCCAGATCAGTAAATAAATCTCGATCTCCTGTCATGTGAAAAGACGCACCACTGTCCAGAAACCACACTACGTATAGGCTAGACCAATCATGTTATTGGTGAAAAATCTAGCTCAGCTGGGGCTAAGGCCTCTCCATTTGTGGTCCCGATGCTTTGCTTATTTTTATTCTTCTATGGACAACTAGTGGTGTAATGTCCATGTTGGTGACAGTGAAAGCACTTCGCCTTGGACATGTCCTGATTCTTGCCTTTTGCACCAGAATGAGAAGCTTTCTTGCTCTTCCCCTTATTTTATTTGGCAGCCAAAGTGAAATTCTCTTCATCAGAGTTCTTTGATGAAGATCTGTCCCTGGTACTCCGCCTTATCTCCTCTTGCACAAGATTCGACCAAAGTTTCTCCCATCCTGGCAATTTCTCCCGACCATTGACAGAGTCCTGATAGGAATGCCAACTCTTCGGAAACCCAAGGAGAGCCAAGCTCACCAAGTCCTCGTCATCTACAGTCACCCCCACACTTCCCAGCTCATCCCTGCATTGGATGAACTTCGTGAGGTACTTGGGCATACTGTCGCCTTTCTCCATTTTTATGTTCCTGAGTTTATCCTTGAGCGCCAACTTCCTCTAGAAGCTCTTGCTTTGGAATAAGTCTATCAAGCTTTCCACATCAAGAATGGAGAAGCCTTACCATGAAGGCTGGACACTATGTGATCCTTCACACCTTCCAACAGAATTCTTTGACACTTTTAATATTCTTTTCCATCGCGTCCGTCACAGCCGACATCACTTTAAGTAGGTTTTGGAATTTCTGCATCTATGAACTCCTTGACCCCATGTCATCCAACACTACCTCCATCCTATCACTTCCATGCAATATAATTTGAGCTGCCCTCAGGTCCTTCTCCAATCGCAATCCATTGAAGACATCTCCTTTGACCTGAAAACACTCACATGGTTAATTCCACCATTTCAAAAACTCAGCAGCTTCAATTTTTGTAATTGCTCAATGATCAATATTACTCTTTGATACCATGTAAATTTGAATCTATTTGATATATTATTCACCGAGTTTCTCTTTATCACACACTATTTTAGCTTCATGCACAATACAAAATCTCTTCTACCATTGATCATTACATGCGAAAATAAAATCAATTGCATGCGCACATTAAAACCATAAACATTCACACATATGAACACAGTATTTCATGGGAAAGCTTAAAGCTGAAAACCCCAACTATCTGTATATTATATGTCATAGAGATCATGTAACAATCATTGTACAAAGCTCCTCACAAGCTCTCATCACAACCTCCAATTGCTACACACTAATCAAGCTAGATCTAGCAAAACACATGCTCCAATCTCTGCCACCTGATAGCCAGCCTCTATTGTGTAATCAATGTTATAGGATGGCTCATTAAATAACATAAACCACCTGGCTTGTACTGCGCAATCCTCATGGGCTCCTCCAATCACTGGTTGTTGCAAATATGCAACAGTATAGTCACAACTAATAGTTAACCTGCTCTTTCACCTATCTCTGCACTGGTCTCCACTGAAACTGTCCATGCACTGAAGTTAACTGATGTATTCTTTAGTTGATTAATGAGTTTATAATTAGTGAATTAATTAATAATTAATTCACACCACTCTTCACTAATGTATTAATCAGTTAGACTAAATACAACTAGCTCAACTATGTTTAGATTAGTTAAATTGAACACAACTCCATTAACTCCTCAATCAACTCCACCAAACCCTCTCACATGAGTTCTAACTGAAGTATCCATGCAATAGCTCCACTTAACCATTAGGAATAGTGTAATTCCTTCTGTCAGCTCCTGTGCCACATCTGTGCACTTAACTGAAGTGCTCCAAGAGAATAAGATAATGTTTATAGTCCAAATATTATTAAGAGCTAATAATATTCGACATATCTATTTTTAGACTGACAATCTAAAAATAGATTCCGCCCAATATGTCTAAAAATAGAAGTCCATCTATTTTTCCAACTAGACCAACCATCCACAAATAGCATCCTACAACTCATAGAACATGATCCATATGTCTAAAAATAGACATATTCTAAAAATAGACTTTGCGCCAAAAATAGCCTGCGGGCCCACTTAGTGAAGGCGACTCTTTTCACTAAGCTCATCATCTTGTTGCAATCTCAACAAAATATATTTCAAGTAATTTGGATACATGAGGGAAAAAGGGTCTGAGGAAATTTTTGAGTGACCAAATTGCGGTTACAGTTGAAGTAGAGTTTTGGGACAATGGTATGACAGTTAATAGGAATATTGACATGAATTTTATGACAATTGAGATGATTTCAAGTTGTATGGAAGTGGTTGTAGGTTGTATGGAAATAATTGTGGCAGTGGAAGAGATAGTGGCAACTATATCAATATGTATTGATTGAACATTAGTACATTACTTATGATTCTGTTATATATTATGATCATGGATCCAATTTGAAAATGTGATGAATTAGACGTCCCCAAAGAAGTAGAAGAAGAAGGTTGGAGCCCCAATTAGGTTGGAGCCTAGAGTAGGTTGGAGCTCACTCATCCATGAGGTTAGATCATAAATAAGATTGTAGACTATAGTGAGTATTTTCTTGCATTATTTGAGGTCGGTGCCTCAATATGTTTGTAGTCTACTGCAAGTTGCCACTTGCATATTTTGGGGGTATTTTTCTCTTGCAGGTTGGGGCCTACAAATTGATGTAAAATAATTGAAGGCTGAACAAATAAGAGTTTGTGGTTTTCTCCCATTTGGATTTCCACCTAAAAAACATTTTTGTCTCCTTGTGATGTGATGTTTTATTTATTTTTTCTATTTATGTTTCATATGCCAGATGATGCACTAATAACTTATGAGATAATTTCTATGATAATTTCTTAATGAATTTAGGGTTAATTAAGACTGAGAAATTGTAAAATTTTCTTCACACTTATTCACCCCCCTCTCAGTGTGACATTTGCGCCAAAAATTGGTATCAGAGCAAGTGCCTTCAGTAATGGCTAGCTATTGGAAGGTCGAATATCAAGGAGACATGGCCACTACCAAAGCAGTAGGGAAGCTCCATATGTTTGATGGAACCAACTATGCATTATGGTAGATAAGAATGGAGACATATCTCATCTCCCTAGGAGAAAAATTTTGGAAAATTGTGAACATGGAATATAAACTCACTAATGTTATTCCAATAGATGCAGCAACAGAGAAGGAAGTTTACACACATAATGCAAAAGTAAAGCATGCTATCTGAAGTGGATTAGCAAATTCAGAATTCATCAAAGTCACAAAATGCAAGTCAGCTCATGAGGAATGGAATAAACTTCAAATTTATTATGAAGGTGATAAAAAAGTTAAAGAAGTGTGATTTAAAGCTCTTAAAGGACAATTTGAAAGTTTTAATATGGAATATGATGAGAACATTGCTTCATATTTCTTTCGTGTAGACAACATATTTAACTCCATTGCAGGACTCGGTGAAGATGTATTTGATAGTTCTAAGTTATGTTGTTCAAAACATTTTGTGATCACTCCCATCAAGATTCAACCCTAAAGTCTCTTCCCTTGAGGAACTAACAAAAGATGACAATATTGCAATATATCAGCTCCATAGACCTCTTTCCACATATGAATTGAGAATCAAAGAAGTGTGCATAGATTCAAATTCTAAAGTGCACATAGATTTAGAATCTTGAAGTGCGCAAGGATTTAGGAGCCAAAGTGCACAATAATTTAGGAGCCATAATGTGCAAGGATTTAGGAGCCATATTGCACAAGGATTATGGAGCAAGGGATCAATAGTCATACAGAAAGATGAGACTATCTTTAACAAATATCAATTAGGCAAGCTGATATCAATTGTAGAGTTGAGATTAGTAAGGAGAAGCCTTCTGCTTTCTCATAGACAGATTGTTTCCTGCAACGGAATCATGAATTTTAATAGATCCATTTGCTCAAAGAAAAATCGATAAAATACCATAACAAAAAAATAAGGTTTTTCCTTGTGGGTTTCTCGGGTAAAAAAAGCGTGTGCATGTGTTTTTATCTCAATTATTTTTTGTTGCATGTTGCAACTTAAGAAAATTTGTATCTTGGTGAAAATAAATTTTGTTTCAGTTTTTAGTTTCCTTATTTTTAGTAATTCATATATGTAGTGCACATAGTTTCAAGAAAATTAACATGGTATCAGAGCCACGCTCTGCATAAAAACAAAGCACTAGGATTGTTCAATAAGTTAACAACACAAATAAATTAGTAGGTTTGTGTTAGATTTGGAAGAGAATTATTTTGTGACAACAATATGTAGTTCCAAGAACTAAGGGTAGCTCAATATATGGAGGGAGCATATCGCAGTAGTGTTGGAAGATAATGAGGTACTAGAATTTGTGAAGATCCACTGAAAATTTGGCCTTGTGAGATCCATGATTATTGATCCAACATAACATGAATGACATCAGGGCCAAGAAAATCATCCTTGAGGTGGTAAAAGGTCATATTATCCCTCATATCCATGGGAAGATGAAAAAAAATGTGGTGTGTAAATTCATCTTGGTTTTTTATCAGGTATCCATTGATGATAAGAATCTTTTTTGGAGGACAAGCTAAGAAATATCTGAATGAGCAAAGGAGAGCCCATTAATACATATATTTTCAAGTTCATTTAGGTTTGGAGTAAACCTAAATGAACCACTAGAACCACCACCGAGGGTCCTAACCCAGGTTTGGATGTTCAAGGTTTGCCAACAAACCCCTATACTACTGGCCCTTTCGGTAGTGACCTGCTTGCGCAGGCAAAAGTCTCACCCAAAGTAGTATGGGTGGGTGCTGGAACCAGGTTTCCGCACCCTGGGAGAGGGTAGGTAAGTCAAGTCGAGCTGCGCTCACCCTGATTTTGACTTGATATGGTATCACAAAGCCTATATTCCCTTTGCATCCATGTGCGTAATAGAAATATTACTCACAGAAATCAACAGATCAAGAATTCATATAAAAATACACAACTTATTTCAGATACTCTTGTATGAAGAAAGTAGAACAAACCCAAATCGCAGCATAAATAAGTACATAAGTATGCTTGCAACTTAAATCAATAACACAACAAAATATACTAAGTAATCAAGACGTCACAGATTCATATCACAGTAATTCCAGTGGATTCAGATAGGCAACAATACTTCCGCATTCATTAATCTTTCCAATCTACTTACAAAAACCCCAAAAACCCAACCTACGCACACAACAACAAGACAGAGGCCCTCTGCGCACACAACAGTAGGAGTCCTTACCAAAAAACCCTGACCAGATCTATCAATTTTCACTTAGTGCCAATCTCTTATCATTCTTAGCTTCTCCTACAACTCAAAAAGGTTCAACTACTTATACTATTTTAGCCTATGCATACAATGGTCCACAAACCATGGTTTGTAGACTCTTGGTCTACCCTTGACCCACTTACAATGCTTTAGGGGCTTTGACCCACCCCAAAACCCCTGCGTTAGACTAAATATAATCAAAATTATACAAAATGGACCAGTTTTGCAGCTTTGTAGGAGACCCTGTTCCAACAATCCCCCAACACAATCTTGTGAATTGTCCCGAGTCACTGAGCTGGTAGGTTCATCATTTGCGTCTTCACAGCTCCCATATTCTTTCCTGGTGGGTTGATAGGTCCTATGAAATATATGGCCCACTTATCAAATGCTTGTAGAGCCATTTGTGGTTGAAGGGGCATTTCATCCTTGCAGGATGGCCTCCCTGTTCGTTGGCACGTATCGCAAGTTTTACAATAATCATGGGAATCATGATGCAAGGTAGGCCACCATAACCTAGCCCTCAAAACCTTTTGCGTCGTTTCTTTCCCTACATAGTGACCTCCTGCTACTCCGTCATGAGCTTCTGCCAATATAGTGTGCCTTTCATGCTCCAAAACATATCTCCATAATAATTCATCTGCTCCCATCTTATATAATTGACCTGCAATTATGGTAAAATCTTTTGCTTGAGCGATTAGCTCTTTCTTCTGTTTCATTGAATACTCTGGGGGAGCCATCCCGGTAATCAAGAACTGAATGATATCAGCGAAGTGGGCATCTACTACCTTAATAGCAAACAGCTGCACATCCGGTAATCCGTCTTCTAGGTTGGTTGGCTCTTCGCCACTCTCTATTCTTGAGAGGTGATTTGGCCCAGCATTCAACTTTCCCATCTTAACAATGATTTCAAATTCATACTCCTGAAATAAAAATAACCATAGGTAGATGTTTCCCCCCAAGACAGGCTTATTTACCAGGTACTTCAAGGCTAAATGGTTTGTAAACATTTTGAGGTGTCCTCCTAATAAGTAATGTCGATATTTTTGCAAAGAATACACCATGGCCAACCCCTCCTGCTCTGTAGTGGAGTAATTACGTTCAGTGCCCGAGAGTTTCCGACTTGCAAAGGCAACCGGATGATCAATGTCTCCTTCTCCTGGCTACGTAAGGATAGCTCCGAGAGAAATTCCCGATGCATCAATGTGGACATGAAGGATCTTCTCCCAATCAGGAAAGATGAGAATAGGTGTCGAGACCATCTTTTCTTTAAGTAACTCAAAGCTCTTTTGACATTTGTCATCCCAAAATAACAAAACATCCTTTTTGAAGAATTTTTCCATAGGGGCCGTGATCAGTGCGTAGCCTTGAATGAATTTTCAGTAGTAGCCTATGTGCCCAAGGATCGATCGCAGTTGTTTCTCCATTGTTGGTACTGGCAAGTTGATGATTACCGCAATCTTAGCAGGGTCCACCATCATCCCTTGTTGACAAACTATATGGCTGAGCATGATACCAAAAGGTACACATAAGATACACTTCTTGATATCTAAGGAAATTTGGTGCTTTTGGTAGGCATCCAACATCATGCGCAAGTTGGATACATGCACCTTTAGCAGGTTGAACCCGGTCCAATCATCGAAGTATACTTCTAGGAACTTTTGGATGAATTATTTGAACACCGCAGATGAATTCTTTGAACACTGCAACCACTACCCTTGAAAAAATCATAGGGGAATCTTTGAGACCAAACAGCATGACAGTATATTGAAAAGAGCCCCATTCTATGGCGAACATAGTTTTGCTACGGTCTTCAGGAGCGATTCTAATCTGATGGTACCCGGAGAATCTGTTCGTAAAGGAGTACGCTTCTTGTCCCCCTACGCTATCCAAAATTTTGTTTGAGAATGGTGTAGGGAATGGGTCATGAACACAGGCGTCATTCAACTTGTGTAGGTCCATGCAGATCTGAATCTCCCCTTTAGCCTTTTTCTCTTGAACCACCATCGGGCTAACCCAGTTGGACTGTTCAACAGGTTTGATGATACCTGCAGCGATCATTTTATCAAGCTCTTCCTTGAATTTTTTCTTATACTTGGGGTTCAACCTATAGGGTCACTGTTTTATGGGCCAAGCATCTGGTTTGAGAGTGATATGCATGAATCCTAAGTCCCCTATGATCCCCTTTAGTTCTAAATTTTTTTTTGGGAATAAGTCCTGGTACTCAGTGAGTAACTCGACCACTTTGCTTACTGTATTTTCATCCCAATAGTCCCTAATCTTAGCCAACTTAGGATGTTATTCTGTCCCAATATTGACTTCGCACAGCTTGAGGGGCTTAGTGACATCCACCTCTTACAGCGGGGGTCCTACAACGGGGCACTCTCCTTCCGACTTCGGGATAGAGACAGACCGTGGGTCTTCTTCACTTTCTTCCCTTATCAAGCTGCGGCAATTGAAAAAATCCTGCATCTGCGAGTCCCATGTTGGAACCCCGAATGCTTCAATGGAGCTAGGCTCTTTGAACACAAATGTATCTATACCCTACAGAGCTTCTTCAAGCACTTCTGACCCCCCTATGAGTCCAAATGTCCCTAAGAATTCATCCCTCAGTGTTTCCCAGTGGCGGGTGCGTTGATGTAACTCCGCATCCAGGTACCATGCAATCGAGATTGGACCTAACGTGTGAATGAACAAGTGAACCCATTCTTCCATAGCCCAGTCACCCCATGCCTTGATCTAGGCTAGCAAGTGGTTACGCGGGTCCCCTGGGCCAAGGAACATATCGACCGCACCCTTACCGGAGGCTCAAATCAAAGGATCATCATGTCTCGATAATCCTTAAAGTCCTGGAATGCCTATTTGTGTGTCTCCCACCGTCTCGCAGGCATTGCATGCATCGCTAGATTAAGGGCCTATATCCTCCATTCTCTGGGAACCTCGGCTTCGAATGTTCGCAAAAATTCCCTAATGCTACCAGAAACATCAAAGTAGGGTAGGTCTCTTACCTCTAAGGAAATGCAGCGGAAGTCCCTGGTGACTCGAAGACATCACAGTGCTGAAGCATCAAGCAACCAGTTTTGCCAATTCTCCATCTCCCCATCAGAGTCAGAGAAGCATTCACTGTCCTTTTCCCAGCAGAGTATGCCTTCTACCGTGGAGTTGATCCAATCTTGGTCCTGCACAGTCAACTTGTAAATGTGATCCATCTCCTCTTCATCGCACACTGGCTCTGTATATCGTTCACCTTCTGCAGGATCTGATGGTACTATCACCCTTGTGCCATTATTCTCAAACACCATGCTTCTCTTTTTAAGGTTGATGATACCGCCCATATCTATGGCCTAGTCCAACACCAAGAGAACAGGGTAGGGGTCTGCATCTTCTACAATTTCTATCACTTCAAAGTCTACTCGGGCTTTTACTCCTGCGATATCCATCATAATTTTAGACAACCTCCCTAGCAGGATGATTTTTTGTTGATTTTCCATGAGCTGCTGAATCTTTTACCATTTCAAATTAGTCTCTCCCATTCGTTGCCAAGTCTGCTTAGGTATCACGTTTGCATCCAAGCCTAGGTCAAAAATAACTTGGCTCATTTCGTAGTCACCGATCTGCGCAGACAACTGCATTTCTCTTTCGGTGTGTTTCTTATACCTGTATATCTTGTGCACATCCTTGACTTCCGGGGTTAGATTGGGTCATGTTGCGTAGCTATCTATTAATGCCTAAAGGTTCTCCACAGCCTTTGGGTTGCGCAATAGTTTCATACATGCCTGTAAAAAGGGCTCAACCTCCTCATCTGCCTTGAGGTTCGCAGGTGGCCGAGCAGTAGTTTCCTCTGTCTCAGCAAAGTCCTTGCAAGCTGTGATAAATGTTTATTTCCCCCTTTTTAGTTCCAGGCCTTCTTTTTTGATAGCGGCTTGACAAATCAGAGGTTCCATCGCAACCTCCTCCTCAAGCCCCCTGGTGGCCATCCTGCTGCGTGTCACCACATTCACACTCGGATCTTTGTTTCGTAGCTCAGCCTTAACTCTCTGCACATTCTGCGTAGGTGTTGACTACTTTTCCGACATTTTCACTATCAAGATCGGGAAATATTCAATCGCATGGTCCAACTGTCTGCAATATCGGTAGGATTGTCTAGTGGGGTTTAGGAAATCCCTTACAAAGTTTCCTACTTCTCCACAGTTATAGCAGATTAGCTGACCTCATCCCTATCCTTCACTTCCACCGTGTCCTCCTCCCCTGCCCCTTGATGGGGAGCCACCTATACCTACGGGGGTCCTTGGTGACGCAGGTTCTGACTGTGCTCTGTATAATTTTCCACGATCAATCATCAAATCATATGTCCGGCAGTTCTATTTTTCATGTCCCACCAATCTGCAAAACTTACACCATTGCTTCTTTACCTCTGGAACGTATGCAGCTATGCGGGGACAATGGTTAGTATCATGTAACTCTGTGACGTGACAATCATCGCACCAGAGCACTCGCCCACTAGGTCCTGTAGCTTCCCTAGGGCGCAATGGGCTAGGTCCCCCGGCCTACACATAATCTTCTAATAGAGGACAATTATCCTTAGTATGGCCATTCACCCGGCATCGTATGCACCATCTTTCGGGGATAGCTTCTGCCCCTCGTTCCTTTCACAGGTTCTAGATCTCTACATGCATCGCTTCCAGCTATCCCTGGATCTGTTGGATGCCCAGCTGAGTCTCGTCCCCAGGTGCAACTTCTAACTTCATGGCACCTTCCAAGGCTTTCTACTGCGATTTGAAAGTTTGGTGCCCCATATGTACACGCAGGTGAGGCATAAACATAGCAATAAACCATTTTGTGTGCTATTTGTAATCATATTGGAATCCCCCTTCTCTGATCACCTTCTTTAGTTGTTGATCGGCCTCCCACACATATTCAAAAGGTCCTTTCTTGAAATCCTTTAGGTCAACCATGATTTGGGAGTAGAACTTAGGTTTTTTGAACTATTGTTTCAGGGCGTTCTTAATCTCTTCAATGGTTGCATTTGCGTTTTGGCTTATGTATCCCATGTACCAGTCCAAAGCTCTTCCTTCGAAAGAAAGGGACAGCTATGCCCTTTTCACCACATCACTAGCCACATTCTGCACAGTCCATACCGATCCTGCAACAAACCAGAACTGATCCATGTCTTCATCCCCCACACCCTTAAAGTTTGAAAATTTCATGTGCGCGGCCATGTTGTCTTCCGGTAGTGGAGGGGTCGGCGAATTCTTACCTCTAGGCTGATTTGGAAGTGGTGTGGCTGGAGGACTCTGCAAAGCTTCTTCCCTTACTGGAATGTAGACCAATCGATCTCCCTCTAGGTTGGTCCTATAGTACTTGCCACTCCGTGTTGTGCTCCTGTCCAGATCAGAGGTCATTCACTCGGTATGGCTACATAGAATACTCTTTTTGCATAGTAATATCTTGATTAGCAAAGGCAACATCTTCAGAAAATTACCTTGAAAACCCGTAAATAATCTTCGCTCTACTTCAGAGTAGGAGACAAACTGATCAATGGCAAATTCTTTCACAAATCCACCTAACACGTTGTCCACCCAATGGTCCACTATGCAAGTGATGGTATTATCAGTATTTTATAGCTGTTGGATTAGTTCGGGGGTCCACTCTGTGATCCGCTTGTCCTTCGAACAATTCTGGAACTCTACCAGTCTTGCGAACCACTCCTGGAGCTTGATCGCAATCATTACAAAGAAGATCTCATAGATCTCTATGAAGATTTACTTATTCTTCCACTCTTCGGTGGTCAACGTCTTATTGCGGTTTTATTTTATGCCAAATTCCTGAACTTGTTGTTCAAACCATTCATCAATTTCCTTTCTCTCCGGCTTCTAGTACGGCCTTGGCATTACCCAATCCCTCTCTCAAAATGCTCTAGGTCCTGACAACGGAACTATTTGTTGGCTCGAGGGATCTTGACCCAAGTTTAGATGTTCAAGGTTTGCCAACAAACTCCTATACTACTGGCCCTTTAGGAAGTGACCTGCTTGCGTAGGCCAAAGTCTCACCTGAAGTAGTATGGGTGGGTGTTGGAACCAGGTTTCCGCACCTTGGGAGAGGGTAGGTAAGTCAGGTTGAGCTACGCTCACCCTGATTTTTACCCAATCCGGTATCACAGAGCCTAGATTCCCTTTGCATCCACGTGCGTAGCAGCAATATTACTCATAGAAATCAACAGATCAAGAATTTATATAACAATACACAGTTTGTTTAAGATATTCTTGTATGAAGCAAGTAGAACAAACCTAGATCGCAACATAAATAAGTACACAAGTATGTTCACAAATTAAATCAATAACACAACAACACATACTAAGTAATAAAGATGTCACATATTCATGTCACAGTAATTCCAATGGATTCAGATAGGCAACAATACTTCCACATTCATTAATTTTTTCGATCTACTTACAAAAACCCCAAAAACCCAACCTATGCACACAGCAGCAGGGTCCACACATAGCAGGACAGAGGCCCTCTGTGAACACAGCAGCAGGAGTCCTTACCCAAAAGCCCTAACCAGATCTATTGATTCACACTTAGCAGCAATCTCTTATCATTCTTAGCTTCTCCTACAACTCAAAAAGGTTCAATTACTTATACTATTTTAGCCTTTGCATCCAATGGTCTGTAAATTGTGGTTTGCAGACTCTTGGTCTACCCTTGACCCACTTACAATTATTTAGGGGCTTTCACCCACCCCAAAACCCCTGAGTTAGACTAAATATAATCAAAATTATACAAAATGGACCAGTTTTGTAGCTTTGTAGGAGACCCTGTTCCAACAGAATGAGTCAGCTGGAGTGGGAAAGATGGTAGCAAACAAAGATCTTGTGAGTCTTGCACTACTGGAAGTTTATGAATCTTGAGAGAATTTCCAACATGCAGTCAGTGGTAGAGAAAATCTTCCCAAATAGGAAAGGTTGTGGGGAGACTATGTATAAGAAGAAATTTGGAGGGGGACAAGAGTTGAAGGTTCAACAAAGATAGAGAAAAATCAAAACTTTTCCTTGGCATTCCAAGGGTAATAAGGGCCAAGGGAAGGTCAAGTACAATTAGGATGGTGAGAAGAGGAAGAAATAGCTGAGCAAGATCAAATGATTCCATTTCCACCTATTTAGGCACTGCCACTAAGTGTCCTAATTGGGAGAAGGGGTCCAATAAGGAACATGTGAATGCATCAGCTAACTTAAATATGTTTTCTTCTCAATTCAAGAAATAATTATCATTAATAGCTTTCATGGCAAGCTCAGTAGGCAGTAGTGTATGGTACATTGATTCTGAGAATCCTTCCACATGACCAGGAAAAAAAAATATTTAAACTAGCTAAAGGAGAAGAACATGAATTTTCACATTGAGCTACGAGATGATGGAGATTAATTTACTAGGAGAGTAGGTATTGTTAGTTTTGAGAGGGTTTCTAGTAGCTCTCTCCATCTCAAGGATGTCCTCTATGTTTCAGGCCTTAAGAAGAACCTTATTTTTATTTCTACCCTAGAGGACAAGGGTTATGATGTCATTTTTATCATTGGTAAGGCTTACCTCAAGCACTTAGCTTCTGGATCCATGAAGCATATTGGTGTGAGGATGAAGAATCTTTGCAGGCTACAGATTGATACATGTGCAACCTGGAGCAGTAAGGCAGGAAGTGCACACAACAAATATGTGGGGGAGCTTTGGCATATACACATGGGACATTAGCATCATGGGGTGTTTAATATCCTTCAATTGATAGCCACAGAACTAAAAAAAAATTCATTTTACCAACACGATGTGTGCAAAGGGTGCACACTTGGAAAGTATGCCAACTCATATTTTCAGGGCCAAGACAACATAACCAAGAGGATTTTGGAGCTCGTACATTCAAACGTATGTGGCTCCTTCTCTTATTCATCCCTCATGAGACATATTTACTATGTCACTTTCATAGATGACTATTCTCAGAAAATATGGAGGTCTTATCCAAGTTTATGGAGTTTAAGGCCATGGTGGAAATCAAACTGGGAAGAAGATCAAATCATTAAGGAGAGAAAATGGTGGGGAATATGTCTCCAATGTCTTCACAGGCGTGTGTTCCAAGGAGGGAATTAGGAGAGATATTATAGCACCCCACAACCCTCAGTAGAATGGGGTGGTTGAGAGGAAGAACCACAACATACTTGGAATGGCCAAGGCCATGTTGCATGACTAGGGGTTTCCCATGGCCTTGTGGGAAAAGGCATGCAATGTTACAGTATTTTTGCAAAACAAGAGTCCACACTAAGTGCTTAGATGAGTTACATCAGAGGATGCTTTAATATGATTTAAGTATGATGTTTCTCACTTTCTCATATTTGACACCAAATTTTACTATTTTGTGTCCAAAGAGAATAGGAAGAAGCTAGAGCCCACAACTGTAAAGGGAACTTTCATGGGTTATGCTGAGACATCTCAGATATACAGGGTGTATATACCATCACTCAAGAAGAAAATTATTAGGTGGGACATGAGGTTTGAGGAGGACAGAGCTTTGAGGGAATCCTTGGAGCAAGAATACGTTGGAGTATCTGAAGAGGCGCTACTCACTCCCAAGCAAGAACCTCATCCAATATCATAGATTGAGACTCAACCATGTGGCAAGTAAGTCATACTAAAGGATGACAAGGATAAATTGTAGGATGAGGAGGCAAGACTAGGATGGGGGGAGGAAACCACTCAATCAGTGACTTCCAGCACAGGGAGGAAGAGATCCAAGTGGGTCGTTGACATTGATTAGGAGTCCCAAGAGAAAATTGAGACTCTAGCTCTATTTTCAGGTAGAGAAAGCAGCCACAGAGGTACACCAAATACATGGATTTGATGAATGAGTTGTTGGAAACATATCCATATTGTTATGAGGAGGAAACCTATCAGAAGGTTTGGCGAGATTCCATGGTAGATGAATATTCCTCCATCATGAATAATGATGTCTAGGATATTGTGCCATGACCAAAGGAAAAATAAATGATAAGCTCACGTTGGGTGCACAAGGTGAATCATGGATCAGATGGGACTGTGGATAAGTACGACCAAGAAAGTTTGTGGCCAATGGATTCTCGTGGGTTAAGAGCATGGACTATGATGAGACATTTTCCCTAGTGGCTTGGTATTCATCCATCGGGATGATTTTGGCACTTGTAGCTCAAATGGAGTGGAATATCCACCAGATGGACATGAAGACAACATTCCTCAACGGGGTGGTTAAGGAAGATATTTATATGGAGTATCCAAAGGGGTTTGAGACATTTAGCAAAGACACTCATGTATGTTTGTGGAAGAGAGCTCTTTATGGGCTCAAGTAGGCACTGTGAGTATGGTACACTCACATTTATAGCTACCTTCAGGTATTGGGCTTCACTAAGAGTGAGGCAGATTCCAACCTATACTACATCACGGTTGGAGGGCTTCTAAAATTTTTTGTTTTCTATGTTGATGATCTTATCTTGATTGTAACATACAATTTGATTCAGGATTTCAAGGAAAATGTTGTAAGAGAGTTTGAGATGAAGGACATAGGGCTTATGCACTATTTCCTTAGGCTGGAGGTATGGCAGGGTGAAGGGGAAATATTTTTGGGGAAGGGGAAGTACACTATAGATATCCTCAAGAGGTTTCATATATAGGCCCATGACCACACCTCCAGTCACAAACTAAAGGAAGGTGGGTGCTAGAAAAGTAGAGAAAGTAGATGCTACATTGTACATGCAGCGAATGAGGTCGTTGATGTGCTTTGTCAACATATGGCTTAACATATGTTTTTCAGTGAACCATTTGATCTAGTTCATGATGGATCCTACCATAGTTCATTGGGCTGCTGTGAAGCATGTTTTGAGATATCTCAGAGTCACAATAGATTATGTATTATGGTATAATAAGGTTGATGGAGTGAGGCTTAAGGGCTTCACATATGCAGATTAGGAAGGGATCTCTATAGATCGAAAGAGTAACACATGTTACGTCTTTAGAATTGGGTCAGTAATTGTTTCTTGGTTCGTCGGGAAGAAAATATCAATTGCACTCAATTCAGTAGAGGTCGAGTACATGTTTTCCAATTTGGAAGTGTATGAAGTTATATGGATGAGGAATTTTCTTATGGTACTTTTCAAGAAGAGGACAAAGCCCATTATGATACACTGTGACAAACAAAATTGCATTAAGTTCTTTTAGAATCTAATGTTTCATGATAGTTCCAAGCACATTGAGATAAATTATCATCATCTCAGGGACTGCATGCAGAAAGGGATAGTAAAGCTACCGTACATTCCGACATATGAGTAGGTTTGGGATATCCTGACGAAGGCCTTACTCAAATTAAATTTATTTATTTTATAGATAAGTTGGGAGTTGTACGTAATCCCTTCTTTGCTAAGAGGTAATTTTTGAAATTTAGTGATGAAAGATCTTTTGGATTGTGACTTATCCATTGAATACCACGAATTAGTCCTTAGGCTAACATGAATGTGAGTTCATCGTATAGGCTTCAATTACGATGAGTTTATTTCCATTTTACTAGAATGTTCTTCAAGTTTTCATGCTTAGTGTTGTAGCTTCAATTAGTTGGAGTCTTCTTCAGTTAGACTACAGGATGAGGTGGTAGTGACAATTTGAGTTAGAATTATTTAACACTTCATTGTTGATTGGAGAGAGAATGAGTTGAGTTATTATTTAACTCGATTCACAACTAGAGGATGTCAAGGAGGAACTTGAGCTAGTTAATTGAGAGCTAGTCCAAGTGTAACTGGGACTTGCTCCAATTAACTAGAAAATTAAACTTGTGACACTAGTGTGAATTGGAATTCAACTAGGCCTCCTTGAATGCATCGAATTCTATCTATAAATAGAAGGATGAAGGAACAAGATCACAGTTTCATTATTTATTTTGAAATTCACATTAGTTGAGGATCAATAGCGTGCATATATTTAGGATCCATAAGTGTGCATAGATTTAGGATCCTAAAGTGTGCAAGGATTTATGAGCCATAGTGTATAAGGATTATGGAGCAAGGGATCAAGATTCATAAAGAATTCGATACTATCTTCAGTAGAGAAAAATTGGGCAGGACGAGATCAATTGTAGATATGAGATTAGTAAGGGGAAGCCTTTCTTTCTCAGAGAAATATTGTTAGTTATAGTAGGAGCATGAATTGAAATAGATCCATTTTCTCCAAGAATAATCTATAAAATACCACCAAAAATAGTAGGTTTTCCCTTTTGGGTTTCCTAGGTAAAACAAGCATGCCAATTTTTGTGTGCATGTGTTTTTATCTCGATTTTTTTCTGTTGCATGTTGAAATTTATGAAACTTTGTATCTAGGTGAACGTAAATTTGGTTTCAGTTTTTAGTTGATTTGTTTTAATTAATTCATCTAATGAGTGGGCACAGTTTCAATAAAATCAACCGTAATTGCACTTATATTTGTAGCAAGGAGGGATTGCAACACTTTATATGGAGCCCTTGATTTACTTTGACGTCCAATTACCATCAATGTCTAGGGTTCTTATCATCAATGCAAAAGGGGGAGAATGTTGCACGTAGTGTTTTCATCGATGAAAATATGATTTCATTTATGTCAAAGGGGATGTGTGGATAGCAGTGAAAAGATCGCCCTTGATGATCAAAGAAGCAGCAAGTCTCTTCATGAAGTAGTATGATAGTTTGACCTTTCGCAAGGTATCATTAAATGAGGATATCCATTCTTGAATTTATTTGAGTTTTTTATAAAGTTAATATGCTCAGAATATCTTACAAATAGAATCATTTTGTAGTGCTTTTCGATACCTTTCCAATGGTATATTCTTCTCAGAAAAACTCATCCCGAATAAGATGTTATGGCCTATTGAAAATTAGTATTAGTTGGGGAGATAATTAAAAGGCCAAACTATAGGGCCAAACCCAAAATATTAATTTGTTAAATAGGTTTCAAGTACGAGATAGATTTGGAATTTATAGGGAAGATATACCATCCTGGGACCACAAAGATGTGCACTACTTAACCTAGTTAAACAACATGCATGTTTTGGTTTAATCTATGGTACTTACAACAAATTGATAGATGGATGTGGACAAAGTTGCACAAAGTTTAACCACTACATGTGGATAAATAAAATAGTGAAATGTGGAATTATTTCATCGAGAGATGAAATTGAGTATGATGATGTCATAAATATCACATGGAACCTCCGTAGGTTACCACGTGGTAAGAAAAAATGACACTTTCAGCCATAAAATAGCCACGAATTTGAGTGACATGTAGCCCACTCAGGATGTGTCATGTGCCAAGTATGACATCATGGTGATGTTATTAGATGGATGCCCACTGACCCTTAGGTCTAGGTCACATGGGCTTGATCATGTGGCAAGGGTGTATGGCTCTGGGTTTTATGGTTTCAGGAAACATTGAATGGTCACATGGATGGTCAACTTCAGGTTATATGAAGAGGCCCTTATTCAACCCTCGATTAGTGGTACCTATACAAATTATATATATACAAACTTCATAGTCGTGAATGTTATCAAACAAGAACAACACATGGTTCTAATTTTATAATGAATACAATATCGTTTGGAGGTCTAGTGTTTGATTATGCTCACAATATAATGAATAATTTTGGTCTCGTTCACGTGACTTTGAAGTAAATAGTCTGAGCATCAAATATTGTTCACATGAGATAGTTCTCATTCATGTTTTGTTTTTTTTTCTAATGGTTCATGGTATTGGTAGCAATGGTAGAATTCAAGCTCTATTCCAAGCTCCCTAGATAAGTCATAATTTCAATGGTTGTAATTATACATTTTAATATGGTGCTAAGTTTGGCGGAGGAAAGCCTTGCGCGGAAAGGGTCCTGTCACTATATTTGGCATTAGCATCTGATCTAAACAAAGCATTATTCATGATAATGACTCTGATTCCAAGCAAGGTGGGCATGCTATAATTCGAGACCCTCATATTTTAAATGACACATCCATATGTGGCAACGTATAACTAACAGGGACATCGATGAATGGTTGACTATAAGCCATGTGAATTCTTGTCGATAATATGAGGTAAGGCCTAACACCCTTTTCAGGTCTTGCAGCATTAGTTTTAACAAATACCATTCATATGGGCCACATAATAAGCCACACCATTGATCTAGATCTTTTACTTCATAGATGCATACAAAATCATATGAAAGAGCTTAAACCATGTAACTTAAAAAAATGAAAAGAAGTGGAAATCAAAGGCAAACAAGAGATCAAAGACACAAGATTATTTGATTACGGATTTCACCCAGTGTGGGCTACGTATTCAGGCCCTGCTCAATGTGGGGAGGCCTCTTTCATTAAATGGAAACATAAATAAATTACAAAAAAATTACAAAAAAATTACAAAATGACACCTTATACCTCTACTTTTGTTGATGGACTAAAAATGTAGACCTTTGCTGAAGAAACAGGTTGCACAGTTGGAATCCTCGCGAAACATCTTGAAAAATGACTATAAATTTGATCATGTTCTGACATTGGCAGTTTTGGACCCCAAAGGAATCTTCTCAGCATAAAAAAATATACCCCTCTCGTGGTTTCGCCCTCTTGGACCACTCTTGGTTCTGTTGCATTAACCCCTGCCTCTGCTCCGGTTCTATCACTCCTCCCTGTGCTTGAACGAATGATGGGGTTTAAGTAATACGGTGATGGAAGAGGTAGCAAGGTTGGGCCAATGACCCATTGGTTGGGGGGTGCTATGTTAAGGCATTGGTTTTGAGGCAAGTCACGTGTTCCAATCTGGGGATGCACATTATATTTTGGTTTTTTTTTGTTTCTACTATTCACGGTACATCGTATGGGGTCTCCCGAGAGGTCGGTCGGCCAGATGACCAAGGCGGTTCAAACTCTGTCGACCCCTGTGCTTTGCCACTTTTAATATGTTGAATGTGAAGTGGGTCGGCCAATGGTGGCTCACCCCTGATATAGTATATATGTGAATAATGTTGTTGGGGGGTGACGACCTTCCACCCCAAATTTATATTTTTTAAATTTTTTTTAACATAATAGTTTAAATTTTGGTAGTGGTTTTTAAGGGTCACTAGGAAAATTAAAGAGGCGAAAAATTTGCTCATTTCCACTGCTAGATTCCATGCACTGACCCTTTTCCAAATTTTTGCCTCGTTAGTGACTGCAACTTGGCCTAGTTCGACCAAAACTTTGACTGGCCATAACTTGCTCATACGAAATCATATTGAGATGTCATTCATGTTGTTGGAAAGCTTGCGATGAGATCTTCAATTTGGCCCTGGTCCCACTTCAAACTAGTGACTTTGAGTTTTGTGTTTTTTCAAGGCCACTTATATTTTTGGAGCCACCGGGATCATTCCTACTCACTAATGAGCTTTTGGGCCACCAAAAAGGTTATCAGTCAATTGGAAAGTGAGGGAATTTCTCCCTCACTTTCTCCTTTTCAATCCATTAGGCCTTACTTGGTTGCATTCCCTTGAAACCAATACGAAGGTACGCCATGCATATCCATCATGAATTCCTAATTCTCCTATTAAGAATGATATCCTCAGGTAGATTTTCCAAGTATTCTTGTGAAAATTCATCCACTGTAGGAACCTTTCCAACCTCTTTCGTGACCGTGATAAATGAGGTTCATAAAGCTTCAAGTTTTCAACGTTCACCGCTAAGTACATCTGCATGTATGTTGGCAACTCAAGATGAAAATCATTGTCTTCAATATTCTCTAATATGGTGAATGGGCCATATCAGATTGCTCTCAACTTCTTTCCTTCCCCTTTCATCCTGTCTTTACTGATGTGGAGCCACACCCTATATACAACTTGGTATTAGAAATCAAACCGATTCTTGTCATGTCGAGCTTTGTATCAAGCTTGACTTTTCTACAACTACTCCTACACTTCCTGGTGAATCATTTGAATCTGCTGAATGAAATTCCGTGCCCTATCCCTCTCATATTTCCCACTGGAATATTCATCTCTACCAAAGACCATGTTTAATATATCCTTTGGAAAATATCCAAAGCATGTCTTGAATGATCAAATTTGAATGGATGAATGCATTGCTCAGTTGTATGCATTTTGTACATAAGGAAGTTACTCGTCCCACAGCTTGGTATGCTTGCCACAATAGCCTTAGAGTAAATGTACCATTGTGCAGTTGACAACCTCTGTTTTTCCATCAATCTATGGATGAAATGTTGTGCTCCTCCTCAACTTGGTGTCCATCATTCTCCACAAACTCGTCCAAAACTCTCCAAGAAAGCGAGAATCTCTATCAGAAACAATGGATGTAGGCAGCCTAAAATGGACCCATACAAATTGGAAGAAGAGATGAGTAGTCTGCTTTGCAGTGACCTACTTTTTACAAGGCATTAAGACACACATTTTTATAAATTGATCCACAATGACATAAAAATAGTCATGACCTCTCCTAGACAATTGCAAACCACTAACAAAATCCATTGACACACTTTCCCATGGACAACTCAGAACTAGGAGTGGTGCGTAGAGACCCAATTTTCTATTAGAGGGCTTGCAAACTGAACACAACACACATCCCTTTACATATTGAGTCACAATATTTTTCATGTGAGACCAATAAAAAAACCTATGTAAATGACACAAATTTTTTCCTACACCAAAATGACCCATCACAAGAGAGTTATGTGCCTCTATTATTATATGTATCCTTTCATTAGTGGGAATAATTTTTTTGCCAAGATGGGCACAAAAAGTTTCGCTGCAAATGATAGTTGTCCACCTGCAATCCATGAGTCAGTTTTGCATATATATCTTTAAAGTATTCATCATCAACCTACTGTTCAACATAACTTTCAAAATATAAAGAAGCATTTTACAAAACTATGGATGCAGAAATAGGAGGGTGAGAAAGAATATCTACCACTTTGTTGCTCGTGCCCTTCTTGTATTTTATTACCAAATGAAAATATTGGAGGAATTCCATTCATCTGAAATGATGTGCTTGTTGAAGCTTGGTTTGCAACTGGAGTTACTACAAGGGTTGGTGATCTGTATGAACAATGGTCTCCTTGCCAGTCAAATAGTGCTTCCACTTCTTCACACTTTGAACCAATGCATAAAGCTCCTTGTCATATGTGGGATAGTTCACGATAGTTTGGGAGAATTTCTCTGAATGGTAACATACAAGTTTCCTTTGTTGCATCAACACCGCTCCCATGGTGTACCCACTGGCATCTGTCTCAATATCAAAAGGATGTTGGAGGTTAATTAAGGCCAAAAATGGTGCAATACAGATCTTCTTTTTCAGTGTATCAAAGGCCTTCTGTTGTTTTCCTCCCCACTAAAAGGTTTGCGTCAAACTTTCCAATGCATGTAAGGGGGATCCAGTATTGTACTGCACCCAAAAATCTACGAACCTCTATAAAATTGGTGGGTTTAGGCCACTTTACAATCACATCAATTTTAGAATGATTTATTTTTAATTATCCACCTCCAACAATGTGACCTAAGTAAACCGAATAAGTATTACCAAATTCACACTTAGACATTTTGACATACATTTTTTCCTTTTTCAAAACATCAAGCACATTTTTAACATGAATCACATGATCTTCCCATGTCTTACTAAAAACAAGAATTTCGTGAAGATACACAAGTACAAAATCATCAAGAAAAGGTCTAAAATTATCATTCATCACCCTCATGAATGTGCTGTGCTCGGAGCATTGCATAGTATGAATGGCAACACCAACCATTCAAAAAAACCCTGTTTTGTCTTGAATGCAGTGTTCCATACATCCTTTTCTGCAATCCTAACCTGATGATAGCCATTGCGCAAGTCTAGTTTTGTGAAATAGAAAAAAAATTTCAATTGTTCTAAAAAATCATCAATGCGAGGGATAGGGTACTGATTCCTCGTCGTTATTTTTTTGAGTGTTTTGTAATCCACACACATCCTCCATGTGCCATCCTTCTTTGGAACCAACACAATAGGTGAACCGCATGGAGAAGAACTTGGCCTTATGACCCCTTGGTTCAACATGTTTTGCACCTACTCATTTCTCTCCTCCATCTCAATGGCTGAAAACCTGTACATACCACTGTTCAGTAAAGGGGCATCCTACTGCAATTGGATTTCATGTTGGATCTCACATTTTGGAAGCAACCCACTTGGTTCCTAAAAAGGCCCATTATAGTTAGAAACAATTTCATACAATTCCTTCTAATGAGTGGGATCGCAACCCAGGAGAGCTTCATATTTATTGACATCTTTGGCTCTTAGAACCATGAGAAATACACCCTTTGTTAGAATCCACCAACCTCTTCATCTGAACAACACTTACAAGATTGGCACTGATATTGTCACGATTATCTCTAACAATGTATTCCACCTCATCTTTTGTGAGATGATACTTTTTTTAATGGATAAATAAAATTTCTTTCCTGTCATACAAATATGGACTCCCCAATACCATGACACAAATATCCAAAGGTACAACATCAAGGTCAACCTCTTCTACCAGTTTAGATGCAATCACAAATCTAGCCCTACATTTTTTGGTTACATGTAATTTGGCTTTATCACACACCCAACCAAGAGGGTGGGGGTTCAGATGATTCTTGGTTTCCAACCCTAATTTCTTAACCAAGGATTCTAAAATCAAGTTTACTTGTGAGCCCAAATCAAGTAAGGTTTCCACTTTAGTATGTTTCATTACGACTCTAATGTTGAAAAATTTAATCCTCTTTCGTTCATTAACAAGAGACTCATTTGAACAACTTGTACTTGCATGCAATATATAATTTTCATCAACATGAAGAGAAAGGTTACCTTGTATTCCCACTGTTGTGACTTGTGTTTCATCACCAGAATCAGATCCAAGGTCATGTTGTATAGTTGCCATCATTTTTTGCTTGTTCTTCCCACCAAGTCTCTTTGTTTTCAACTCTGTATGAAACTTCCAACAATGTTCATCATCATGGCCTTCCTTCTTGCAATGTGTGCAATATGGATTTGATCCTTCCTCCTTCTTGGTTGTAGCTTCCTTCTTGTCCTTTCCCTTGCCTTTTCCTTTGAACTTGCCATTATGAGGTTTGAAATATTATTTCTTTGGTTGCTCTTCTTTGTCATTCTTGCCCCTTATTTAAAGGTGAATGGAGTTCACAGTAGCCACATCAATAGTAGTAGGCTCAAATAACAACGAATAATGGTTGATGTAACTATTTAAAGAACCTATATACTTTGTTACAATTTCTGGTGAATCAAGTGAAATGTCCAAATTCAAATATTGTTTTCCAAACTCTTCTGTGAAGCTTTGTACATTTTGACCCTTTCCTTGTCTCAAATAATTCCATTCCATTAAATCCTTTTTTCGATAACCTAAAGGAGAAAACCGATCTTTTAATGTAGAAACAAAATTAGACCAAGAAGAAAGGAGATTGCCCAAGTTTTTGTTGCCTTTCTATAACTTTCTCTCCCACCAAACAAGAGTGGTGCCACTCAACCGAAGAGATGCTAATTGGATCTTGGACTCATCTTTCTTGATCTGATGAATCCGGAAATAGACCTCGATCTTTTGATCCAATTTTTTAATTTCTTTGCACTACATTCTCCATTATATGTGGACAAATCAAACTTTACATCTAGATTAAAAAATTACTTCTTAGATGTATTTCTATGGTGCCTGTTGGAATGATGAGACGAGTAATAAGAAGAACTGTCAATGGTGGATGGAGAGGGAGGAGGCTCTTCTCCTCCACCTCCATGGTGTACTAAGGCATGACCATCAGGTTATTTCTTCTCATGCTTGATTTTATTCTCATATTCTGCAAACAACTTGTCAACTTTCTCTTCCATGGTGAATAAGATATTGTGATAATTTATTTCTTTTTATCGTGCATCCTCATCTACCATGTTTCATATTTTTGGTTCATGCTCCACTTCGGGATCAAAGGATTTTAGTTTTCCTTCTCCTCTTTAGAGCTTGTTCCTGGTTAGAATTCACTCATGTAACTCGCATCAAGAAGACCTGCTCTGATACCAAACTTGATCCAGATATTTTACTTCATGGATGCATACATAATTACATATGAAAGAACATGTTACCAAGTAAATTAAACAAATTAAAATAAGCAGAAATCAAAAGCAAACATGAGATCAAAGACACAAGACGATTTGATTATATATTTCACCCAATGTGGGCTACGACTCTAGGCCCTTCTCAATGTGGGGAGGCCTCTTTCATTAAATGGTTGCAGAAATAAATTACAATAAATTTTAAAAATAACACCTTAGACCTCCACTCCCGGGGATGGCTTGAAAATGTATACCTCTGATGGAGAAACAGGTTGCACAGTTGGATTCCTAGTGAAAAATCATGAAAAATGACTATAAATTTGACCTCGTTCTAGCACTGGAATTTTTGGACCCAAAGGAATATTATCAGCATAAAAAAATGCCTTGATCAAGGTTCCGCCCTCATCGATTTCTCCCAGTTCCACTCCATGAACCTCAGCTCCACTCTAGGTCCACCACTCCTCCCCGTGCTTAGACGAAACATGGGATTTAATTAATACAATGAGGGTGGAGGTCACAAGGTTGGGCCAACGAACCATTGGTTGGTGATGTTATGTTAAGGTGTTGGTTGTGTGGCAGGTCACGAGTTCCATTCCGGGGATGCACGTTATATGTTGCCATTTTTTGGGTTTTTTCGTATTTGTGGTACATCGTATGGGGTTGTCCAGGAGGCGGCCTGGCCAATAGGTCGGGCAGATTCCAACCACGTTGGCCTAAATGCTTTGAAACTTGTAATACATTGAATGGGAGGCAGGTCTACTAATGGTGGCCCACCCTTGATATTGTTTGAGTAGCCATCAAAATTTAAACTACTATGTTAAATTTTTTTTTTTAAATATAAATTTGGGGTGGTCGGCCACCAACCCCGCCACCCCCAAATGAAGTTATAGATATATAACTTCATTTGGGGGTGGCGGGGTTGGTGGCCGACCACCCCAAATTTATATATTTTTTAATTTTTTTTAACATAGTAGTTTAAATTTTGGTGGCTATATTTAAGGGTCAGTAGGAAAATTAAAGAGGCAACAAATTTTCCCATTTCAACCACCAGATTCATTGCACTGATCCTTTGCCAAAAAATATCCTCGTTAGTGACTATCACTTGGCCTAATTTGACCAAAACTTTGACCGGCTATACCTTGAGCATATAAACTCGTATTTGAGTGTCGTTCATGTCGTTGGAACCAGGACAACAAGCACTACGATCTAGTCCTAGTTTCACCTCAATCCGATGACTTTTATTTTTTAGCTTTTTTTCAAGGCCACTTCTATTTCCGAAGCCATCTGGATCAACCAGGAAGCATGTTTGGTAAGTTTTTGGGATTGTGTGGTAGTGTTTGAGAGTTTGACCTGCAACAAAACATGTTAGTAACTTTTTTTAATTAAATTTAGGCATTTTTTTGAATGATTAGTAGGTTTGAGTGATTGGCGTATGAAACTCATGACTCCATTGAAGGGCGCCTGAAAAGGGGCAGCTTGTAAAATATTCAAATCTTTATATAGTTTATTATGGTTTTATGGGTTACTGAAGTGATTATTTATCCAATTTGGAATACATAAGAAGTTGAGAAATCAAGACTCAAACATTAATGCATTCTGAATGGTTTAACAATGTTTTGACTCATATTTGATGACCAAAACCTCTTATGTGTGTTTGGAAAAGTCACAATTCTATTTTAGGTAATTTGGATACATGAAACAAAAAGGGTTCCAAGGAAATGTTTGAGTGACCATATTGGAGTTATAGGTGAAGCAAAGTTTTTGGACAGTAGTATGACAACTAGCATCAAAGATTGACATGAATTTTGTGATATTTGAGATTATTTTAGGTTGTATGGCAGTGGTTGCAAGTTGCAAGTTGTATGACAACAATTTTGGCAATGGAAGAGATAATGGTAGTATCGGTATGTATTGATTGCACATTAGTAAATTTCTTATTATTCAATTATATATCATGATCATGGATATGGTTTGAAAATGTGATAAAATAGAGGTCCACAAGGAAGCATAAGGAGGTTAGAGCCTACTCATCTTGGAGCCTCAATAAGGTTGTAGCCTACATTAAGCATATGCTTTCATTCTTCGAGGTCAATGCCTCAATTAGGTTGTAGCCTAACACAAGTGACAACTTTCATATTTTGGGGGTATTTGCCTCCCATAAGTCGAGGCCTACAAATTAATGTAAAATAATCGAATATTGAGCAAAAGAAGAGTTCAGTGGTTTTCTCCCATTTTGGTTTCCACCTAAAAAAATGGCATCTCCTTGTGATGTGATGCTTTCTTTTATTGTTTCTATTTATGTTTCTTATGTGATGATGTGTTGATAACTGGTGAGACAATGTCTATGATATCTGCTTAATGAATGTATGGTTAATTAAGATTGAGAAATTGTAAAATAGTATCCACACTAATTCACCCCCCCTCTCAGTGTGGTATTTCGACCAACAAATGTTCTATCAAACAGAAAGAATTATATTCATTATTTGAATAGCCTTGATACATTCTTCCTTTATGTTGGAATGTAGATCTCATAACCCTTGGATGTCTCATTGTACCCAATGAAAATTCTCTTGAAAGTCAAAGGTTCAATCTAAGTTATTTTATCATTAGGATTGTGAATGTAAATTAGACAACCAAAACCATAAAAAATTGATATCTTGGGTTACTTATTATTAAACTATTTCGATGATGTTTTTTCCTTCAAGATACCTTGAGGAGATTGGTTCAAGATATAAGTTTTTCTATTGCATACCTTGACACAAAGATACATAGGAACAACTATGTCATAAATCATGGCCTTATTAGTCTTGATGTTGTATTTATTTTTCCTATTTACAATACCATTTTATTGTGGGATGCACTATCAACTTCCTCTTGATCTTTGTTTTCCTATAAAAGGCATCAAATTCCTTGGAGGTGTATAATCCTTTATCAAATATATCCACTTTGATCATCTTTCTTGCCTAATTTTCAACCTGTTAGTGTCAATATGTCCAATGATCAAACATGCTCTTTCAATTTATTTGCTAGTAGTCCTAGGTCAAAAATTTTATCTTTTAAAATAATTTTTCAAATAAATTTTGGTCACTACATATGGTCTATGTCATAAATTATGCTCCCTTCACTCCATCCATGGCCATAATCATCTGAGAGGTCATGTCACTCATTTTCATTTAGAGGCATAGGTCAGTCATTCCATCTCCATCTAAGTCTGTATCTAGGTCTCCTTGTTTTTCCACTGAAAATTCCAAAAATGTCACCAAGGAGGTCGAACAAGGCTTCATTTTCATCATATCAGTATTTTAAAGGGAGTAAGCATAGTTAGGAGAATAAATTAAGACACTTTGTCTTATTTCAACACTTATTTCATTATCAAATTGTTCCAAAAAGGGTTGAAAGGATTAAAGAGGTCAATTTTATATCACAGGCTTTATCTTAAAGTCTAGGCTTATTAGTGCATTTTATCCAAAGTTTGAGAAACATTATAAAACATGCGCTAATAGCCTAATGTTTGAGTTCATTATGTCTCTATCCAAAGTTTTCACTCAAGTCATAAGGGTAGAAAACGACAAAATAAGTTTGTCGTTGGTGGTTAATTCTCATGCATCACCCAATCGTCCGATCAATCACTCCATCGAATCGACGACCCATAGCACTTTTCACACCCCCCCCCATTTATCTAACCTCTATTGGTCGGGGGGTGTCTGAAAATGTGGTTTCCTCCTGCTTGTCCCATGCTAACGTGTTAGCTTCTCATAATTTCATGTGCCCCCCCCCCCCCCCCCCTCCCTCTCCCTCGCAAACCTCTTACCACTTTGACCCCCCTCCGAAATCTACCAAACCACCCTCCTTTCCCACCATTATTCCTGCGTACCTCCCTCCATTCCCCTATTGCCACACATCTCCTCCCGCCTGATCCAGCTCCCGTTTACTGTTCCTTCCTGTGCATTCCCCTCCATTCTCATCCTGATGCATGGCTCATCCGGTGGCTTTGTTACACTTCTAGGACCTTTGTTACGCATTTTTTAGTCTGTTGTTACACATCTGGAAACCCGTGTTATGAATATTGGAGAGCTTGGTATGCACCTGTCAGTGCACCTATCAGTGTGTTGCATTTTTTATATTTTTCTCCCAAAACATTCATCCAAGCTCCAAGATCATTGCCATCAGTTCTTTTTAAAGCTTCCTCAACAGTAAGTAAGAACCTCATATCATCTTCAAGTCAAATTATCAAGCATAGTGTTGGTTTTATTTCTTATCTCCTTTTCCACTACATTTTCACTCATGTTTATCATTGGATGATTTTAGTGAACTAAACTCTAACCCTACCTTATAATACCCAAATACACCTTCCCCAGATGATATTATATCATTCCCTACCATTCACAGTCTCCCTACACTTCATTCCCATCAAATCCTAATTTCATACTATTTTTCTATTACATAATTAAGAAATCCTTGTGTTTTCCTAATTTGATTACCTTATTTACATCCATTTTATCAAATTTCACCTGTATTTTGAAGCCAATGTACAAATCTACCTCCTGAATTTTTTTGGGAATTTTCCTTGGCTTCACTACCCTTCATTTCATCCTCCAAGCCTACCCTATCCGTGTCCTCTATTTTTCCAAATTCACAGTCCACATACCCACTACATCTAAACACCTAAAGTTTCATCTCTTCAATATACATTATGGAAACTAAAAAGAAAATCCACAAAGGAGGTCACCACATCATATTTTAACCCTCCACCTTGCAAGAAGTTAATGCATCAACTTTTTCCAAAGGATGTTTTGAGAGGACTAGATGCTTGAGATTCTGTGAGAAAATCATGGAAGAGGATTTCCATCTCCAATTCACTAGCTTATTTTCTACAAGTTTTAGTATGGGAAAGGCCATCATTGCAGGTGTAGAGTTAAACTTATTAGAAGATGTGATTTCTTCAGCAACGTGTATACCTAGTCATGGAAAAAAGTGGTTTAAAGGCATGGACATAGACCTTAAAGATTATAAATTGTTCCTCAAACCTTATGCTAGAGAGAATCCTGAGTATATCTTTCCTTTCAGGCACCTCCTTAACATATATGCTCCTTTGATGAGGTTAATTATGAAATATTTCACATGTGAAGGGAGATTATCCAGGTTGTATAGGTACCATATCAGAATATTGATGCACTTCACCTCTACTAAACTACTTGACTTGCCACATTACTTGTACAAAAGTTTGGTTAGAATGACTGAGAAGCTTCATAGTAGAAACAAAGATCATAACCCAAATCTTTTCCACCATGGTCTTTTAAAACTCATTGTTTTACATCATCTCTCAGCTATCAACATGACTTGGGAAACCTTGATGGGAAAAGTAGCAGCAGCGCCCACCACTAGTCCTCCTTTCATGCATAGCACATCATCACCACCAGTATCATCACAACCAATGGAGGTTGGCTCTTCTAGCATGAAAAATCATATTTCAAAGGCTCCTAGGGTTTTTGAGTTCACTCACACCGATGAGAAGGGAAAGAGACAGGCCTTTTCTACCAAATTCATCAAAAGTGTACCTAAACTTAACACTAAAGTTGAGAAAAGAGAGAGAGAGAAGAGCAATCACTCATGCATAAGATTGAATTGTTAGAAAATTATATATTACAGAGCAATGCAACACATAAAATATGTGGAAAACACAAGCACACAAAACACATAAAACCAGAGAGACACATATATATGTGGTTCACCCAGTTTGGGCTACGTCCACCCCGAACAGCTTGTCCTTCCTTTCTATTATCCAACAAAATGAAGAGACACAACCTACAACAGATCCGCTGTAATATCCTTTTTTCTCTCTCACAGTCTCCCTATTTGTTTCTCACTTTGAGAATACACATACAATGCACAGCCGCAATACGATGCCCTAATACAAGCGAGGGGTTGCCTTCTAGGGAAAAAACCCTAAACTAAACATAACTTCTACCGTCAGATCATCCGCCTAATGAACGGCCCATATTGACTAGAAATTACTATATTTTTATAAGGCAATTTTACATCTATTTTTAGCTTCAGGGGTGCTGCCCCCGAAACCCCCCATTAGGGGGGGGGCTCCATAAAGTCACAGCTATCCCCCCTGGACCCCCCAAGCAGCATTTAATTATGGGAGGCGTTGCCACCCCATTAAGGTAAAGGGTTCCAACGCTATGATACAAAATAAACAAGATAACCAGGCTCCACACCCAACATTCTCCCACTTGGAGACTGATTGTAGCAACTCCACCGCTACTTCATTTTCTGGAAAATGAATCCTCTTTGGACCTGGCTGTTTCTCATCTTCATCGTCATCCTTGAAGACCAATTGAAACTGAGCATATTTTTAGTTTCTCCTTGGTTACAACTTTTGTTAGCATATCTGCAGGATTCTGGCTAGTGTGTATCTTTTCCAACTTCAACTGTCCATCTTCCAACACTAACCATATGAAATGGTACTTGAGCTGTATGTGTTTAGTCCTAGAATGAAATGCTGAGTTCTTTGCAAGATGAATGGCACTTTGGCTATCACTGTATAACATGCCCATATCATGCTTCTTACCCAATTCATCCATAAACCTTTGTAACCAAATAATTTCTTTACTAGCCTCTGTAGTAGCAACATACTCTGCTTCTATTGTTGAAAGTGAAAAAACACTTTGGATTTTTGAAACCAAACTGACAGCTATTCCACCTACAGTAAATACATATCCTGTAGCTCTCCTCCTATTATCTTTGTCACCTGCCATATCTGCATCAACATATCCTTGTAGAGAAATGTTTGAACCACCAAAGCATAATGCTTGATTTGTGGTACCTCTCAAATATATGAGAATCCATTTCACTGCCATCCAATGTTCTTTTCCTGGATTGTCCATGTACCTACTTACAAATCCAACTGCATGTGCAATATCATGCCTTATGCAAACCATTGCACACATTAAGCTTCCAATTGTTGATGCATATGGAACTTTAGACATATAGTCCATTTCTTCTTGGGTCTTTGGGCACATCTCCTTACTGAATTTGAAATGGATATAAAAAGGTGTACTAACTGGTTTTGCATTCTGCATATTAAATCTTTTCAACACCTTTTGTATGTACTCATTTTGAGACAGTGTTAATTTTCGATTTTTCCTATCTCTAGTTATTCTCATACCAAGGATTTGTTTTGCAGCTCCCAAATCCTTCATTGCAAATGAATTTGCCAATTTTCTTTTGAGCACATTTATTTATTGCATGTTAGACCCTGCAAAAAGCATGTCATCTACATACAATAACAATATAATATAGCTATCATCATTTTTCTTTTTCATATAAACACAATGATCAGAGTGACATCTAGTATAACCTTGTTCAGACATAAACCTATCAAATTTTAGATACCACTGCCTTGGAGCCTGTTTTAAGCCATACAAGCTCTTCTTTAACTTGCACACTAATTTTTCTTTCCCTTTGACCTCATATCCTTCTGGCTGCTCCATATAGATCTCTTCCTCCAAATCTCCATGGATAAATGTTGTCTTTACATCTAACTTTTCAAGATGTAAATTTTCCGCTACTACAAGACTTAAAATAGTTTTAGTTGAAGTAATCTTAACAATAGGAGAAAATATTTCATCAAAATAAATACCTTTCTTTTGTGCAAACCCCTTCACCACAAGTCTAGCTTTGTACCTTTGTTTTCCTCCATCTTCTTCCTTCAGCCTATAAACCCATTTATTCTGCAATGTAGTTTTACCTGCAGGCAACCTGACTAAGTCCCAAGTCTGGTTATGTATTAAGGAGTCTATCTCTTCTTCCATGGCTAGCTCCCACTTCTTCCTGCTTTAAACCTGCATTTCTTCTTCATAACATTCGGGTTCACCAGAATCAGTCAACAATAAATAATATAATGGAGAGTATCTTTTAGGGGGTCTACTTATCCTGGTAGATCTTCTGACACCACTTTCAGGTGTTTGAGGTGCCCGTTGCTATTGTGGTGGTTGTTGTTGTTGTGGATGTTGATTATTATTATTTTTAGGCACCTTTACTTTTTCTGTGATCTCATCAAGAACTGCGTATTCTTTGTTTTCCTTTTCATGTTTCTTTTCCCACAACTGATTCTTATACAAGACCTTTTCATTGAATATTACATCTCTGATCCTAATTATTTTTTGATTTTCATAATCATATAAGCGATAACCAAAATCTTTAACACCATATCCAATAAAGGTACGTTTATTTGATTTTTCCTCAAGATTTGTTCTATTTTCTTTATTAATATGGACAAAGGCCTCACAACCAAAAGGCTTTAAAAAAAAGAGTAGTTTACCTTTTTACCTGTCCATGATTCCATTGGAATCCATCCAAGGAACTTGAAGGCCCTCTGTTTATTAGATAAATAGCAGTATCTATAGCATATGCCCAAAACTGTAAAGGAAATCTGGCATTCAGTCTCATGCACCTTGCACGCTCCATGATTGTTATTTTCATCCTTTCTGACACACCATTTTCTTGTGGTGTTCTTGGAACTGTCTTCTCTCTACGAATTCCATGCTATGAACAATACCTATCAAACTCTTTGCTGCAATATTCACCTCCATTATTTTTTTTGAGACACTTCAACTTTTTTCCTGTCTCAATCTCAACCAAAGCTTTCCATTTCTTGAAAATATCAAATACATCATATTTATTCTGAATACAATAAATCCAAGTTTTTTTTGTTGCATCATCAATAAAAGTAACATAATAATGAGAGCCACTGAGAGATGATACATGAGCAGGTCCCCATACATCTGTATGCACAAGCTCTAATTTTTCACTCTTCTTTTCTTTCCCAACTCCGAGAAATCTGACTCTCTTATGTTTTCCATAAATACAATTCTCACATAAATCCAAATCAACATTCTTCAAACCCAACAACAAATTTCTCGAGTGAAGAATCTTCATCCCCTTCTCACTCATGTGTCCAAGCTTATGATGCCATAATGTTGCATCTGCTCCTTTGGAAGTTAAAGCATTAGTAGAGTTAGAAATACAATTTCATAAATACAATGTACCAACCTTTTCGCCTTTTGCTATTACTAGGGCTCCTTTGGTGACCTTCCAAGTTTTATTTGTGAAAGTTGTCACACAACCTTCACTGCCTAACTGCCCTATTGAAATCATATTTTTCTTCAGATCTGGAACATGCCTTACCTCTTTTAGTAGCCATTGGTTTCCATTCTATTTTTTTACAAGAACCTTACCCATTCCAACAATTTTACAGGGTTTATCATCACCCAAACAGACTTATCCAAAATCTCCTTGAACATAGTCATGAAAATATTTCTTATCAGGTGTGGCATGGAATGAGGCCCCTAAATCTATTAGCCAGGAATCAGTAACATTTTCGAAAGAAATAATCAAAGCATCTTGTAACACATCACCTGTCACATTTGCTTGATTTTTTTCTTTCTGTGCATCTCCTTCTTTTCCCGTTCGAGATCTATAGTCTTTCTTCAGGTGTCCTTTATTTCTGCATTTCCAGCACACTATCCCCGATATAGACTTGGATATACCTTTCCTTGATTTACTGCGATATCCTAAGATCTTTCCTCTTTCCATTCTTCTTCCCCTAGACTCTGCACTCAAAGCATTCCCTGATGTTTCACCGGAGCTTTCCATCGCATTTCCTTGCTAAGGATAGCACCGAAAACATCATCAAAATTTTAAGTACTAGATTCGGAGATAGAGTTACCAATGGCCATAACTAAACCATTCCAGCTTTCTGGCAATGAACACAAAAATAATGAAGCTCTAAATTCATCATCAAAATTTACCCCTACAGAACTTAACTGACTAGTAACTGTATTAAAATCATTTAAATGGTCTGCAACAGATCTACCTTCTGACGTCATCATATTAAATAAAATTTTCATAAGAAATACCTTATTTGAGGTCGAGGTTTTTTAATATAATTTCACCAACACCTTAATCAAACCCTCTGTTGTTGTTTCTTTCGAAATATTGAAGGCTACTGACGCTGCGAGGCACAACCATACTATTTTGAGTGCCTTTATCCCGAGAATATCCAATTTTGTGTCTGTCATAGCCGTCGGCTTCTTTGTTTTTCTGATCAATGGTAGGTACAGATCTTTCTGATACAGATAATCTTCCATCTGCATCTTCCACGGCGAGAAGTTTTGGCCATTAAATTTCTCGACCCTAAACTTACCATCTTCTGCCGTTGCTCCCACTCGAACCAGGAACCCTTCTTTCCTGCGAGTTTATCAGCTAAATAGACCTTCGGCTCTGATATTAGTTGTTATAAAATTATATATTATAGAGCAATGCAACACATAAAATATGCAGAAAACACAAGCACACAAAATACATAAAACTAGAGAGACACAGATATACGTGGTTCACCTAGTTTGGGCTACGTCCACCCCGAACATCCAGTCCTTCCTTTCTATTATCTGGTAAAATGAAGAGACACAACGTACGACAGATCAGCTGTAATATCCTATGTTCTCTCTCACAGTCTCCCTATCTGTTTCTCGCTCTGAGAATACACATACAATGCATAGCTGCAATACAATGCCCCTCATATAAGAGAGGGGTTGCCTTCTAGGGAAAAAAACCCTAAACTAAACATAAATTCTACCATCAGATCAGTCACCCCCCCTTGGACCCCCCAGGCAGCATTCAATTATGGGCAGCGTTGCTACCCCATTAAGGTACAGGGGTCCAACACTGTGATACAGAATAAAAAAGATAATCAAGTTCCACATCCAACATGAATCACCATTGCACCAACATGATGAACAAGTGGCCTTAGAAGTTGAGGTGGCAGAGCAGGTTGAAATCAAATCAACGGAGGAGATAATTAGGGAAAAGGATGAGGAAATAGCAAAATTGAGACAGATTTTCTCCATTGCAAATTCTCACATTACTTTCCTACAATGATAAAATTTTCAATTAAAGGTGAAGCAACTGATACAAAGTAAACCTAAGGCAAACCTAGAGATAGATAAAGGTAAAGGAAAGAAAGTGATATATGTTGATCAAATGCAAGACATGGAGATTGAAACATAACCAAAAAGGCCAAATACAAGAGGCCTTAAGAGGGCATTGGAGCTAGAAAGATAATAAGCTCATCCACCTTAACAATTGACCTTTGATGAGCTAATAGATATGGAGAGCAATAAAGATAGAGAACTATGGTTAGGAAGGGTGAATGAAAATTTGGAGAATATTTTGAAAATATCCAAAAGAGACAACAATATTAAGAGGCATATGGCCAATCATTATTGTACCAGGAACAAAATTTCACAAATCGGGTATAAACAAGTGAAAAAGAAGCTCAAAGAGGCTCAAATGAAGCTAAAGCAGAAGGATAGTTTAGATTTGTTGGCTAAAGCTTCTTTGGTTGTTTAGAACATCATCCACAGGTGACACAAAAAAAAATTGGAGAAGTTTTAAGAAATTTTGGTAATTTTAGTGATTTTTTCACTAAACTGGAAATTCAGCCTTCACAGATGCATAGTGCCAAGTTGTTACGCTTTTTAATAGGACATCCAAATGATGAATGACTTACATGTTTGGATGCATTTTGATGAGTGAATCACAAATTAGGAACCCTTTCTACATGTCAAGCTCTATTTTGGAAGAAAAATCCAAAAAACCACTAGCTTTCTATGCTTCTGCGAGTATTTTTCATAGTCTGTTATGCATCTGGAGTAACCTTGGGAGAATCAACTTTTGGAGGCCTTGCTATGGGTAATTTTTCAAAATTAAAGATGTTCTGGAAAATAGACACACATGGCTAGTTGACCTATCTTTCATATTTGGATTTGGAGTCCTAAAATTCCCTCAAAATTGGTTGCAAAAAAGTGATACACATATGTAAAAATGTGTGACGCACCTGTCAAAAAATGTTACACATCTCCATAGGATTCCTCAGGACGCTTTTCAAGCCCAGAAAAAGTCATATTTTTTAGGTTTTGTTGTCCTTTGAGCTGGAATTGGAGTAATTGAGTTGGCTTTTTCCTCTTATCATGAGGAAACATGTAATTTAATGTGGGGGACATACACTCCTAGTCTATAACTGAATTTGTGGAAATGGTTTCTAACCTCCCTACATTCTAGGAAGTGACTCATCTCATGGATTTATGATGCATTGTGGATGGTATTTCGACACTATGAGGTTTCATGGTGTATATTGTCTATAAGTAGACCCATTTTAGTCTTTTCTTGGGTTGGATAGTTTTCTTTTGCTGTGGAGCTATTGTACAAGCTTTTTGGAATGAAATCAAATACATTATTACAAAAATTGTGTTGAGAATCTTGTGGTATTCCTTGGAGAATTTGTTATTTATCTATATGTTTATCTTATCATGTTGAATTATATGCTTTCCTCTTTCATATATATGCTTCTATGTGTTTATCTTGTCAATTTATCATCATAAAACATGCCTTTTCATGCTATATTTTAACCAGATTTACATTATATGTCTATGTTATTATAAATGAATGAATTCACCTCAGTGTTCATTCAAATTTTCTATCACTTCATCCTATACACAATAAAAAACCAAGCATGCTTTCAAGATACCTACCTGGCCTCATCCATATTATTTGCAACTTGACCTTGAAATTTGACCTAAAACCCTAGATCTATTCTCCTTACTGTCATTACTATCCAACATAGAAACACCAAACAAAAAACCCTATTTATTGAGCTTATATACCTAACCAAAGGTCATTAAATATTCAGTCATTTCATTGACTGAAAATTGACATTGAGAGAGCCCTCTCTAGTCATGGTAGGGCTATCTACTTGACCTAAAGGTTGGCCTGTGGTTACCTTCCTTCAATCCCACTCTCAGCTTTGGGAAATTGGGGGGAGTGATAACATTCTTGGTGCTTTTGCTGGGGATCGATTGCAAAACCTTCCCTGGGAATATTTCTCTAGTCCTCTAAAGGTTATACTTGTGAGAGACAAGTTCTATCATTTGAAACAATTTGAGTTCTTAAATTCTAGCCAAAGTCCAAATTCCTATATAAGCTAGCTCCTAAAATACACATTAGATCAAATCCAGACCCAAATCCCTCACGAATTGTAAATGACCCTGAGATTCCTTTAAGAAAGCATGAAACCAAGTATCAGAAAGTTGGAAGAGTTATTCCTCCACTTGTCAAATCAAATTCCTTGCTGACGAGATTTGCTTCAAAACATTTGTCCTATAATTCAGAATTTGAAACATATTTGTTCAAGATTAAGTCTAAAATATTTCTTTCAGAAACTATCTTTGATCCTATTGATTTTGAGAGCTTTATACCATTTTCCAAGTCTTCTTATTTCGAGGTTGATAGTGAATTCTGGTCTAATTTCTACAAGCTTAAAGGATTGATGGATAAATTTCAAGAAACTTCAGAAAAAGATTATTTCTAATATGAAAAACAGGCTTTTGCTTCACCACCTTTCATTGCACCTTATCATACAACTACATCATCATCTCTCCCTTTCATTCCATCATTATATCTACAATTTTTCACTCCATCGACACCTTTACAACCCCCACCATTAATCATGGCCAGATTTGCTCCACTAATTTTACCCCAACAACTCACTGCACTACCTCATAATTATGGTCAAAGATTGCCCCTTTTTTATGGAATATCAGAGGTCATTGCTTATCAACACATTTTCAAATTTGTTTATTTCATATATATTGAAGATATTTACAATGATGACGCCAATATGTGTATCATAGCACAGATTTTCTCAGGAGAGGTTAAGAAATGGTTTTGTTCTTTCACAGCTGGTTCAATAGCTACTTCATAGCAGCTGATTGACTTGTTCATGACAAAATGGGAGGAGAAGAAGAATCCATTGCAAATATTAGCTAGATATAATCCTTTGAAAATGAATCCCAATGAGTCTATCTAAGACTTTACAGCTAGATTCAATAAAATCTATGATTCAATTCTTGCAAATATCAAGTCTCCTCCAAGCCTTGCTTTACTTCACTATCCAGATGGTTTCAACCCTGACATGTCTTATCAGATAAGGGAAAGAAATCCATCAACTCTTGAAGAAATGCAGAGAAATGCAGTGAGTGTGGAAGCTAATTTGATCATCAAGAAGTATAAATTCAAAATAGAGAAAAGGTTCACTATCAAATAAGAAACATATAATTCATTCGAGAGAAAATTAGACACCTTGATCAAAACCATGGAGAATATCATGGATTAAATGTCCATTGCTGATAGACAAGCTGAAATCTCCATTAGAAATCCCAATTTCAGGGGTCAAAATTAGCAGCCTCAACACAGGATCAAGAAAAGGGAACAGAGGGTTCAGGATCCGCAAAGTCAACAGCAAATTCGCACTCCATTTCAGCATAACTACACTAAAGGTCCTAATTAAGAATACGAAGAATAAATTTCTTGTGAGAATCATTTATTTGAGGAGAACCAAAAACCTATTTTCCTCATCTGAAGAAGATCAATTTTCTACAAAAATTTATGCATCGGACGATCGACAATATATTTTGTCAAATGACGACATGCTATCAGTGAAAATGGAAGATTATCAGAGGGGATATCAGAATTATCTTACTCAAGTACAAAGGCAATATGGTTTGAGGAGTAGGAATGTTCCTATAACCTCCAATCAAAAAGAAAAAATAAAAATAAATAAATAAATGCTCAAATATATGCTCATGATAAAGAAACTTGCACTCTAAATCAAAGCAAAGATAAGGGACTTTTTGTTCCTAATCATGCTAGAGGCAATGAAGTTTTCACCAGTAGTTAGAAGAAGGATAAAGAAGTATAAAATGGAGGATAAAAGAAGGATATTTCACACAAAGATTAGCATGAGAAGAAATATGCATCATTGAAAGAGGTAGAAAAACATTCTTCTCTTTTTAGTCTTGAAAATGAAATCTCAAAGTTGAAATTTTCCATTATTTTAACTAAAATAGTTAAGAACAACCAATATAATTTGCAAGTAGCTAAGTTTCTTAGGGTGGATCAGATGTCTGACATGGTTAATGTGAGTGATCATCACCTAAAACTTCTATTTGGTCCTAATGCTGATGGTGATTTGGAAGATAGTGAGGTCCCCCCATTTTATCTTAGCCTCAAAATCCATGATTTTTTCCTCCATAACGCTATGCTTGATTCTAAAGTCTCTCATAACCTCATGCCGAAGGCCATTATGGATAGATTAGGCTTCGATAGCACAAGAACTTACCATGATATGTATTCATTTGATTTAGGGAGGGTGAAATTTCTTGGCCTCATTAAGGACCTAGTGGTGTCTTTAGAGAAAATCCCAGCCAAGAATGTCCTCATGGATGTTGTTGTGGATAATATCCCTCCTACATATGGAATTTTTCTCTCCTGGTCATGGGGAGAAAAGCTTAGAGGTACATTGTAGATTGAATTTTAATATTCTACAATTCCCATCTTTGGGAAACTCAAAAAACTATACCAGAAAAGTAAAATGAAGTACATGATCAGTAGTAGAGAAAATCCTAATAATCACCCCATACATGTTGTTCACACAGATTTAGAGTTCTTTATTTTATTCAATGATGAATTTTCAACATATTCAGAAGTTTTGATTGAAGAGAAAACAAAAAATTCTGAGTTTCAAATTCAGAAATTTCTGAGTTTCCAAATTCTGTGTTAGAAATTGAAAATGTAGGAAATCAAGAAAAGATGTGAAGTGGATTGGAACCAAGCGCATCAACCCAAAAAAGAGATGAAAAAGTGAAAGGTACATAAATTTTTGGTACAACAGAATTCTCTCAAGAAACAAGTAAAGTTAAGTCATCTGATTTGCAGCTTCCCGATGAATAAAGTGGTTTGTAGACCATGGATTTCAATGGAGCCTTGGGAAAGGAAGAGGCTAGCATTGGAGTGTGGATTCATACCCTATAAATTAGTCACTTAACATTCCTCCTAATTTTTGAATGTACTCTTACAATTTGGCATTCGATTGTTCAAACAATGAAGCAGAGTATGAGGCTTTGACAGCTAGCTTGAAAATTCTCAAGAAGTTAGGTGCCGAGAAATTTTTTTTGTATGGCGACTCCAAGCTAGTAATAAAAAAATTCAAAGGGGAATACCAGGCCAAGCATCCTAATATGCGAGCTTACTAAAATGTAGCGTTAGATATCCTCAAGACCTTCACCAAGTATACTTTTTCATTAATTCCAAGGGACATCAGTGTTATTGCTAATTATCTTGCCACTTCGGCTAGCATGTTTAAAATTCCATTGTATCCAAATAAGAAGTATGAGATAAATGTAAAACATTGCCCTGTTGTTCTAGATAATGTTTAGTATTGGCAAGTCTTTCAAGATGATAAACAGATAAAAAATTTCTTACAGACAGACGATGAATTTGTGAATTCACAAATGGATAACTAGTGATATGAAGATGAATAAGAATTCCATGCAGCAGAAATGCAAGTACTTCAACTGAATGAAAAATCCATTCCAAGAGGTCTAGTGCCTTTGGAAGAGATTTTTTATCAAGATGATGTTGCACATAAACTGACCATGCTACCAATAGAAGTGGGAGTGGAAAACCTCAATCTTGGCACACCTAAAAAGCCAAAGATGGTTAATATAGCTTAAGGATGAAAATTAAGTACACAACCCTCATGTATCAGTTTTCTGACGTATTTTCTTGGGAATATTCTGATCTAAAAGTGTACGATAAGAATATAATCCAACACACAATTCCCTTAAATCCAGATCAAAAGCCTTTCCACCAAAAGTTAAGGAGAATTAATCCCAAGTCATTGCCCTCCATTCAAAAAGAGGTAAACATATTATTTACTGCTAGTATTATATTTCCACTTTGCTCTTCAAATTGGATGTCTAATTCGGTGCCAGTAAGGAAGAAGACAGCAGAGATCTATTAGTGTATAGATTTCAGAAATCTAAATAAATCATCGTTGAAAGACAATTACCCATTACCAAAAATGGACCATATTCTGCAAATGGTAGTTGGATATTCTAGACTTTCATTGCTAGATGGATACTCTAGGTATAATAAGATTTTAGTACACCTAGATGATCAGGACAAGACAACCTTTACAACACCATGGGGTACCTTCATGTACGCCAAAATTCCCTTCGGATTGAAGAATGCAGAAGCAAATTTTTAGCGAGAAATGGATATTGCTTTCTCCAATGAAAAATATGTCTTTTTGGTCATCTATCTTGATGAAATCACTGCTTTTTCCAAGACATATGAGAAACACCTACAACACTTGAAAACAGTTTTTCAGAGATGAAAAAATTTTGGTATATCGCTGAACCCAAAGAAGAACGTTTTTGCTATGGAGGAAGGTAAATTTCTAGGCCATATCATATCAAAATATTGTATTCAGATAGATCCTTCAAGGATTGAAGAAATTTAGACCTTGGACTATCCTAGGAGCAAGAAGGAAATCCAGTCATTCAATGGAAAAATCAATATTTTAAGAAGGTTTGTTCCTAATCTTGTTGAACATTTCAGGCAAATTACTGACATGCTGAAGAAAGATAGTGAAGTAAAATGGTCTGAAGAGGAAAAGAAGTCACTCGATCAAGTTAAATTGGCTTTATCTCATGCTCCTATTCTTATTAGTCTAGATTACACACTTGATTTCATTGTTTTTTCGTTTTCTTCAAAGCATACACTGGTTGTTGTCCTTATGCAAAAGAAAAATCAGAACATAGAGCAACCCATTGCCTTCTTCAGTAGAACCATAAGAGATGCATCCTTGAAGTGCAATATCATTGAGAAACAAGCCTTGCTGTTATTCAAAGAATTTAAGGAATTCCGGGTCTATATTCTCCACTCTCATGTCATTGCATATGTCCCAAATGCTGCTGTGAAAGATTTGATCATGCAGAATTATACTAAAGGGCGGTGTGGAAAATGGATCGCTGCTATGTTGGAGTATGACTTGGAAATAAAGCCTACAAAGTTGATAAAGGGACAAGGCCTAGAAAAGCTTATGGAGGATTCAAATCTAAATGCTTTGGACATTAATTTTATTGCCGCATTATCTGAAGAGCAAGAGGTTGAAGTATTACCTGAGGTATCTGTAATTTTTTCTTCATCGCCATGGTATGTTGATATTGTTCATATTTTTAAACACTTGAATCCTCATCCCGGATTGCCTAGTAATAGGGATAGATCTTTGAATTTGAAAGCTCTTAAGTATTGCATCCTTAGCAATGTCTTGCATTGGAAAGATCCGAGTGGAGTATTCCTAAATTGTTTTGTTGAAGGAGAAGTTGAAAAAATGATTATTGACTTTCATAAAGGTGACTGTGGCAGACATATTTATTGGAAGACTACAGCAAATAAGATCTTGAGGGAAGGTCTCTATTGGCCAAATATATTCTCTGATGTCTATAAAATAGTAATGAGTTGTCATGAATGTCAAATATTTCAAGGAAAGAGAAAGATTTTTCCTTTTCCCTTGAAACCAATTGAAGTGAAAGTGTTAGGGCCTAAATCTACCTCAGGCTGAGAAAGGCAGAATCTAGGGTAACATCAAACCACGCTTAACCTGGTAGCTAGCCCTACCAGATCGAGAGAGGGCTCCCTCCTTGTCAATCTCAACAAAAAATGATCAATGAGGCTTGAGATGACTTAAATGAAAACTGATTTTAGGCTAGGTATATATGCAAAATATTCTTGATTTGAATTTAATGAATATTTTTTTAGCTCAAGAGGAAAGGAAAATTTGGGTCTGGGGAATGAGGCTTAGTTTTGCAGAGATCTGAATGGGGCAAGGTAGGAAATTGGTTTGACACTTCCAATTTCAGATAAATGGAGAGTTGAGAGAGGTGAGGAGTTGAAGAGGGCAAGAAACCTTCAGGGATCATGGAAAATTTTAGGGGCTAATATTCGCAGGTGGGCTAATTTTCCATGGTTTTTCAAAAAAAAAGATTCGCCAATTTCCATTTTTTTATAAAAATTATTTGCACAAGTTTTACAATATAAAATTATTTTCCGTTAAAAATCACCAACATTATATAGAAAATATATATAATATCATTATAAATTTGAATAATTTTACAAATACATCAATAAATATTTTATAGTTTACATATTAGGGACTAGTGAGATTCGCCAATTTTTTAAACTTCAAGATAATTTTCCATCCTTAAAATTATCCCTGTCAGGGATCCTCTCCAAACAGCTGAAAACATAGAAAATTAAACAAACCCTAGGTAGAGCACTGCAAATTCTAATGAATTCCACCTTTATCCTTGTTTGTTTTACTTAAGAAGAAATAAGAGGGAAAATGATACACATAAAACACCAGTAGAATTACATTTACAGAGAGAAACACACTATCAAAGAAAAGTACCACTTGAATCCCATGGAGTGTTGCAAACCCTAGTCTATTCCTTTTCCAAACTGCAGAGATGAATATACAATGATGCTCAAAGCAATCCCAAGTGTCCAACCATGCTAATGACTGAAAAACCACAAGATATAGACAAACAATAATTCATCCCCAGCCTCTAGGGGTCGAGCTCACAAGTTTAGGAGTTGTTTCAACAAGATCTAAACTAAGAACTAGAAATTAGGCAGTGGAATAGCTTGTCTCTATAAGATAGGAAACTGATTCATTCAGTTGCAACTCACCTTTTGATGGATGAATCTACCTCCATGAGTAAAAATTTAACAAAATTACATCAAGATCCATAAAATTACATCAAATTACATCATGATTTTGAAATTTGGAAGTAAGAAAGTCAAAATGTAAAAAACTAGGTGAAAAACAGAGTTTCTGGGTCAAAAATGAGCAAAAACCTCCAATGCGTCGCGCCTAATTTCCCTATGCATCGTGCCTGATTTCCCTATGCGTCGCGCCAGTTTGCAGCTGATTTTGGAGGCCTTCCCGATGTTAAAATTTGCTCCAAGTGGGCTTTTTGGAAAGGTATACCTGTCTACTTTCCAACACAAGTGAAAATTTTAAATTTGGCTTCCATTTTCCCCTCCAAAACTGAGTTCTCCCAAGACTGCTTCCTATGTGTCAAAAAAGGGGCAGAAAGGTCATTTTTGGGGTGTTTTTGACCCTTCTGGAAGCTCAAAACCTGTCAAAATTTCTTGGCCATAGGTAGGCATGCATATTTTTCCATGAAAAATCCAAAAATGTAGAGTTTGCATCAAAAGGAGTCCCCTATCAAAAGCGTGCGCCAAGTGGCGCAGCGCATAGAGCTGAAAAGTTTGTTTTCAGGCCAAAAATTCAAAATTTGCAAAAGTGTCCCAATTTTTTTGAAATTTGAGCTGAGTGTCCTCAATTATGTGCTATGCTAGGCCAAGGAATCCTTAGCCAAGATCTAAAGCCTATCATGCCTTTTTCGACGCTTTGAGGCCTTCTTCAACTTGGCCTTCAAGATCTTGATTCTTGCTTTGCACACCTTGTTTCTCGCCAAGTAGTGGTATGCCATGTTCCTCAACATATTTTTCTCATTGTTGGCCTTCTCTAGCATATTTCTCCAAATGCAAGTTTTTTTTCTCAAGCCAAGATTCCCAGTCATGTTCAATCTCTTGCTCATACCCATGATCACTGTCTCTTTCCATTGTCCTTTGGTTTTGAAAAATGTGGTTGTACATGGATGGTTTTGTGGATAACAGTGTGAAAATACGGTGGAGGATTGAAATGGGTAGATTTTATGGAAGAGAGTGTAAAAATGTATGTGTGAATAGATTTTAGGGATGGGAGTAAGAGTTTTAGGGATGTGAGTAGGGTTTAGGGAGTGTAGGGTTTGGGAAATTATATGTGGAGAAGGGGATTAAGGGGGAAATGTATGAGGGGAGTGGGATTAAGGGGATAGGGTATAAAACCATTAGTGCAATGAAGAAAACTAGGGTTTCACCCTAGAAGCTAGGGTTTTAGGGTTTTGGGGATAGGGGAGTAGGATGAGTGGAAATGAGAGGGAGTAGAGTAAAACTGAAGTGAAATGTAGTGAAGGGGATGTGAAAGTGGTAGAGGGGAATAAGACAGCAAAAAATGGAAATTTTTCAAACCCTAGGAAGATTTTCAATGAAACTGTGCAAGGAGCTAGGGTTTTATTTTTCACCTATTGAAACACCATAAACACTGATGGAAACTCATATATTGGCAATATGGAGATGTTAACTTAGTTGTGGAATGAAGAATTTGTAATTTTGGAGCTTTTGGAGGAATATTTGAATGGATTTCAGGATTTTTAGCCTAATGCGTCGTGCCATCTCTATGCGCCGCGCCAGTTCATTTTTTACACTGCAGAGGGCTGCCCAATGCGTTGCGCCATCTCTATGCACCGCGCCTTTTGCAGGAGACTTTTGGAGACCTTCCCGGTGTCAAAAATGGGCGCAGGATAGCTCGTTGGAAAGATTATTGAGTATAATTTCCAACCCAACTATAATTTTTCAATTTGGAGTTCATTTTCCCTCTCAAAAATCAAATCTCCAAAGACTGGTCAAAATGTGCAAAATGAGGCTACCTCAAGGCAGAGTGCTGTTGCAGTCAACTTTTGAAGGTCTTCCTCAACTCCAAATTGAGCTCATGATAGCTCATTGGAAAGCTCTTTGTGTCTCATCAAGCAAGTCATTTGGCCAACCAAGATAGGAGAAATATTGATCTTCCCAAGGTCACTTCAGAGGTGCATCAATTCTCCTGAGGCAACTGTATTTTTGACATTTCTCTAAAACCATGACACCTGTGTAAAAATTGAAGGAATTTTTTCTTCCTTGGCCTATTTTGGATAAAAACCTATCTCAGGTTTTCCAAATTCATCTTTTCTTGCTCAGAAACATCATTGAAGTAAAACCTATCACGATGTGTGGAACAGGGGATTTGTCGAAATGAAGTGAAATGAAGGGGATAAGGGGCTTCTAAATTCTTGAGAAAATTTTTGGAATTAGGGAGGGATGTTAGGAAGCAAGGGAAAGTGGAATTTCAGAGATTGAGTGAGGGGAAGAGGTCCAAAAGGGCAAAAAACAGGCCTAGCCTAGAAAATTGTCAAGTTGTAGCAAGAAACTAGGGTTTGTGCGAAAATGAGGAATTTGAGGGATATCAATGATGGGAAGTGTTTAATAGGGTAAATTAAGGATAGGGGAAGTTGTATGAACATCAGGATACACGTTTTGCTAATTATTTGACTATCTTAGAGAAATTAGCTCCAAAACCCTAGGAGAGGGAAATGAACCTTACCTAGGCACAACTGAAGCATGAACAAGGTGTAAAATGACCCAGTGGAACTTGACATGATGATGAAAACCATCTGAATGATGGTACACTCAGCTGAATGGTGACATGGACCGACATTTGGACAACTTTGAAAAGAGTGAAAACAAACCCTAGACCTAATACCTAGTGACCAAATTTTGCTTGAAGACTCACTGAAATGACAAAATTTTACCTTGACACCTTAAAATCACTTTGTAAGAGCATTTTTTATCACTAGAGGAAGGCTGTAAAGACTGAAACTAACATTTTCTCCAATGGGGATGGTATCTCCTTGGAGGTGCCAAGAACTACAGATCTTTGGAAAGCAGACAATGCCTTCATCCATTGGGCAATGGAGTCAAAAACTCAAGCTGAAATGCATGACTGAAAACTGATGACTTGACGACACAAATTGAATCTCAATCAACTAAAAATTGACTTGATACTTAAACACAATCGACAAACTGGAAAATATGCTCAATATGAAGCTTATTCAATACAACCTACTCTAGTTGTTCCATTCATCACCTGATCAAGTGAAATGAAAAAACCAATGCAACCAAGTAAGTATTCCGGCTGCTATTTGAATTCTCCGCAAGTGCTTGCTTACGAACAAAAAGAGAGAACTACCGAAAGGCAACTCCCATGAAAACTTGTGAACAGATCTGTTGAATACTACGGATTCTCTATCCGCATCCAAAAACACTGCATAAGGATCTTGAAGTTTGTGCACACTGGGACTTAGCTCATCTAATGGATTAATTTTCTTCTCCTCATACCATGAATGCAAACTTTGATCTGAGCTTTGTGACGAGACTCCTGCTAAAAATGACAAAGAAACCAGCTACCAAATCAAGTTTATATCAGCACACGTTTCAAGCTCACATGTATTCAATGGAGAAAGAATTTGACTGCAGACATCATCCAACACATCAGCTATTGGATTGTGAAAACTTTAAAATACTGTTGCAACCCATTTTCTATTGGTTCCGATGAGATTACATGATTTCCTACAGGCTGATCGTTTGAAGATACACTATGCAATTTACCCTTCAAAAACTGAAATGATTCAAAAAAAAATGGTACGGAATCATCTTGTATCATTTGATCGTATGTGCCAACTTCCAATTCCTCATCTGCAACTTGACAATAAATGGCATTCGGGGGCTGCAAATTTTGATATGAGAAGTTTTGAACAAGGTTTTCATTGCCCTCAAGATGGTCTAGATCAAGACTTGTCGATAGTTGATTTCGGATTGCATGAAAGTTGTCTCTGATGAACTGAAACGAGGAAAAAAAAAAGGCAAAGATTCTTCACTTACTTCAAATTTTTTTGCACTTTCCTCCTCACTTCCATAGCTGATATGCAACGGCTGAACATTGTACTCGAACTGTTGAAAGTGAACTTCCTCCTTCCACAAACTAGCTGCTGATTTGTTTGCAAGATTAGTTTCTGTTTGGAGAACATAATCATCATCATATTGATCAAACTGAGGCAAATAATCAGTATAAAACACATCATCAAGCATACATGTCATATCAACAGATCTATCTTCTCCAAGTTGATCTATAAAACAATCATTATCGGATCTATGACATCTGGGATAAGAAAAAAAATGTTTTAGATCAGTAACTTGTTCTTCTTCAATCAGCGAGCCATGGGCTTGAACATTATACTCATTCCTTGTGATGATCCTCTGCATCATCTCTTCCACTGCACTTACCAAAATGTCAAGCTTTACCTCTAGAGAGGTCGATTCCTCCGGATCTATGTTTTTCATATATTCTTCCTTCAAATTTGCCCTTCAGATCAACAAATGAGCCTCTACATCTACTGCACTATTTTGCATCTCTTCAAGTGTTGCAAGATTCCTTTCTCTCAGTTGAAACTCCATTTCCGGATCAAAGGCACCTGGGTAGTGCAAGAGAGAAGATCCAAGAGGAGGTCTTATATTAACTGGCATCGAATAATAAACTTGGTTAAATCTGGTAGCTTGTTGTCTTGTCTCCCACAGGTCTTTTCGAGATGGTTGTACTCTTCTGTAATCAAGAAAGGTTTTGTCGACCACCCACCTATAGAAGCTTTGACTAAGCTGCTGAAATCTAAAGATGCTCGCCAGGCAGGTTTTGAGCCAACTCTTGACTTTTGCCTTGCAAAAGAAGCGAAAAGCCTAATACGACATCCTCTTCTGTTCTTTAAAAAGGTCGAAGAAAATATTCAAAGTCGAACATGTCTCTCCATGATGATATTTAGCGATTCACCATCAAGTCTTGGTAGATATAGGGTCATGATTTTTTAGGAAAACATGGGATATGGGAGGGTAAAAATCGAAAACTTGTATCAATCTTGAAGTTTTACAAGGTATGAGGTATGCTCTGGTCTGCAATCCGGTCGTGGTCTGTTGACTTCATCATTTTGAAGACGGTCATCACAAGATTCGGAAGAAAGGTCTTGATCAAGCTCAAAAGCATGCAAATCTTTGGTATTCACAATCTTTAAAGGGAAGGAATCAAATGCAGGCCGAGGATATTTTCTCAAATACAATATACTTTGCAAAGCCTTCTTGACATTCTCGAGGAAAGAGAAGAAATAATTTATGACAAAGAACAAAATGTCTTGGATGAAATTCCAACTTGAATACTTGATCTTTCCATATTGTCCTTTTATGTCTCTACTGATCAGGTTCATCCTCCAGTGGAGTCCTTGGATCTAATCTTGAAATCGATTTAGAGTCGCCAGGTGAATGATTTCAGCCTTGCGATGTCTGATCGTTGTCCACCATCAACAATCAGATCTGAACTTGATTAGATTTTACTGAATAAACCAGATGTTCAATTCGTAAACTATATCGAATATTGACTGAAGAAGCATTCATATACTTTCTCTAATGTAAAGCAAGAGCATTTCCGAAGGCTACCTGGCTAAATTCAGGCTCCGTCTATTAGTTTATAAAGAAAACAACAAAATTTTTGTCTCACCAGTATGGTTGCCACTATGTTAGGGCCTAAATCTACCTCAAGCTGAGAAAGGTAGAATCTAGGGTAACATCAAACCATACTTAACCTCGTAGCTAGCCCTACCAGTTTGGGAGAGGGCTCTCTCCTTGTCAATATTAGCAAAAAAAATGATCAATGAGGCTTGGAGATGACTTGATGTGAAGACTGATTTTAGGCTAGGTATGTGTGCAAAAGAGTTTGATTGAATTTAATGATGTTTTTTTGGCTCAGAGAAAATTTAATTTGGAGTGCAGGAATGAGGCTCGATTTTGCGAGGAGTTAAATTGGGCGAGTAAACAGGTAGTTTGACATTTCAATTTTGAATGAAATGGATAGCTCAGGCCAGTGAGGAGTTGAAGAGGGCAAGAAACTTTCAGGAATCCTCTTCAAACAGTTGAAAACATATAAAATTAAACAAACCCTAGGTAGAGCACTGCAAATTTTAATGAATTCCACCTTTATCCTTGTTTGTTTAACTTAAGAAGAAATAAGAGGGAAAATGATACACATAAAACACGAGTAGACTTAAATTTATAGAGAGAAACACACTATCAAATCAAAGTACCACATGAATCCCATGGAGTGCTGCAAACCCTGGTCTATTCCTTTGCCAAACTGCATAGATGAATATACAATGATGCTCAAAGCAATCCCAAGTGTCTAACCATGCTAATGACTGAAAAACCACAAGATATAGACAAAAAATAATTCATCCCTAGCCTCTAGGGGTCGAGCTCACAAGTTTAGGAGCTGTTTCAACAAAATCTAAACTGAGAACTAGAAAGTAGGCAGTGGAACAACTTGCCTCTATAAGATAGGAAACTGATTCATTCAGTTGCAAATCACCTTTTGATGGATGAATCTACCTCCGTGAGTAAAAAATTAAAAAAATTATATCAAGATCCATCTAATTACATCAAATTACATCATGAGTTTGACATTTGGAAGTAATAAAGTCAAAATGCCAAAAACTAGGCGAAAAACAGAGTTTCTGGGTCAAAAATGAGCAAAAACCTCCAATGAGTTGCGCCTGATTTCCCTATGCGTCGCACCAGTTTGCAGCTGATTTTGGAGGCCTTCCTGGTGTCCAAATTTGCTCCAACTGGGATTTTTGGAAATTTCTGTCTGTCTACTTTCCAACACAAGTGCAATTTTTGAATTTGGCTTCCATTTTCCCCTCCAAAACTGAGTTCTCCCAAGACTGCTTCATGTCTGTCAAAAAAGGGGCAGAAAGGTCATTTTTGGGGTGTTTTTGACCCTTTTGGAAGCTCAAAACTTGTCAAAATTTCTTGGCCATTGGTAGGCATGAATATTTTTCCATGAAAAATCCAAAAATGTAGAGTTTTCATCAAAAGGAGTCCCCTATCAAAAGTGTGCGCCAAGTGGCGCAGCGCATAGAGCTGAAAAGTCTGTTTTTAGGCCAAAAATTCAAAATTTACAAAAAGTGTCCCAAATTTTTTGAAATTTGGGCTGAGTGTCCTCCATTATGTGCTATTCTGGGCCAAGGAAGTCTCAGCCAAGATCTGAAGCCTATCATGCCTTTTCCGATGCTTTGAGGCCTTCTTCAACTTGGCCTTCAAGATCTTGATTCTTGCTTTGCACACCTTGTTTCTTGCCAAGTAGTGGTATGCCATGTTCCTCAACATATTTTTCTCATTTTTGGCCTTCTCTAGCATCTTTTTCCAATTTCAAGTTTGTTTTCTCAAGCCAAGATTCTCGGTCATGTTCAATCTCTTGCTCATACCCATGATCACTGTCTCTTTCCATTGTCCTTTGGTTTTGAAAAATGTGGTTGTACATGGATGGTTTTGTGGATAACAGTGTGAAAATATAGTGGAGGAATGAAATGGGTAGAGTGTATGGAAGAGAGTGTAAAAATGTATGTGTGAACAGAGTTTAGGGATGGGAGTAAGAGTTTTAGGGATGTGAGTAGGGTTTAGGGAGTGTAGGGTTTGGGAAATTATATGTGGAGAAGGGGATTAAGGGGAAAATGTATGAGGGGAGTGGGATTAAGGGGATAGGGTATACAACCATTAGTGCAATGAAGAAAACTAGGGTTTCACCCTAGAAGCTAGGGTTTTGGGGTTAGGGGAGTAGGATGAGTGGAAATGAGAGGGGGAATGGGAAATGAAACTAGTGAAATGTAGTGAAGGGGATGTGAAATTGGTAGAGGGGAATAAGACAGCAAAAAATGGCAATTTTGCAAACCCTAGGAAAATTTTCAATGAAACTGTGCAAGGAGCTAGGGTTTTATTTTTCACCTACTGAAACACCATAAACACTGATGGAAACTCATATATTGGCAATATGGAGATGTTAACTTAGTTTTGGAATGAAGAATTTTCAATTTTGGAGCTTTTGGAGGAATATTTGAAAGGATTTCAGGCTTTTTAGCCCAATGCACCGCGTCATCTCAATGCATCGCGCCAGTTCATTTTTTACACTGTAGAGGGCTGCCCAGTGCACCGCGCCCCTTTTCATGAGACTTGTGGAGACCTTATTGATGTCAAAATTGGGCGTAGGATATCTCGTTGGAAATATTATCGAGTCTACTTTCCAACCCAACTGGAATTTGTCAATTTGAATTTCATTTGCCCTGTCAAAAGTCAAATCTCCCAAGACTAGTCAAAATGTACAAAATGAGGCCGCCTCGAGCGAAATCATTGCAGTCAAATTTTGAGAAAATGCACTCATGATAGCTCATTGGAAAGATCTTTTTGTCTCATTAAAGTGTTTGGCCAACCAAGCGGGAGAAAGCTTGATTTTCCCAAGGTCACTTCAGAGGTGCATCAATTCTCCTGAGGCAACTGTATTTTTGAAATTTCTCTAAAACCATGAAACCTATGTAAAAAGTGAAGGATTTTTTCTTCCTTGGCCTATTTGGACAACAACCTCTCTCAGTTTTCCCAAATTCATATTTTCTTGCTTAGAAACATCATTGAAGTAAAACCTATCCCGATGTGTGGAACCGGGGATTTGTCGAAATGAGCGAAATGAAGGGGATAAGGGGCTTCTAAATTATTGAGAAAATTTTGGGAAGTAGGGAGGGATGTTAGGAAGCAAGGGAAAGTGGAATTTTAGAGATTGAGTGAGGGGAAGAGATCTAAAAGGGAAAAACACAAGCCTAGCCTAGAAAATTGTCAAGTTGTAGCAAGAAACTAGGGTTTGTGCGAAAATGAGGAATTTGAGTGATATCAGTGATGGGAAGTGTTTAATAAGGTACATTAAGGATAGGGGAAGGTGTATGAACATCAGCATACAATTTTTGCTGATGATTTGACCATCCAAAATAAATTACCTCCAAAACCCTAAGAGAGGGAAATGAGCCTTACCTAGGCACAACTGAAGCATGAACAAGCTGTAAAATGACCCAATGGATCTTGACATGATGATGAAAACCCTCTGAATGATGGTACACTTAGCTGAATGGTGACATGGACCAACATTTGGACAAATTTGAAAAGAGTGAAAACAAACCCTAGATCTAATGCCTAGTGAGCAAATTTCGCTTGAAGACTCATTGAAATGACAAAATTTGACCTTGACACCTTAAAATCACTTTGTAAGAGCATGTTTGATCAGTTTGGAGGAGAGAATTTCTGGCCCAAATTAATAGAAAGCACCATTTCAATAATGGGGACTTGAGTTCATTGGAGAAATCCATCCTCCATCATCAACCCCTCATAAACGAATACTCACTTCCACCGATTACTTCATGAAATGGATTGAAGCCATGCCCAAAAGGCAAGCTACTAATATGGTCACTATTCACTTTTTAGAGAAAAAATTTCTACCTCATTTTGCTTGTCCATATAAAATCATTATTGACAATGTATTTGCCTTTAAGTCCAAAAAAATTATTGACTTTTGTGATAAGTATCACATTAGGCTTGGTCATTCTACATCATAATATCCTCAAGGCAATGGACTAGTTGAATTTTCAAACAAATGTTTAGTGAACATAATCAAGAAGATGCTACAAGAAAACAAGAGAAATTTCCACAAAAATCTCACCAATGCTCTATGGGTGGACAACGTTACTACGAAGAGATCAATCAGCATGTCATCTTTCCATCTTGTGTATGGTTGTTAACACTGGAAAATCATATAGCAGAAGATGACATTAATTAATGTCAGCTAGTATAGAGCGGGAACACATTATGGAGCAGAAATTATTAAATCTCTAAGGTTTTGAGAAAATCATATTTGAACTAGTCTTAAATGCTAAATTGTGCGCTTAATCCTTCGAGAAGAGCGCCTTTTGTGCGCCTTTTTGCCCGATATGCACACATTCCTGGAAATGGAAAAATGTCGCTTTCTGGGACCACACAAAGAAAAGGACAATTACTCCTTATATGAATCCACCTAAGGACAGCCACTAGCACCTCCTTAGACACTATGTGAGCACACAAAGGAATATTTGGAGCACACAATGGAATCATACCTCTCCCTTGGGTCACCATCCATCATGTACCAAGGGAGGGAAGGAGGATTTGAAATCCCCTATATAAAGCCACCAAGAGATGAAGTAATGGTGATCACATTGTTATGCTGGCCAAAATTTCCCAAGCAATAGCAGCAGTGTGTGGCCCGGAGCTGGAGATAGAGGGGACTCGATTGTTGGCCACCCAACAATCCTAGTCCATCACAGCGGAGAGAGAGGGAGACTGCATTAGAGTCAGAGCTTGGAAACCAACATCCTTGCATCGGGACCTAGAACCATTTTCTAGGGGCCCTTTAGCAAGTGGGTAAAATTTCTTCTCCATATCAAAAGTTTAATAAGAAGAGGACTTTGAGCCATTGTTTGCATTATTATCATTTTGACTCTCTTCAATAGCTTATGTATATTTGTGTTTTAGTTTTTAGTTTACTTTGAGCATACATTCGCATATTTTTTCCTCTATACTATATTCTTTTGAGCTCCACCACTTTCTGCTTGTGACTAATATTTTATAGGGGTAGACCACACCACTTAAACTGGTGTGATTTCATACACCCGTGCGTCAAATCCACCACCACAGGATTGGCGACTCCACTAACGGTTTACAAGTTTATGTGGTTGTGCCATCTCTTACAGGAGACCTTTGTCTATGCTGGAGAGTGGAGCTAATAGTCCTCTCATCCATCTTACAGTCCCTAGATTCACTTGGAGTGACAGACTGAAGAAGGTAGCTCCTAATATTTTTACTTGCAGGATTTTTGCGTGCAAATTTTTCTCATAGACGCATAGGGCATGCGTCTAGGACTAACCTGTGTGCAGGAAAACGCACCTGTCATAGCCTTTTCTGCGCAAATCACAGAATGAGATTTTTCTCTCTATATTCTGCATTTTTTTTCTTGTAAGTGTGTTAGTGAGCCCCTAATGTATCTACCAGTACTTTTGTTGATACCCCACAACTTCTGAGAACTTACTTTTAGCTGCCTTTTGTAGGCTTAGAGTTAGTTTTCATTTAAGTTGGTTTTGCAAAAAAAAAAAAAATCTTCACATAGTTTAAGTAGGGGGTGAATTAACCATTGCTTTCTGAACGGTTTATGTTTTGCAAATTCTATTATGCACGCTGAGATTAACTAGTCCAAGTAAGCTAGTTTTATTTTCTAGTGTAGAAATTGTTTAGTTTAGTTCAATTTGTGCATTAGGGATTGTGGGACTAGCATCGATTTTTCGATTAGAGCAAGTAATATTTGCTACCTTTGCACCATTTGGTGATCCTAGGTAAACATATGAAAACTCTATATTTACAATTTTCCATCTCCCTTTAGTTAGTCACATAGATTAACTAGGAAAATTTGAAAGCAACCCTTTATTCCCAAATGTTTTCCATTTGAGCCAGGAACAACATCACATAGTTTAACTAGGGTACTTTTGTAAAGGATCATTGATATCCATATGTTCAAACTATGATATTTTTCACCATATTCTCACACACACTCACCAACTAAGAAAAGGAAGACACCTAAAACTAACTTAACCAAACTCACTAAATTCTCCCCATAGGGGCCACAAAAGAATTTATAGTTTAAGTTAGGATCAAGGGGGTAGGCATCCAATAAGCCGCCTTGATCATAATTCATATTGAAACATAGAAGTTGTGTATTTAGGGAGCTTCAAATCCACCTATTAGCCCATGGAAAAGAAAACCCGAGCGCGATAGAGACCCGATTCAGAGGGGGTTAGGCTTAGGTGCAGTGCGTGCGGTATCAGTTGGGGATACTTGACACGGCTGATACTCGGTACTGTTAGCTGACTACCAAGAAGCCCAGGACTCAAACTCTCATGTGGGATGGTGGTTTTTAGTGGCCAAAACCTAGGGCATTATTTACCCTATAGGTGATGGTGTAGGCAAGCGCCATACCCTCTACCCTTACCTTGGTGGATTCTCTTCGACTGACTGGGGGCATCGCCAGTTCTTACGGGACATTGTGCCAACACTCGCAAGAAACATTTTCAAGGCCCAGTTACTTTTGAGTGTGTGAGGATGCATAGGTATTCTAGGATTTTGAATATCACGCGCAAACAAACAAAAAACCATTTTTTTTTCTTGATTGATCACATAGATTAAGTTAAAGGGAAAATTCATTTCATTTTCGCTTTGTTTTATGTATGTGGCCATAAATTTTTCGTGATGATAGACTTTATCCTCTCGAAATTTTTCCAAAACCTAACTTGGTCGACACCCGAACGGTCCCAATGGAACCTCGTCGATCTAGGCGTCTTTTGGAACTCCCCCCATTACTGGGAGGCGTTCCAGTTCTTTTTCTATTCAGGCGTAAAAAATGGAACACTGCCACCATCATTGGCTCATCCTTCATTGGATCAACCATCGTTGGGAACCCTAGCCGGTCTCCCAACACCACACTACACACCACTCCCCCCTCGACCCCTAAGGGGTAGAGGAGCGCATCCCATTCGGGAAGCCAGCTGAACACACATGACGGTGCATCACAGACTAACCCTCATTCTAACCAGAACTTCGTGTCTTCACATGGTTCCATGGCGTCAACCTCCCAATCACCCTTCTTAGCTGCGTTGAATCTAATTGATTTAACCAAGATCACAAATGACCCCATCGCACACGATCCTTCATGGCCTCCCATGCCCACAAAGCTCCCTTCGGATATACCAAAGTTCGAAGGCAAGCAATCGAAAGACCCAGGTAATCATGTAATGACCTTTCACCTGTGGTGCTCATCGAATAGTATCATCAACGACACTATTCGATTGAGGCTATTTCAACGCACTCTTACAGGAGTAGTTGCGAAATGGTACGTGGAGCAACCTCCTGCTTCACATGGAACCTTTAGCACCCTTGCTACTGCATTCCTCACTTATTTTCAGTTACCCATTCACCATGATTCGAGAATGGAGTTACTGACTCATTTTATACAAACCCCCGCCATCCATATCTCTAACCATCTTCATGAATGGAGGCAACATCACAGTTTATGCAAAGCTAAACTCGATGATCGGGTCCTCTTAGATTTATTCTTGAAAACTTTGACGGTGGAGATTTCAAAGGATGTGGTGCAGCAATACCCCACATCCGAAGAGGAAGCAATCAATAAAGCCTAGAAGCTTGAATTGATTTATATGCATTTAGGATACATTTACAATATCCTGCCTAATGCCCCGCACCTGCAAACTTATCAAGAATTTCCAGGCGCATCAAATTCTATAGACAGATTAATTGGGTTAATGACCCAAGGTTACCTAGGCAGCAATAGTTGCAATCTCGGCTACGCACATAATTCTACCCAGAACATGTCTCAACCCTGATTTCAAAGCCATCATATGCCTCAGCAAGATTTGACTAATAAGGCGCAAGCGTATCACGATGGAGGACCCTATCCTCTGGCTGAAGGGACCCGGTACGCAGAAATAAACACTGACAGAAGAGCCCAACAGCCAAGTGCAAACAAGGGACAACGTTATGCTCAGTCCCAAGCACATGACCCACCTATGCAAACCAATGCATAGGTGAACTTTGTGCAGCCATCCCAAAATCAACCACACCAGTATAACCAGGAGAACTACCCTCCTAATGTGGTTAAGAAAAAATCAAAAAACAAGCCAAAAGGGAAACCTGGATAGGGGGGAAACAACCAACATCGCCCACCGCGATCCCAGGCTAGAGGCAACTCCAGCAGGAATCAAAACTAGGAGCCAAGCAATGCCCAATGGTAAGGCAAAAGGCCACCTCTATGAAAAAACCATTCTTGTTCAATATGTGGTGAGTACGGGCACTATAATCACCAATGTCCTGATCTCCCCAAGCTAAAAAAGCTTCAGAGTAACCAAGGAAAAGGAGAATCTTCCCAACAACCCATTGTTATGCAAGAACCTTTCCCTCACCAAGGGATGGTCAACACTCAGCAACAAAACCCAGACGATTCCAGGAAAAACAGCCATGAAATTTACATGACTGGGGAAGAAATGTTTTTCCAAACACGAAATCGCAGTTACGACACCCCACCAAACTCCACTACGTCAGGGGCTAGTACAAGTGCGCTAACTGCACCTTTGACCATTTCAAAGATTCCTATAGAACCATTGCCAAAAATGGTAAAGGTACCTAATAGGCGAGCAGGTAACTACTCCAAAGCGGCCCATAATTGTAGCATCGTGGAAAATTTAGCTCAATCACCCGCTGCTATGTCCGAGTTGGAAGTACTGCAGTCGTTCCCAAAGCAACGGAAAGCCCTACTTTCCGCATTAGGTGCTATCGACCACGTCGATACGCGCATGATGGCTTTTGACTTAGATAAAGACACCCCTAGGATTCCTTCCATGGTCGCCTTCCAAATACCGGTATCGGTCCAAAATATCACTATTCACCATTGTGTCATTGACGAGGGTGCATCGACATGCATCATGTCAAAAAATGTTTGGCAGAAGTTGGGTTCTCCCGAACTAAAACCCTCGGTCATAACGCTTCGAGCCTATGACGGTTGTCCCTCGACCCCGATTGGCCTCTACCAAAATGTCTCGGTCTGTTTATCCGGCAAGACCGCGCCCGCCGGGAATCGGCCTCCGCCCAGTCGGGGGCTTGAGGCCGGCTGGGCAGCCCCCCGTGGAGCCGCCCGGCTGGCCTCCGGCGCCCTGCGAGCGCAATCACGGTCACGGTCGTCGACCGCGCTGGAGGCCAGCCGGGCGGCGCCACGAGGGGCTACCCAGCCACGGTCATGGCCATCGACCGCGCCCGTGGGGCACCGGAGACCGGCCTCCAGCGCCTTGCTGGCGCGGTCACGACCTTGCGTTGTTTTTTTTTTAATTATTTTTTTTTAGTTTGTTTTAAGAAAACAATTTAAAATTTTTTTTTTTTTTAATTTGTTTTAATAAAAAAATTAAAAATTAATAAAAACATTGTTATATAATATAATTAATAAATAATTATTAAAACATTATTTAATAAAAAAAAATTGTTAAAAATATCAAAATATAACAAATAAAAAAAAAAACAATTTATTAAATAACAATTATGTTTTGTTTTTAAACATTACATAATTAAAAAAAAAACAATACAATATAATAAATAAATAAATAAATAAAAAACATTTGTTTTAATATAACAATACAATAAATTTAAAAAAAAACTATATAACAATACAATTAAAAAAAATTAAAAAAAATATGATATATAACAAAACAATAAAGAAAAAAAAATTAAGATTTAAAATTAAAAAGAATAAAAATAATATTTAAAATTTGAAAAAAAAAAAAATAGAACATAAAATCAAAAAATTCTCAAATAAAAACAAAAAAAAAACATTTTAAATAATGAAACCACTGATATATTTTGATTAAAAAAAACAAATAAAAAATGTTATAATATTACTATTTTCTTTTATGTGCATGGTCGTTTTATGGATTTTTCTGTCTAGATGAACCTATAAGTCTTAAAAAAGAAAAAAAAATTCTAAATTTTTGTCCTTAAAACCCTAAAAAATTTAGTTCTTTTTGCATTTTCTTCACTAAAAAAATATAAAAAAATTATGGTATTTGAACCTATAAACCTTAAAAAAGTAGTTTTTGGACACAAAAAACTATAGAAAAACAGATTTTCCCCAAAATCGTCTTTAAATTGACAGAATAGAAAGAAAACTAACCTTTGAAATGCAAAAAACTGCTGTCACCAATGCCAACACAACGCCTCCACAAAATTACAAATAGCAACACAACGCCTCCAATGCCGATGCAATGCCTTCACAAAGTTACCAATGCCAATGCAACACCTCCACAAAATTACCAATAGCAACACAATGTCTCCAATGCCAATACAATGCCAACACCTCTAGAAATTTGCTCTAACAAATACCAGAAAACTTGATGTGATGTGATGAATAGAAACAATCATTCTTATTTATATAACGAATATTGTCTGATTGTTTTACTGTTTAACGAATGTGGGATTAAAATTTCAAATTTAAAATATTTACATTTAGTTTATTATAGTTCATACTATAGTTAAAATATTTAATATTTGCATGTAGTTATCATAGTTAATATTTTATTTAATATTTACATGTATTGAATGTTGAATAATTCAAATATAATCGCAGATTAAAAATGAAAATATGAAATACTTACATGTAGTTAATTATAGTTAATATTATAGATAAAATAGTTAATATTTGCATTTATTTATCATAGTTAATATTTTAGTTAATATTTACATGTACTCAATGTTTAAAATCATGGGATTAAATTTTAAAATCTAAAATATTTACATTTAGTTAATTATAGTTAATATTATAGTTTAAATAGTTAATATTTACATGTTGTTATTTTTGTAAATATTTACATGTAGTCAATCTTAAACCATTCAAATAAGAAAATTATTTTAGTTTCGAAGGCATGCATGAAAGGAATATTTTGTGGATATTTTGAGTAGAAAGTATGGTGAAATATTTGAAGACCAACAGTTTATTAATAAATTTTGAAATATATTTTAGATGAATATAACGTAAGTTTAAAATTTAAAATATTTACATGTAGTCATTATAGTTAAAATAGTTAATATTTGCATGTAGGTATTATAGTAATATTATAGTTAATACTTACATCTAGTCAATGTTAAATCATTGAAATAAAAACATTATTTTAGTTTGGAAGGCATCCATGATAGAAATATTTTCTGGATATTTTGAATATAAATAACGGTAAAATATTTCAACACAAATAGTTTATTAAAAAAATGTTAAATACATTTTTTGACTAATATTTGTACCAAATATTTGAAATGAAAATTTTGGAGGGAAATTTTTTCGCGAAATTTTTTGGGGGGGAATTTTGGAGGGAAATTTTCAGTATTTAAGCTATATATTGTAAGTGGGAGAGGAATTTGTATCATTCAACCTATTCTTGTTGAAAGCCATGGTTTCTTCTGATAGCGAAGTTTTTCTTTGTGCAACATCAACATCTTCGTCACGCAACAACTCTATTCAGAGTGATGAATATAACGGGAGTTTGTTCACCATGAATAGAGAGTCAAAAAATCGACTTGGTCGTAATCCTAAAGATGATGAGAACAAAATTAATGAGGCGCAACAAAATGAAATTTATGTAAATCGAGCGCCAATTATACCATTTACTCTTAATCCTAAGGATTATGAAAGCAACAGTGATGAAGGGCATGATGAAGAATTTCCAGAGTCAAAAGTTTCACTTCGTCCTAATCCCAAGGATTATGAGGACACCATTGATGAAGAGAGAGATGAAGAATATCCACTTCAGCTTAATCCTAAGGATTATGTGAGAACAACAAATGAAGAGGGTAATGAAGAATCTGTAGAGTCAAAATATCCACTCTGTCCTAATCCTGAGGAGTATGCCAGCACCACTGATGAAAAGGGGGATGTAAAATTTCCATAGTCAAAATATCAAATTCATCCTAATCGTAAGGATTATGCGAGCACCACTGATGAAGAGGGGAATGATAATGTTTCAGAGTCAAAACATCCACTTCGTCCCAATCCTAAGGATTATGCCAGCACCACTGATGAAGAGGGAAATGAAAAATTTATAGCATCAAAATATCCACTCCGTCCTAATGCTAAAGATTATGCAAGCACCACTGATGAAGAGGGGGATGAAAAAATTCCAGAGTCAAAATTTCCACTTTGTCTTAATCCTAAGGATTATGTCAGCACCACAGATGAAGAGGGGAATGAAGAATTTGCAGAGTAAAAATATGCAATTCGTCATAATCCTAAGGATTATGTCAGCACCACTGAGGAAGAGGGGAATGAAGAATTTGCAGCGTCAAAATATCCACTTCGTCCTAATCCTAAGGATTATGCCAGCACCACTGATGAAGATGGGGATGAATTTACAAAGATAAAATTTTCACTTCATCCTAATCATAACGATTATAATTTAACCACTGATGAAGGGGGGGATGAAGAATTTCCAATAAATATAGATTCAAGGCATACACTTATTCCTAATCCTAAGGATTATGAGAGCATCAGTGAGGAAGAGGAAGGGCAGGATGAAGAAATTATAGTGAATACAAATTCAAAGCTTCCACTTATTCCTAATCCCAAGGATTATGAGAGCACCACTGAGGAAGGGGAGGATGAAGAGTTTCTTGCAAATGATAATTTTAGAGGCACAGATCTGAATATTGCATTTTCTCCAAGTGACCATTTTAAAGACACTCATGGTGATGAAGAATTGAATCCTCCCAGGGAAGAATTTGAAAGCATGGGTCAAGATGGTGAAGAATTTCTTTTGAGTCAGGGTTACAAAAGTGCCGATGATTCTTGTGAAATGTTTTCTTCAACTGACGATGGTAAAGAAAATTTTCCAGGCAATGATGTTGATGAATTTCTTAACTATGTTGAGGATGATGATAGTGGGGATAATATTCCTCCTAATGGTGATGAAACTACTAAATTTACAAAGGATGATGGAATGATGGAGCCATTGCAAGAAAATATTTCAACTAGGATTAGGAGTAGACCTTTTCATATCAATCCAAAGCATTCCAGTTATACAAGGGTGAGGAAAAAATATCTCACAAAAATAAGTTCAGTCGTTCATTTGATTTCAAGTGAATGTTATTGAAGGGATTGCTTGAAAAATATGGATTTCAATTTTTTTTTGGAGAAAAGGAAAACATATATGTCAATGAATAAAAGCACGCAAAATTCATATTTAGTGGGTTGCATGCAATCTACACTAGCAAGTTATGATTATCATATTGGGAATGTATTGCTTTGCAGAAAGGCGTTCAAAATGTTACATTCAATTGGTAATTGTCATTTTTCAAGAATCCAGGATAGATTGGAAAGGGATCCCACATATTATTCAGAAGCACATTATAAACGGGAGGTGGGATCATTTGCAAATACTGCTAAGACATGGATGAAAGACTTATTTTCAAATCATGGAGAGTGTATGCCAAATAAAGACACAATACATATTCCAGATAATTTCTCGAGATGAGAAATATTCATGTTATACAAAGATTATGCATAAGATGTTGAACGAATTGGTAATTTTATTACATATTCTTATTTTACAAGGATATGGAAAACTGAATTCAAAAATGTTCATATTCCTAAGAAGACAAGGATGGGGATTTGTAGCACATGTGCTTCTCTTAAAGAAAAAAGAGATAAATGTCAAGGGAAAAAAAGAGGTATGTGTTCAAAACATTGTTTTTAAGATTTGGTACTTATCAACTATGAAAATATATTTATTCATATGTTTCTTTTATTTTATGTACAGATTCTGTTGTTAAAGAACTTCAAGACCATCACAATCAGCAAACAAGTGAAAGGAAAAAGTTGTATAAACATTGAAAGAAGTGTTATGATCATCCAAATAAATATCTGGGATTGATAATTGATGGTATGGACCAAAAGAAAACACTTCTTCCACATTTTTTCCGTATGCCAAAAAAATTATAGGAGGAAAATTTAATTCAGTTTCACTTGGTTGGTGTTACACAGTAATTTGTCACCGTCCCTGCCATTCCCCATCCCACACATTGGAGGGATCATTCCGTGACTTGTGAGCAGAGACAAGACTTGAAGATACTTTCATGACATCTCTCTAAACATGAGCTTTGATTGCCCTGAAGACATCTCCTTGCAAAAAACCCTAAAAACACCTCTTTTTGCATTGGCGCGGGCAGCCAGTTCAGTACCCGCGCCAATGGGGGAAATCATTAAAAGAGGGCGCGCCAATTGGTGCTCTGTCCCAGAGTCGCACTCGTGCCAGCCAATTTAAGCAGTGTTTTTTAAAAATAAATGGCGGAAGTTTTATCCAAACAAATTCCTGGACTGCTATCTATCTTGAGTTGGGAGGTTTGGCTACGGATTTCCATAGAGAGGAAGTGGTTTGCCACCTCTCATGGAAGCTTCCTTGATGATAGGGCCAATCCCATGATTATAGGGATCCCAACTCCCATTCCTCCATCTATAAAAGCTTGTCCATCTCCATTGTAAGCTAGTCTTCAAGTTCCCAAAATTCCCAAGAGCCTTACGCTGCAAGAGCCTTGATTATTCCTCTAAGGCCAAAATCAAGTAAGGAGACTATTGTCAAGATCCAAAGAGAGAGGTTTGTCCCATCCTTGACAAGATTTTCGAGACGTGTTCTTCTGGTGACCCTCCGAAGGAGAATTCAGCGTCAGAACTATGGTTGCATTCTTCCTTTGATTGATTAATAATAAACGACTATCGGTTATGGTTCCACTCTTGTTGTTGTTTATGATGATGAGTTATGTCCTTTCTGACTGACATATAGTTGCATCTACTAGATTTTACACTTGCTTTTTTTTTTTTCTCGCATGTGCAAGTGTCCATCACGAAGATCGTGGGGATTGTGATCTGCCAGGGCTAAGGAACGGGAGCGCTACCTCTTCTACAAGCAACAGCGTTGGATTCTAGGTAAGCCTTCATCACTAGTTGGTTTATTTGCAATTAGGAACCTGCACTGTAGCGTGAATGATTGTTGCTAGACTCAATCTGGGCTAGTAGGGATCGCCTCTGTCCGCAGAGGGGATTTACCTTCACAAAAGTTGGTTGTATGGTATTTAATGAGAAGATGTTTCCAAGAGTTTTCTTCACAACTACAAATATTCACAATGATGCAAATCTGACCATAACTATAATCCATGATGTGGTTTCTCATTGGTTTGGGATTCTTCCTAAAGTTTTGTATTTACAATTAGAAAACACAAGTTGTGAGAATAAAAATCAAGTTCTTTTTGGGTATCTAAACATGCTCGTTGAATTGGGGATTTTTAAAAAGATAAAGGTTGGTTTCCTTCTTGTTGGGCGTACTCATGATCATATTGATCAAATGTTCAGTTGTTTTTCAGTAACATTGAGGAGGAAAGGTGTTGGGTGCCTGCCATCATTAATTGAATGTATTAAGAAAGCATACATTCCAAAGCCTATTTTTCATGTGTTGGAAGAAACTATTGACATGCGAAGGTTTATTTTTGGATCGCATGGTGAGGAGAAATGCATTGAACAACTTAACGAAATTAGCTTCCAACATCAATTTCATATCAAAAAATTGATGGGATAACACCTATATGGGGCAAGAAGTATTCAACTATTGAAGAATGGGGACCATCATCAAGTTTAGCATTTTTGAAGTTCACTCCAGAGTGTCCAATATTTTCATCGAAGATATTGTTATTACAGACAGTTGCTGAACTCCATAATGCACGAAGGTAGAAGAGAGACATAAATTATTCTGAATGTCTATAGGAAATTAAAATATGTATTAGAGATACATATGAGTACTTCGATGTTGCTGATTCAGTTTGGTGGGAGTCTTTTTTCAGTAATCAAAGTGATATGATTTCAAGATCAATAAATTTGGATACGCTTTTGAAGACTCCTTTTTTTTGGCCGCAAAATATGCCAAATGAACATGAACATCAGGAAACACACAATGTTGAACAACAAAAGCCTCAAGCTATTATTAATTCCCCACAGGTAGAGGAAAGATAAATCTATATTGGTTCTAGAAGATCATGTGCACAACGTGAAGCCATGGAAGTGAGGATCTTAAGGAGGGTTGCATGATAGCAGTGTTAGCAGATGAAGATCCACTTGGCTATCCATTCTAGATTGCCAAGGTTATAAAGGTCATTAATGAAAATGAAGAGATTACAGCTGTTGATGTACATTGGTATGCCACAAGTACCCACCCTTTCAATGGTGTGTACAAGCCAGAGATGGTAGTGGAAAAAAGAATTGGAAAAAAGAGAAAAAGAAAGGGCACAAATATAAATCGTCACCACACAGATGTCTTAAAATTTGAGGATGTTGACATACTTTTGTATGACTTCAATTTAACAAAGAGAGGAACTCTTCGGTTGCAGACTATAAATATTTTGAAGAAATTTATACCAGAACAATTACTATTGAGATGGGACTCTGTAGAATGTAGACATAGATCTACAAGACTTTTGAACTCTGAAATGGTGGGCATGCATGTTGACTCAGATGGAGCACTAGTTGATGAAAGAGAAGAATATGGATCATCTTCATTTGCATCGAGCCATTCATCTGAAGATGTAGGTTATGATGGTGTGCCAGAACCTATGGTTGATTTTGAATACCTATCTAAGACACTTTTATGTAATTGATGTTTACATGGTAACTTGAAATAAAAAATTTGACTTCCATCTCATTTTTCATGAAGTTATGAGACATTTCTATGTTTGTTGGATTATATGTTTTAATTATGAATAATTCATCTCTTTAGAATATCGACAATGCAACAATGAATTACAAAAATAATTTATGTTATATTCAATGTACCAATGTTGATATTTTAATTATAAGTAAATTAGAAAATAGAAACTAATGTTGAATTTTTAGATTATGCAGTGATATTACCATGATATTATGTATTGTTACCATTTGGTATAAGATACTTTTAAAATTTTTAATAATTATATGCGTCATTGAAAGGGAACACTTTGTTTTGAAGCTTGATTTTTAGGTTTTGGTTGAAATTATATTTAAATTTGTCTTATGCTAAGATTTGAAAAAATATAATTTTTTATCCTTTAAAATTAAAATTACTCTTACTTGTTTCTATTCAATGATAATTTTTTTCATTTACTTGTTCATTTTTTAAAATTGTTTAAGTCTTATAATTTCTCCATAATTCATAGTTCAAGTATGTTGAAAACTTAAGATTGAAAAACTTTAGATTTACAACTTGTCATTAAGGTTTTTATGCGCTACCAAATTTTATCTTTAATGTTATGGTTGACAATAATTACAATTTGGGGTTGTTTAGAGTCAAGATATTTTATGTTTAACAACATGGATGAAAATTGTTCGAAATGATAAGCCCTTCAGACATGTATTTGTTTATCTTTAACATCATCTATCAAAAATGTTAGAAATTCACGATTTTAAAAAATGTCCTAATATGTTATCTTTAATTCCATTGTTACAAGTGTCAAAATTATGACACAATTTTTTTTTTTGTTATTCCAGCATCAACTGGTTTTGTTTTGAGGGTGTTTTTTCAATCCTTTTTTCAACAAACAATTTTTTTTTTAGCATAATTTTATAAAATGTTGAAATTTGACCTTAAAAAAAAACCAAGTGCGTTCTGGAAGACATACTTTTTGTTTTTGGGGTGTTTTTTCATGTTTTTTGAGACTTTTTGGGCTAGAGTTCCCGTTTTGAGGTCAGGTTACCTATTTCATCGGTAACAGTGTTCATTGAAGTCTTGGATGCTCACTTGGATTACAACATACTCCTCGAGCAAAATTATATGTGTGCCATGTCCACAATAGCCTCCTCTATCTTCCACATTATGATGTTCCCCCACGAGGATCGCATCATTACTGTAGACCAGTTGACACATAGCGAGAATCGTCCCCTAATTAACATGGATGTAATTATACCCTATGTAGATACAACTACAGATGGTCTTTCACAGTACCAAGAATATGGCCCTAGCCAATTCAAACTGTCATCCGTCCTACGGTCATTCTTAGGAGATCCTCCCATTATCCCTGAGGCATCGCCCGATACCAGAGGGACCCCAGTGTGTATGATGTCCACACCAAGCACCGAGGTTAGTCAGGACACGAACTCAAGTAGCAACAACACTGAGGCATCAACCACGATAACCTCTCTAGCCTACGCCACCTCCCAAACCCCTTTCCTCTACCCCCCAGCTGGCTTCGTCTCCCAGTAGGTTTTGGCAACACTAGTGTTACCCAACATATTGTTGGCATTCCCAGTTTGGTACCTCATTCCCCCATCCGGAACATGAGCAACCAACATTAATTCCATAAGGTTAAAGCCCCTCAGCCCCAAGGAGCCCCAACCAACCCAATAAACAGTCGAGATCACCCTTGCAAAGGAAGTTCCCATTGCGAAACTAGTTATCATGGCCAAGAAAACCACAAACAAAGGAAAGAAGATGGTGACCCCCGCCATGCAAAGGGAATCACCAGTCTACACCATATGCGATGTTATAGGCCACCCTACCCACATATGTCCAAAGTTGTATGAGTTAAAACCACTCCTCGGCTTCGAAGCAGACATCTTGACTCCACATTCTCGTAAAAAAGAACCTACCGTCAAAGGTAAAAGAAAACCGTTGTGTACTAATCACGCATGCGCTCTCTGTGGAAACCATGGGCACTATACCCACCATTGTCTAGAGATACCATGATATAGGGATGCCTTACACTTGATCAAGTGATCCTATCAAGAGGATCCCTCCATCCAGTATGTCAACGATGAACCTTGTACCATCTGGTACCTACAGGAGGAACGAAGGTCACCAGATCAACAACCATTTGTCCCTCCTCCCCCCAAGCCACCATACAACAACCAGGGAAAAGGGAACCTAGTTGGCTCATCCTCTTGAGTTATCAGCACATCGATTACTGCAGACGGCTTGGTTGGGTCTATGACCTGTATGGCCACGGTAGTGTATCTAGACATCTCGTGATATCCTGCATTGTGGGCGTAACCGCAACGCCCCAATGATCTCAGTCTAGGGGCAACCGCAACTGAAATCAAAACTAGGAGCCAAGTAACAACTCTCAATAAACAGAGGCGATGCCACACATTCGCACTCCTAAAAAAATTAATTTTTTTGCGTCGGCAGGTATGTGCCCTCCCATCTTCCTTTTTTAAAGCTCATGCCTTTCAATAATGTTTGATGAAAAGAAGATGCTTTCACTTGAGGTAGTTGTTTTTACAAGAAGAGCTCGCAAAACTTTTACAACACCATCTACTGAAGATTCTGGAGCAGGTATCATTCTACCCCCAGCATGATAGAGTCCTAGAAAAATTTGCATATCCTGACATCATTTCTCCATCAGAAATAAACCATAGGGTCCTCATACCCGACCACGTTTATCATCACCTCACCCTACACATGATAAATGTCTGCATTGGTCGGTAGAGCCTCCCCTCCATGGCGCTCGTCACCCAAAGCAGACCATATATCACAGCACAAGTGACGCCATGGCCATGCCATTTCAGTCTGAGAAGCACCACGTGCCCATCCATTCATCATGCATAAGGTCAAGTTTACCATTCAAATTTAAACCCCCCTTCCCAGACGACTAGGTTGTACAAGCAAAGTGAAAGAGCACCTCCGCATATTGCATTTGGCCCACCATACCTCCATCAACATTATCCCATCTGCGATACTTCTTCATCCGCTTCATCAACCCTACACATGAGACCAACCAATGGGACCCCCACCCCCAGCAAAACACCGTCCTCACACCTTCAGTGAGTGAACCCTTTCATGTTTTGGGGTACCCATCTATGTGTTTTGTACAAACCAAACCTCATTATTTTATTCTTTTAGTAAGTGTACAAAGACCGCAAACGATGCAGTTCACCACTTCGCCCTCATATTTCATATTTTTCCCCATGGTAGCAGTCCCTCATTCCCCTTGGTCGAATTATTTCACCCCCACACATGCACCATCATGACATTCATTTTCAGTTCACACCCACCCTAGAAGTCCTACTGACTGCAAGGATTTTCCCTTCAGAAATAACTATGACTGCCACCAAGCTGCTAAAGTATACTCCGACCTCGGACCACTAAATCCCCATCATCAGTTTTTAGTCACCTCTCACCAACATGCCTATGTTAAACCCATCACATCTAGGTCCCCGACCCCTCAGGTTGGCAACCCATGGTTCGGTTAAGGCTTCCTTTTTTTCGACCTTGACACCTCTTTTCCAAAAAGGAAGCGATACCTTGGATCACCCCTCCCTATGCAAAGGGTATCCTCGGGTGGCACTGTGAGAGACATCATTTTCCACAGATGTCATCGATCCTCCTGAAATTCGACTATGAAAAAAGCTTTCATGTAAAAATGGTATCGTATCTTACAACCATTGCACTTTGATTAAGATCTGTCGAATACCCGTGCCTCCATAAGCGTCTCTGTCAACAATGCTTACACACGAAGGTCCCAGCCAATACATATGCATACATTGTGCAGCTATATTCCATACCAAGTTTACGCATATGGGTACCACATTCCACCTATTGTCAAATAAAAAATTACCGTGAGGGCATCATCAGTCGTCGTCAACAACCGCCAATATCACTACCACGATAGTGACGTAGACAACACATGTATCTGTCAATTTTGTTTAACTAGCCATAGAATCACTAGCATGGGACATGCTCGCATCGTTGAAATTTTGTATATATGTTGTATATTTTGTTTGCTTGCAGGGGTCCCTTAGGCCATGGTCATCTTGGAAATGGTGCAAGGTGTTGTTAATTCCAAGATTCACGCAGGCCTCTCTCTCTCTCTCTCTCTCTCTCTCTCTCTCTCTCTCTCTCTCTGTGCACGATATCAAAAAAGAAACTATAATGTATTTCAATTATACAATCCTTCCTAGACCTCACACATTAGGGGGCAACTATTAACACTGGAAAATCGTACAACAGAAGATGACATTAATTAATGTCAAGCCTAAGGATTTACAGGGCAGGTACACATTATGGAATCAAGAAGTATTTAAAATCTCTAAGGTTTTGAGAAAATCAGATTTGAACTAGTCTTAAATGCTAAATTGAGCGCTTAATCCTTTGAGAAGAGCGCCTTCTACGTGCCTTCTTGCCTGATAAGTGCACATTCTTGGAAATGGAAAAATGCCACTTTCCAAAACTACACAAAGCAAAGGACAGTTACTCCTTATATGAAGTCGCCTAAGGAAATCCACCAGCACCTCCTTAGACACTATGTAAGCACACAAAGGAATATTTGGAACACACAATTGAATCATACCTCTCCCTTGGGTCACCATCCATCATGTACCAAGGGACGGAAGGAGGATTTGAAATACCCTATATAAAGCCGCCAAGAGATGAAGAAATGGTGATCACATTGTTATGCTGGCCAGAATTTCCCAAGCAATACCAACAGTGTGTGACCCGGAGTTGGAGATAGAGGGGACTCGATTGTTGGCCACCCAACAATCCTATTCCATCATAGCAGAGAGAGAGGAAGACTTCATCAGAGGCAGAGCTTGGAAACCAACATCCTTGCATCGGGACCTAAGGCCATTTCCTAGGGGCCCTTTGGCAAGTGGGTAAAATTTCTTCTCCATTTCAAACATTTAATAAGAAGAGGCCTTTGAGCCATCCTTTGCATTATTATCATTTTGAATCTCTTCAATAGATTCTGTATACTTGTGTTTTAGTTTTTAGTTTACTTTGAGCATACATTCACATATTTTTTCCTCTAGATTATATGCTTTTGAGCTCCACCACTTTGTGCCTGTGACCAATAGTTTATAGGGGTAGGTCACACCACTTAAACTAGTGCGGTTTCGTACACCTGTGCATCAAATCCACCACCATAATGGTGTTGACACATTGTTCCTTACTTCTTTAGCTATACCCATGATGAAAATTATGCAAGAGATCGACAGTGAACCAAATGATATCAAACAAAAAATTAGCCAAATGATCCATCTACAACAGTCAAGAGATGAATTTTTCAGTCACACATCAAAACTTCAAGATAAAATCAAAAAATATTTATGATAAGAAGACGAGAGCTGATGATTTTAAGCTAGGAGATGTTGTTCTTCGTTGGGATACCCGAAATGAAGACAAAGGTAAGCACGAAAAATTTGATAATCTATGGAAAGTTTCTTATAATATTACTACATGCAGAGGTAATCAAGCATTTTTATTAGAATATCTTTCAAGGGTAGGAAGTTTTAGGAGGACCAATAAATGGTAGGTTCCTCAAACATTACCTTACATGATCATTGAAGAAGAGGTTCATTTTCATTGTACATATCATTTTTATTTGATGTCCAAGAATAAGGAAGTTGTTATAGAAGTTTGAAGCCCAAGGAGAAGGCCATGAGACTTCTACGTTCAACTCATTTTTTTTCATTCAAAAAATTTCAAAAGTTTCAATCAATTGTTAAGTTATAGTCAAGTCTACTTTTTGAGTCAAATTCATTTCCTGTTTTATTTCATCATTTCAAGATTGTCAAAGTTTTTTAGTTTCCAATTTTGAATCCATCGCCCAATGGATAAGGCTACCTGATCTACGGTGTTATTTATACCTCCTGAAGGAATGACCATCCCTAGTTGGAGCCAATGTTAGTGTCAATATGTCCAGTGATCAAACCTGCTCTTTTAGTTTATTTTCTAGTAGTCCTAGGTCAAAATTTTTTTCTTTTCAAACAAGTTTTCAACTAATTTTGGTCACTTCATATGGTCTAGTTCAGAAATATCAATTCCATCCATGGCCATCATCATCTGAGAGGTCATGTCACTCATTTTCATTTAGAGTCTTAGGTCAGTCATTCCATGTCCATCTAAGTTTGTATCTAGGTCTCCTTGTTTTGCCACTGAAAAGTCCAAAAATGTCACCAAAGAGGGCGAAAAAGGCTTCATTTTCATCATATCACTATTTTAAAGGGAGTAAGCATAGTTAGGAGAATAAAGTAAGACACTTTGTCTTATTTCAACGATTTTTTCATTGTCAAGTTGTTCCAAAAATGGTTGAAAGGATAAAAAGAGGTCACTTTTATATCACGGACTTTATCTTAAAGTCTACGCTTATTAGTGCATTTCATCCAAAGCCTTTGAGAAACATTATAAAACATGCACTAATAGCCTAATGTTTGAGTTCATTATGTCTCTATCCAAAGTTCAGAGTCGTTATGTATCATAACCAAAGTTTTCACTCAATTCATAAGGGTAAAAAATGACAAAAGAAGTTTGTCGTTGGTGTTTAATTCTCATGCATCACCCAACCATCTGATCAATCACTCCATCAAATTGATGACCCACATCACTTTTCGCACCCCCTATTCATATGACCTTTACAGGCGAGGGGGGGGGGGGGGGATCTGAAACGGTGGTTTCCTCCCGCTTGTCCCACACGTGTCAGCCTCTCCTCGTTTCACACCACCCCTCGCAAACCTCTTACCACTCTGACTCCCCTATGGAATCTGCCAAACCGCCCTCCTTTCCCACCACTCCCCTACTACCACGCATCTCCTCTCGCCTGATCTAGCTCCTATTTACAATTCCTTCCCACATGTTCCCCTCCACTCTCATCTTGATGCAAGGCTCATCTGATAGCTTTGTTACACTTCTGGCACCTTTGTTATGCATATGTTAGTTTTTTGTTACACATATGGAAACCCTTGTTATGCATCTTGGAGAGCTTGTTACACACCTATCAGTGTGTTGCGTTTTTTATATTTTTCTCCCAAAACATTCATCCAAGCTCCAATATCATTTCCATCAGGTTTTTTTAAAGCTTCCTCAACAGTAAGTAAGCACCTCATATCCTCTTCAAGTCAAATTATCAAGCACAGTGTTGTTTTTCTTGCTTATCTCCTTTTCCACTACATTTTCACTTATGTTTATCATTGGATGATTTCAGTGAACTAAACTCTAGACCTACCATATAATACCCTCATACACCTTCCCCATATCATATTCCATCATTCCCTACCATTCACAGTCTCCCTACACTTCATTCCCATCAAATCCTAATTTCATACTATTTGTCTATTACATAATTAGGAAATCACTGTGTTTTCCTAATTTGATTACCTTATTTACATCCATTTCACCAAATTTCACCTATATTTTGAAGCCAACATACAACTCTACCTCCTGAAATTTTTTGGGAATTTTCCTTGGCTTCACTACCCTTCATTTCATCCTCCAAACCTACCATATCCATGTCCTTTGTTTTTCCAAATTCACAGTCCACATACCCACTACATCTAAACACCTAGAGTTTCATTTTTTTTATAGACATTATGGAAAGAGAAAATAAAATCCACAAAGGAGTGTGCCACATCATATTTGAACCCTCCACCTTGCAAGAAGTGCATCACCTTTTTCCAAAGGATGCTTTGAGAGGACTGGATGATTGAGATTCTATGAGAAAATCATGGAAGAAGGTTGTCATCTCCAATTGAGTAGCTTATTTGCCACAAGTTTCAGTTTGGGAAAGACCATCATTGTAGGTGTAGAGTTTAACTTATCAGCATATGTGATTTCTTCACAAAAAAGTATACCTATTCATGGACAAAAGTGGTTAATGGCATGGACATAGACCTTGAAGATTAGAAATTGTTCCTCAAACATTATTCAAGAGAGAACCCTTAGTATATCTTTCCTTTCAGGAACCTCCTTAATATATATGCTCTTGTGATGAGGTTAATTATGAAATATTTCACATGTGAAGGGAGATTATCCAGGTTGTACAGGTACCATATCAGATTATTGATGCACTTTACCTCTACTAAACCACTTGAATTTCCACATTACTTGTATAGAAGTTTGGTTAGAATGACTTATAAGGTTGAGAGTGGAAGCAAAGATCATCACCCAAGTATTTTCCACCATGGTCTAGTCAAACTCATTGTTTTACATCATCTCTCAGCTATCAACATGACTTGGGAAATCTTCATGGAAAAAGTAGCAGTAGCGCCCACCACTAGTCCTCTTGTCATGCATAACACATCATCACCATCAGTATCAACACAACCAATGGAGGTTGGCTCTTCCAGCATGCAAACTCGGATTTCAAAGGCTCCTAGGGTTGTTGATTTCACTCACACCTATGATAAGGGAAAGAGATAGGTCTTTGCTCCCAAATTCATCAAAAGTGTACCTACACTTTACACTATAGCTTAGCAAAGAGAGAGAGAGAAGAGCAGCCACTCATGCATCATATTGAATCACCATTACACCAACATGATGAACAAGCACCCTTATAATTTGAAGTGGCAGAACAGGTTGAAATCAAATCAGCTGAGGAGATAATTAGTGAGAAGGATGAGGAAATATAAAAATTGAGGGAGATTTTCTCCATTGCAAATTCTCAAATTACTTTCCTACAGCAAGAAAACTGGCAATTGAAGCTGAAGCAGCTGATACAAAGTAAAATTAAGGCAGACCTAGAAATAGATAAAGGTAAAGGAAATCAAGTGATATGTGTTGATCAAATGCAAGGCATGGATATTGAAACACAACCAAGAAGACCAAAGACAAGAGGCTTTAAGAGGGTGTTGGAGCTAGAAAGAAAGTCTGCTCATCCACCTGAACAATTGACCTTTGATGAGCTAATAGCTATGGAGATAAATCAAGACAGAGAACTCTCACTAGGAAGGGTGAATTAAAATTTGGAGAAGCTTTTAAAAAGAGCCAAAAGAGACAACAATCTTCAGAGGCATATGGCCAATCATTACTGTACCAGGAACAAAAATTCACAAATCAAGCTTAAACAAGTGAAAAAGAAGCTTAAAGGGACTCAAATGAAGCTAAAGGAGAATGATAGTTTACATTTTCTAGTTGAAGCTTCATTGGTTGTTTATCACATCATCCAAAGGTTCCACAAAATTTGTTTTGAGAAGTTTTGAGAAATTTTGGTATTTTTAGTGATTTTTGCACTAAACTGGAAATTCAACCTTCACATATGCGTAGCGCCAAGTTGTTACACTTTTTACTAGGGCATCCAAATTATGAATGGCTTACATGGTTGGATGCATTTTGATGATTACATCACATATTAGGAACCCTTGTTGCATGACAAGCTCTAGTTTGGAAGAAAAAGCCAAAAAACCACCAGTTTTCTATGCTCCTGCCAATATTAACAGGTTGTTACACATCTGGAGTAACCTTGGGAGAATCACATTTTGGAGGCCTTCCCACGGGTAATTTTTCAAAATTCAAGATGTTCTGGAAACTAGACACACAGGGCTAGTTGAAGTATCTTTCATATTTTTATTTGGAGTCCTAAATGTCCCTTAAAATCAGTTGCAAAAAAGTGTTTCGCATATGTAAAAAAGTGTTATGCATCTGTCAAAAAGTGTTACACATCTGCATAGGATTCCTCAGGACACTTGTCGAGCCTAGAAAAAGTCAAATTTTCGAGGTTTTAATGTACTTTGAGTTGGAATTGGGGTAATTTAGTTGGTTTTTTCCTCTTATCATAACGAAACATGTTATTTAATGTGGGGGACATACAGTATTAGTCTATAGCTAAATTTGAGAAAATGGTTTCTAACCTCCCTAACTTCTAGGAAGTAACTCATCTCATGTATTTATGATGCATTGTGGATGGGATTTCGACTTTAGGAGGTGTGATGGTGCATATTTTCTATAAGTAGACCCATTTTAGTATTTTCTTGGGTTGGATAGTTGTCTTTTGCAGTGGATATATTGTATAAGATTTTTGGAATGAAATCAAAGACGATGTTGCAGAAATTGTGTTGAGAATCTTGTGGTATTATTTGAAGTATTTGTTCTTTCTCTGTATGCTTATCTTATCATGTTGAATAATATTCTTTCCTCTTTCATATATATGCTTCTATGTGTTTATCTTATCAGTTTATAAGCATAGAACATCCATTTTCATGCTCTGTTTTAACAATATTTACATTATATGTCTATGTTCTTCTAAATGAATGAATTCACCTTAGTGCTCATTCAGATTTTCTATCATTTAATCCTATACACAATGAAAAACTAAGCATTCTTTCAAGCTACCAACCTGGCCTCATCCATATTCTCTGCAACTTGACCTTTAAATTTGACCTAAAACCCTAGACCTAGTCTCCTTACTGTCATTCCTATCCAACACAGAAACACCAAACAAAAAACCCTATTTAATGAGCTTATATACCTAGCCTAAGATCATTAAATATTTAGTTATTTCATTGACTGCAAAGTGACATTGAGAGAGCCCTCTCTGGTCCTGGTAGGGCTAGCTACCTGACCTAAAGGTTGGGTTGTGGTTACCTTCCTTCAATCCCACTCTCAGATTTGGGAAATTGGGGGGAGTGATAACATAACAAAAGCTTTGAACTCTTTAAACTTGAAAAAAACTTCATCCTTAGCATCCATAAAATAAATCAAGTTTTTGTAAGAGTAACCATCAATGTAGGAACTTAATAGAGTCTACTTGTCAATGATGAAGAAGATAGACCCACACACATCTGAATGGATAAAATTGAGGAGCCCCCCTAATTTTTTCTCACTAGATGGAAAAGTGGCCTTTGAATTTTTTCCACGAATTCATCTCTGGTTGTCCCCGGCTCCTCCTCCTTTACCTTGCTGTCTTTAGCAGGTGATTTCCTGTGACCCACCATCAGAAATATCCTTGGCTTAATGTTTCCCATCATAGTCTTGCTCATATTTTCCGATGAATGCTTCTTGACACTTGGGCACTAAAGATTAATTTGAGTCGTCTTCCAACCTTCTTTTAATCACTTTGTACATGTGTGCAACACCCTTTGCCATGCTTAACCTGATGTGCCACGTGAGGTGCTCATCACAAGAGACATGAGAGAGTCATCTCCATACCCTATTTACGCCATGAGACAGTCATCTCCAGTGTAATGAGAGAGTCATCTCCATACCCTATTTACGCCATGAGACACTCATCTCCAATGTAATTTTCAATGGCAGTGCAACTCAAAACTCATCCCGTGAGTTCAACATTAAATTTGTAGTGAGCTATCTATGGTTTAGAGGAATTCACTGGCAATTCCCTTAAATGGTGTAAGTTTAATCTTAATGCTTTTGGTAGATCATTGCTAAGTTTACTAATAGGGATTATCCATCTTATTATTCACAAAGTAGACATTACATTTACATTTTAAGTATATAAGTAAAATTACATTTTACTTATATATTCTATAGCACAAATAAAATTTATTAGTAAGGATTATCTATCTTATCATTCACAAAGTAGACATTACATTTTAAGTATATATTACAAGTAAAATTATAAATTATGAAATCAATCATCAACAACAACAATTTTTTAGCCAAATAAATATCACAATTATAAAATATCTTACAACAAAATTAATAGCACAATCATAAAATCAAGTAGATGTATTCCCAACAATATTACTATATAATTATTTTGAAAATTAACTTAATTAATTGAGTTATTATTGTTAAAGCATCTTTGCTAATAAAAAATCATAAATTCAATATTCTTAACACCCTCCAAATTAAACTCAATATCCAAATTAAACTCAATACCCCGTACAAATATTCCATTAACCTAAAAATCTCCAAATTCATAAACCACGTAATTAAAAAAAAAAAAACCAACAACATTGTCCTATAGTCATTTTCCATATCTCAATGCATTATGAAATAATCTAATATGCTTCCTATTGGATCACTAGCCCAGTATGGCAATTAGTCCACCGCCATCTCAATGAGACCTTTGCAAGTTCACTTTATATCATTATCACCCAATCAAGTTTCTATGAATGTTGCAATTGGTTACTCTATGAGAAAAAGTGGTGTACAATTAAATAAATTTGTAATCAAATCGTTTATTGAAATCAACTTTGGTGTATTTTATTAAGATCGTTTTATGGACGGGAAACTAAATACTAAGTTATTTTATCAAATTTTTTATTAAGTATGATTGAAATCAATTTGGTTTGTAAAATAGTATTAAGTTTTTTAAATGGAGGAAACCAATTAGCAAGTTATTTAAAGGGAGATCACTTTTAATTTTTCAGTAATGGGAAATGATCTCTTCCAAACACCAAGGGACGGATGATGATGTGATCCCTGAGTAGCACCAGGTTAGGGTCCAACCCAAGAATCAGTGGATGATGATGTGATCCCTGTAGCCTTTTCCCTAGATAGTTTTCAAAGGAATTTAGATGCATTGGCTATCTTTTGTGCCTTTTCTATTGGCCATATTTTGTGACCTCTAGAAATTGATAGTAAAACTAGCTACGAACACCTTTTCTATCGCACACATAAGGACGAAACTTTAAAACTGTGTAACAATGTTCCATCTAACCACCTTAATGGAAAGAAGGTTAACCAAACTATTTTATTGCATAAGAGAAGTAAGGTGGAATTTGCAACCTAGCATGAGGGAGAGATGTATAATATTAATGCCTATTCACATATGATACTAAGTCAAAACATTATAATATTTAAAACAAAATATTTAAAAAAAAAATTCATAATATAGAAAAGAAGAGGAAATGAATATTAAAAATTTGTATATATGTGTGTTTGCACACTCACGCACACACTTGTTTATGTAGGGGGGAGGGGGGAGGAGTTAGGGGAGAGGGTTAGTGGGAAGTGAGGAGTTTTTTATTGAGGAACTTTTTTGAAGCCATAGAGTCACCTTGAAATAATGATTTAATATGTGGTTGCACCCAGATAGATTATATTAAGTAGAATCATAACTTGTGAACACATAAGTGGATCAAATCCTACCCCATTCCATTCAACTTTTAAAAAAATCCAAATTTTAGCTTAATCAATTAAACCATCCACCAAAATCATGGTGTCGATGCAGAGGTCAAAGATCACAAGTTCAAGTTTTATACAATCCCTTAGGGTTACTAGCCACATAAGTGGATCAAATCCTACCTTCATTCCCTTCAACTAAAGAAAAAAAAAAATAGTTTAGCTCAATTAATTTAACCATCCACCAAAGGCATGGTGTTGATGAAGAGGTCAAAGATCATAAGTTCAAGTTTTGTACAATCCCTTGGGGTTACTAGTCACTATTGTAGTTGATGATTGAACCACCCTCCGTCCAAGTATTCTGCCCTTAAACACTTCGTTCGAATCAATTAAACTAGCCCATTACTCTCTCTCTCTCTCTCTCTCTCTCTCTCTCCACACACACACACCAAGATATATTTTTAAGGAATCATGGGATCACCTTAAGGTAGTGGTCAATAGTGTGGCTAAACGCATAAAGATTATATTAAACTAGTATAGATCCATCTTAACCATAGATCCAACAAGCACCAAGAGAGATCAAATCTCTTGAAGTGAAAACATCTTTTAGAATGAAAAAATTGAATCATGAGATTTGATCCTTCTATACGCTTGATATATTTTTGGTTAAGGTGGATTGCTCTCTCTCTCTCTCTCTCTCTCTCTCTCTCTCTCTCTCTCTCTCTCTATATATATATATATATATATATATATATATATATATATATATATATATCATTGTCTAAAGTACATTTTTCAATGAATAAATTCAATAACTTGAAAATCTCCTCGGGCACTTGGACTATGCAAACTTGCAATTCCAACAAATCTTTGTTGGATTTTGGAAATAATCAACCTAAAAATATTCCTAAAAATGGTCAAAATGTAGAATAGCAAGACTAATTAAAATGTTATATATATATATATATATATATATATATATATATATATATATATATATGGCTGCAAAACCAACACCTTTACATGGTCCAACTATTTTTGTTCCTTCATAGGGCTTATATATCCACAAAATATATTTTCTATGCCTAGGATTTCTTCTAACTATAATTATATATTGATAGCTATTGTAAAATTTATAACATACTCCTACTAACAAAATGTGTTTGTAGTACATTAATAATGAGCAGTATATCTAGCCTGAGACTGATGGGCCAGCTTTAAAAGATGCCTTGGCCTGTGTTGTTGCTTCACCCTGTTCCATATGTTCCTGTTTTGTTATGTTGCATAACTCTTAACACAATTGTGCTCAATTTGTTTTACATAATGTTTAACATCTCTTTTCATGGAAGAGGATTATGATTTATATAGCCCCGGTCCAAATGCAGCTTGCCTTGTTCCATATTCGTGTCCTTATTGGCCATATCATCTGCTAGTGTATTTAGGTGTTTCTTTACATGGAAGAATTCAATTACTTCAAAGTGTTTCTATTGTAGATTTATCTTTGGAAGAATGGAAGGACTAGGGAGGCTACGATTGTTTTTAAAATTTTCTACATGTTTAATAACTAACATTGAGTCCCCATAAACCATCAACCGACCGATTCTTCTGGAAATAGCTTGTTCTAACCCTTTCCATAGGGTCAAGTATTCAACTTGGTTATTGGTATAAATGCCCAATCCCCAAGCGAATTGAAGTTCTCCTTCATCGTCGAGGCACAAGATAATCCCTCCCACTCCTGCCCTACCCAAGATTACCTTTTGATGCTCCATCAAATATTAGAGAGAAATTTTCTTTACTTATTTTCTAGATTTGAAATTCAGAAGGCTCCATCTTATGAAAAGATTTATATTGGGGATCGGTCGAGGATTGAAGCTACCAGTGTGATGAGGAACTTTACCCAATTCAATCAATTATTTTTCACATGGGGATAAATCCTCCATATCATATGGCTTAAACCCCTAGTTTGATATGGTTTCAAATACAAGGTTTAGAGCTTTGTTAGTAGCAGTTAGTAGTCGAGATTGTGCTCGAGTGTTCCCCTTTGAATATAGCACTATTGTGAGCTAGCTAAACTAACTAGCATATGTATTTTGGAAGCGCTATCCAACAATGCATAGATACTGATGTAGATTTTCTTAGCCATGGTATATTTTGTTTCCACAATTCAAACATTTTTGTCCAACTGTCAGGAATGGTGTTAATGGAGATGACCTTTTCAAGTACTTTCTTCCAAACAACCAAAGTGTGCAAGCATTTTATAAATATGTGTGGGATTTTTTCTTCCACGGATTTACAATGAGAATGCCTCGACAACCCCTATAATTTGTTTTTCTTAGATTCTCAGTTGTGAATACTTTCCCATAAGCCCTTATCCAACAAAATATGTTTATCTTAGGGAGCTCGTCCTTTTGCCAAAAAAAATTCCATATCATAGAGGGGGTTGGCTCTGGTAATTTCTTTACAAGCAGCTCATATCCAACCTTACAAAGTATTTTTTATTTGGGCTAGATGTCCATATACGTTGTTCATTTTGGGAGAGTTCAATTGGAGCTAAGCCTTCCATGTAATTAATAAGAACTTTCCGCTAGGATTTTAAGGCATCAATTAGTTCTAAACATGTCCTTTTTTTTCCATTTCCCTTGATCGCTCTATTGAAAAATATCTTTTATTTTAATGCGCCCTTATTTACTCATCCAATTCACTAGCTCCCTTAATTTTTTTATTTCTCTTAGTAGTTTCATTGAAGGAATGTTTTCTTTCCACATATTTATCTAAGCATTGTTTCCTAATTTCCAACCAAAGTTATCCAAGATAATTGGTGTTGTGATCTTGCACAACTTCCATAATTTTGAATCTGCTCCTATCTAGTCCACTTTTTTAGCGCTGAGAATCCTGCTTTTACGAAAGTATTTTGATAGAAAGGCCTATTTCCACCATTCCTTTGTATCATAGAGGAGTAAACATACAAATTTGGATCCTAACGCAAGGTTCACAAATTAGGGATCCTTAATTTCCAAGCCACCACAAGATTTAGGGAGGTGAATTGTATTCCAATTAATCAAATGTCATTTTTTTTCATTATTTTTGCCTCCCTGCTAGATGAATTTATGCAAGAGACTACAAATATTATTAATCACACTCTTTGGGGCTAGAAGACCAAAGCACATATAGACTTGTAGGGAAGATAAAAACTGATTTAATCAATACAACTTTCCCAACCACATTTAACCACTGCACTCCCCAAGACTGAATCTTTTTTTTTTAAGTTTTTGAAGAACTTCATCCCAATCCTCGGCACTTGATAATTTTTAATTATTTTAATGATTTCCATACTAAATACACTGGTAATTCCAATGTTGAGGAGATCTCTCTCAATGTCAAATCAAAGCAATTTCAGCGACATAGATGACTTTTCGTTTTATTCACCAGACCACCCGAGAGGTCTAGATATGTATTCAAAAGGGATTTAAAACGATTTGTAATAATTTTGGAGGCCCATACTAGTAGAAAGGTGTCATCCACAAATCGGGAATGATTTGCTTATTTTACATTTTGAGAAATGCTCAGTCCTAATAACTTTCATTTTACTCTTTCTCTCTCTAAGTTCCTATTCAAATTTTCTACTACTAAAATGTACAAAAGGGGGGGGGAGTGTACAACCTTGCATTAACACTCTTAATGCCCTAAAAAGGGAAATGGATCTTCCATTTATTAAAGGCGCAATCCAAGGAGCTCCAATACAGGCTTTAATTCAGTGAATGAACTCATTGTTGAAACCCAAATTTTTGAGAATTAAAAATTAAAAAGAGTGTCTTACTTGGTCAAAGGCATTGGCCATGTCTAGCTTGATAAACAATCCAAGTTCTCCTTCTTCCTTGCTTGAGTTAATATCTTCTTGCACTATAATTATATTGTCCAAGATTCGTCGGTGTTGCATGAAGCCCCCTTGATTTTCAGAAATAATTGTTGGCAGGAGGTTTTTCAACCTGTTCGCCAAGATTTTTGTAAGAATAATTGCATAAGTATATAGGCTTGAAGTGATTAAGATTTTAAGGAATTGATTCCTTGGGATTTAAGGCAAGGAAGGAAGAATTGCTACTTCCTCCAATTTTATCGTTCATTCTTGTCTCATTTAGCATTCTTAGCAATTCCTTTTTTATGAGATCCCAGAAGGTCCTAAAGAAACTAATAGTAAATGCATCTGGTCTAGGGGCGTTATTTAGATCCAATGCCTAAATTTCTTCTATAACCTCAACTTATTTGTTTTATTTAACTAGTTGTTGGTTTTCATTTTCTAATTTATCGAGATGCATGATAGGAACTCGTGTTCCTTTTCCATCTCAACTTCTTTATCTTCAATATAGAGAGACTAGAAGTGTAAAAATTCCTCCTGCTTTATGTTAGCAAAGGATGTTAGTCTAGGCTTACCTTTTGGTGTTATTTATCTTACTCGATTCAATATTCCTCTCACATTAGATTGCTTATGAAAGAAGGCAGTATTATGGTCTCATGTTTGTAGAAAAATTATTTTTGAATTTAATCTCCAATATTCCTCCACTTGTTTACTTATTGAGTAAATTTGTCTAGTCAATTCCTTTTCTTTTTCTATGTGCCAATTATCCACCTCACTGGTTTCTATCAAAATTTTATATTGCTCAAGTTGTTTCACCAACTCAAACCTTTTTTATCCCGGGGGTTTGTATTTTTCTTTTTCCCGAGTTTGCAACACTTGTTTGACTGCTTTCAATTTTGTCTCCCAAACAAATAAAGAGGTCCTATGATTGGGGTTAGCCAGGGTTGTTTTATTATATATGAGATCTCTTCCTCTTTCAACCATCCTGGATTATAGCAAAAGGGAATAGGGCCCAAATTTTCCATAGAATCAATTGTCATCAATATTGGTCAATGATCATATTCCCCTTCTTCTAGGATTGAGGAGACACAATATAGCCCTTTAAGTAACCAATTTATATGTATTAGGAAGTGATCCAATAGTTTTGCTATATGGCTCTTGTTAGAAAATCATAAAGGAAGAAATATTCTCTTATATTGTTAATTACTTGTGATATTCGTGTAGTCTTATTATCACTGTCTTATGTTCTTTCCTTTATCATTGTTTCGTAAAGAAATCATCAAATAAAAACATGAACATCAACAACAACAGATGTATGCACTCAGCGAGGGCTAAAACCCCTCAATAAGGGAAAACCCAAAAAAATTCTTCCAATAGTAAATCAAATTGAGATAGACCCTGACCTTAGACCAAAAGACCTTCCTCAATGTAATGTTCCGAATGGGGGAAAAATAAGCTCAGTAGGGAATATCTTAAGATATTCCACTATGGAATCACAGCAATATGGAATCACACCAATAGATATAAACCAGGGATAGACTGGTAGGGCATTTACTGGTTATATCACCTCTAAAGAGAGGGTGAAAACCAGAGGCTTCCTGGCCTGTTCCAGACTCTGTCTATAGAAGATTGGTGAAACACAACAAGTAAGGGAATAGCACAATCCTATTGGAGTTTTCAGCCCTTGGTATCCTTATATCTATAAATCTAAATAATGGATCCAAAAGAGGAGAAAAAAACCAAACAAGGAAGAAGCGAGAAATTCCACTTTTAGGAAAATCAACAAGAGGCTCAGTGAGAACGCTGTATAAGAAAATGAGTGCAAAAATAACGAAGGTCAAGGCTTGATTCCCCTAGATTGGTCTGTTTGGGACTTGTGTGATTAATTCAAGGAAAAAAAAATGAGTTTAAGTCCCTTAAACATATCTCCCATGAAGCTGACTAGCTAAAAATCAGCTAAAGAGAAGAGCTGCTGCAACAGGAAAACCCAGCAACCAAAATTGCGTAGTTTTTCCAAATAATCAAAGGAGATCAGCTTAAAATGTCCAAAGTACAGCAAGATACATCATATTAGAAATATAAATGATCCTCCCTTAAATCTACAACAAATCCCATGAACAATATAGCATAAATTCTTCAAGAGAGGCAACTCCGGCATATGTAAAATTGCAAGAAATGAAGGAACAAAATTTCTCTATGAGTGCTTCAGCAGTTAAACATTAAAACTTAGATCTACAGCAAATATATGGCTGTAACATCAGATCCATACAATATTTGGAAACTACTCAGCCTCCTCTACAAGATCCCCTTGGGATTTCATCAAAATAATGCATGAATAGGTGTAGATCTGAATTATAAGCTACAGGACTGCATAATACATAGAATTTCTGAAGATGAATTTATTATAACAGACATCAGATCTTAAATAGCTTAGAACAGTAGCTACTTCAAAGATTTACAAAGTGAGAGGCAAGCCTCAATCACCGGAGATCTTCCATTACACAGAAATTGAAATAACATTAAAACCCCAAGTGCAGAAAACACAGTTCTTGAGAGGAACTGCGCAGTAGCTCAATAAAAATGAAGCACATGCTATACAATACAGATATGAATACAAATAAGAGAGAGAGTCTGTTCCAGGTGGTCACAAGAAACCCTCCTTGACAGAGAACTCCTCCGGAACACTAGATCTCTACAGATCTAGGATACCACTTGCTGCAACCTGCAAAGCAGCTAAACCCTCAATGGACCAGTGGTGTCCAAACAAACAGAGCTTGGTCTTCAACCTGATAGTGGCCCATTTCAGTGCATTCACCTCCAAGAGCTACTCAAGGAAGGATGGAGGATTCCTAAACAAGAAATCCTCTTCCCTTAGGCTAAACAACCAAGAGAGCTAGAGTTGCTCAAGAAACCTCTATTTCGAAAATACTTCAACAACCTCTACATGAGCCCTCTCCTCCTTTTTATAACTTGAAAGGTTGCACAAACCATAAACCACTTCAATGGACTTAACCCCTTTCACATTGTATCCCTCTTCTAAAACTGCGCTGGTTCTCCAAGGTGGTCCAATTTCTGTTCACACACAAGTGGATTTTGTTACAAAAGGCCCAGATTTATCCCTTTTCACATTGGGCATGTATTTATTCTTTGATTTAAGGAGTTTTTATTGTCCTCCTTCACATTTTATTCATCAATGATGAAATAAAAAAATGAACAAGGAAAAATTAATGTTCCAATTAGCTGAGGCTAATTTAGGAACGTTACAGTCTCCCCCTCCCAAATGTTGCTTGTCCTCAAGCAACTGCAAGGAAGAACCAGTCTTCTCCTTCCCCTTTTGTGGCCTCATCAATGGATCCCATCATGGCTGAAAATGGTAAGCAATGAATCTGCCCTCCAATGACCTTCTCCAAGTGCAAGATAGCAAGTGTACATCATAAGAAATGGGAGGTACAAGTGGTGATCTTCTGGTTGCTCCATGGCCTCATCAGGTAAGAGTGATGAAGAGCACAAGGAAAGCTTTTCCCAATGAGTGTCTCCCACACCCATGCTATCATTCAAATAAAAGGAGCCATTCTTGATAGCTCATGGAAATAGTTATTAATCCCCATGATGTGCATTGAGTAGGGGCTACAAGGCTGGAAATGAGGGATGAATATACCCAACTCACAATTTCCCTCTTCCCACTGTTGATGGATGTGGAGCTGTGGATCCTGGGCTGCAAAAATGTGGTCACCATGTAGCCAAAAGGAATTTGAAACTTCATGATCTCCTTCATTGATTTCAGTGAGCTTCCTTGCCCACCCTCTTAGGCATATAGTGAAAATTTTACCTTTACCACATGTGCTCCAAAAGACATGAGGACTAAGTGCCATATGATGTGCTGGATGGTGAAAATAGTCCCTCCCTTGAGACAAACATTGTCCATCATCTTGCTGCTTTAATTCACGATACCATAAGTGGCCATCTCACCACTTTCTTGCTGAAATAAGCTTCTTCAAAGCTTGGAAATGATAAAGGAAAATAAGTGTTGGCTGAATGGAGATCAAGAAAAACATGTCTTGCTCTAATTCCTCCCATGTGAGAGGCTCCCCTTCATGATACAAACTCAATACATGACCCTTCATAGAAGATGATAAAATGTACCATGCAGTAGCCACAAAAATTTCCCTCCTCCTCTTGAAATTCAACAGAATATGGGAGAGTGCAATCCCAATGGATACATTCATCCAATGTATCAATCCTCCTCTCCCACATATGCTCCTCATAAAAATAGAAATATCAGCAACACAGGGAGCAAGAATAGAGTTCATGTTGGCTGCCATATGCAACAAATGTGAAGGGAAAGGATCCCTCATATGCAACCAACGCAGTTTAGACCTCAACTGCAATAGAGACTGCTGAAAAATGTGGTCTTCCAACCACTTGCATGCTGCTCCAATCTCTTCATAAGCTTGGAGGAAGTGTATGATGGATGAGGCAATGTAAGTATGTCCTCCAAAACATAATTCCTCCCCATGTCCTCCTAGGGAGTAGTTATCCACATTGGTCATGGCCTCAAGTAGACCATGCAACCTCAAAATAAGAATGCTCCTCCTTGGAGCAACATCCCACACATATGTGGTTAAGGGATGCATGTATACATGAGATAAATCAAAATAATAAACACCCTTACCACAATTTTTTCTCATGCAATGGGAGCATCTCATAGATGAGACTCCTTCCATTCTCAAAGAGAAGAGAGAAGACTGTAATAACTCTTCCCCAGAGTCATGTGCATGCATAGCTCCCATGCCGAATGTAGATGTGGGAAGGCTGCTATCCTTCCCCTGATTTTCCTACCACAGCACAGAAATTGAAATGAGAGTGGGTGTGGATGATGTTGAGAGACTGCCTCTCTCCTCCTTAAGCCTACCCAAGACTTTCAGCGCTGCATCAAGACCTCCCAAGGTCTCCACTTCTATGAAATCAATGGGAAATGCCTCACCATGTGGAGCATTCACCTCTTCTTGCTGATCAAGTGGCTTTCTTGGTGCAATGTCTCCAGGAAATGAGACATCATCTAGTGGTGACTGAATACATGAATGGAGAAAACCCTCCATGCTTCCACTACGCAATCCAATCACCTCTTTAGGTGCATCAACCTTCTACAATAGATAGGAATGAGATTGGCCTTCTTCCCCATCTTCTCTCGGTATCCTCATTCTTTTGCACCTTCTCCATCTCAAGGGCTTGTGAAATGCACCCCCTTTGATATCTCCAAGGGAAGATCTTATTCCTCCCTTACTTCTCTTGCACAATGTAGTGCAATTCTTTTGTTCTAGATCAGCAGCACATAGAAATGTAGATCTCTCCATGCAATGGGCTGAAATGAAAACAGATGAATCTTTGACCATACCTCGGTGAAATGTAGAAGCAATAAATTTTTATGCAATTGTGCAGTCTTCCTCCATTGAACATGAAGGCTGCTCCTCCAAGGTTGTGCCAACACTGGTACAAGTCTTTACCCCCTCAATCTCCTTGAGATTTTCTTGAATATCCTTCAAGGTCTAGAAAAAGAGTGAGGGAATCTCTTTTTCTGTCATTCCTTCTTCTTCTCCTCTTTCCCTCAACAAGAAAGTGGGGATGTGACAAAATTGTAAGTCATATTGTGTGGTTTGATGCTCACACACATCATAAGAAGTACTGGGTACTCCTTCATCTTCCTGAAATTCTCTAGGAATTTCACTGTAGCTTCTTCTGCTTTGAAACCCTCTTGGAGTTTCACATCATCCTTCTTATTCCATGGGTTGAACCTCCTTGGAGAGGCCCTTTTCTGATATGAAAAATGATGAGAGTAATCTCATCCTCTCCATCAATCTGATCTCTGCTTCTGCTCTTAATTCACTGATAGCTTGATCTCACAGGCTGTGCCAGAGATCATGCTCTGATACCACTGTAATGTTCCAAATGGGGAAAAATAAGCTCAGTAGGGAATATATTAAGATATTACACTATGGAATCATAGAAATATGTAATCACACCAATATATATAGACCAAGGATATACTGGTAGAGCATTTATTGGTTATATCACCTCTAAAGAGAGGGTGAAAACCAGAGGCTTCCTGGCCCGTTCCAAACTCTGTCTATAGAAGATTGGTGAAACACAGCAAGTAATGGAATAGCACAATCCTATTGGATTTTTCATCCCTTGGGATCCTTAGATCTACAGATCTAAATAATGGATCCAAAAGAGCAGCAAAAACCAAACAAGGAAGAAGCGGGAAATTCAACTTTCAGGAAAATCAGCAAGAGGCTCAGTGAGAACACTGTATAAGAAAATGGGTGAAAAAATAACGTATTTAAGGGCTTGGTTCCCCTAGCTTTGGTTTTGTGGGACTAGTGTGATGAATTTCAGGAAAAAAAAATGAGTTTAAGTCCCTTAAACAGATCTCCCACGAAGATGACTAGCTAAAAATCAGCTAAAGAGAAGAGCTACTGCAACAAGAAAACCCAGCAACCAGAATTGCGTAGTTTTTCCAAATAATCAGAGGAGGTCAGATTAAAATTTCCAAAGTACAAAAAGATGCATCAGATCAGAAATATAAATGATCCTCCCTTCAATCTACAGCAAATACCATGAACAATATAGCAGAAATTCTTCAAGAGAGGCAACTCCGGCATATGTAAAATTGCAGAAATGAAGGAACAATGTTTCTCTATGAGTGCTTCAGTAGTTAAACATTAAAACTTATATCTACAGAAAATCTATGGCTGTAACATCAGATCCATACCAGATCTGGAAACTACTCAACCTCCTCTACAAGATCCCCTTGGGATTTCATCAAAATAATGCATGAATAGGTGTAGATTTGAATTATAAGCTACAGGACTGCATAATACACAGAATTTCTGAAGACGAATTTATTATAACAGAAATCAGATCTGAAATAGCTTAAAACATTAGCATCTTCAAATATTTACAAAGTGAGAGGCAAGCCTCAATCACTAGAGATCTTCCATTGCATAGAAACTGAAATAACTTTAAAACCCCAAGTGCAGAAAACACAATTCTTGAGAGGGACTGCGCAGTAGCTCAATAAAAATGAAGCACATGCTATACAATATAGATCTAAATACAAATAAGAGAGAGAGCCTCTTCCAGGTGGTCACAAGACACCCTCCTTGAGAGAGAACTCCTCCGGAACACTAGATCTCTACAGATCTACGATACCACTTGCTCCAACCTGCAAAGTAGCTAAACCCTCAATGGGCCAGCGCTATCCAAACAAGCAGAGCTTGGTCTTCAACCTGATAGTGGCTCATTTCAGTACATTCTCCTCCAAGAGCTACTTAAGGAAGGAGGGAGGATTCCTAAATAGGAAATCCTCTTCCCTTAGGCTAAACAACCAAGAGAGCTAGAGTTGCTCAAGCAACATCTATTTTGAAAATACTTCAACAACCTCTACATGAGCCCTCTTCTCCTTTTTATAACTTGAAGGGGTGCACAAACCCTAAAACACTTCAATGGACTTAACCCCTTTCACATTGGATCCCTCTTCTAAAACTACGCTGGTTCTCCAAGGTGGTCCAATTTCTGTTCACACACAAGTAGATTTTGTTACAAAAGGCCCAGATTTATCCCTTTTCACATTGGGCATGTATTTATTCTTTGATTTAAGGAGTTTTTCTTGTCCTCGTTCACATTTTATTCATCAATCATGAAATACAAAAATGAACAAGGAAAAATTAATGTTCCAATTAGTTGAGGCTAATTTAGGAACACTACACTCAATCCACCAAATCAACCCTCAAACTGTCCTTCTAGATTCCAAAGATAAACTGCAATAATAATGCATCAATATCAAAAGCATAATTTCGGCACAACTACTCCAAAAATTTTGGACCAGCTACTCCAAAATTTTGGCCCTACTACATCCTCGCAACTTCGGACCTCCTGCAACTCCATAACTTTGCATGTATGGATCATAAGAGAGAGAAATTAGTCTCCAAACTTCTTCGTGAGGGGTTCCTCCTCTTCATTAGGGTTTTTTTCCTTCTTCCTTGAATTTCATAAACTTTTTCTTTACCAGAAAATATAGATCAAACTTGTTGTGGATGTGCTCCATGTAAGGTCAATTTGTTTCCTTTATATGTTAGATTCCCTCCCCCCGCACCCCCCCCCCCTAATTAGGTCGACTTGTCCAGGTTGAGGCATACTTGTTGGAGGAAGCCTAAAATACCTAATTTACATCAAAATAAATTTATTCTTTGATAGATAAATCCCAAGAAGGGTGTTTTACATATTGAAAAGGACAATGACTCTTGACACAAACCCTAGAAGCCTACAATGGAGGCTTTGACCTATTAACCATTGAACCAAGCATGAAAACAATGCTTTAATAAGTAAATTTATTTTTAAATAGATTTTATTTTTCTTTCTTTTGAAAAATACATTATATCATGACTCAAATACAATTATGAAGACCGACACTAGATACATTTTTCAACAGCTCGCTTTTCTCCTCCTATTTTTCTAGGTGTATTTACCTTTCTTTGGTTGCATATCAATTAGATCCCATTCGCTTAGAGGATCCTCCATTCATTCTCTGAAGGGGTCTCGGACTAAACGTCCTCATCATTTCTTAGAAGAGAGAAGGATGCTTTTGAAACCCCCTCTTATGATACTATTTAGATGCCACTAATTTTATTTTAAATATATCAGCTAGTCCCAAAACTCACTTTTAACTCCATGCATAAATGTAGCATAAAAATTGATAACAGAGTTCTAATCCTCTGTATATTTTCTTTCTAATAATACTTCTATCCAAAATACAGTTTTATCATTGTCTAACAGAGTGAAGGAGGGTTCTATCTAGAAGGTACCTAATCCACCAAAATCCCCTTAAGAGCTTTGCACTATTATTTTACTATCTCACTAGAAGGATCTTGTTGAGTACACGAATTCCATTTCTTCTAATTTTATTTCTTGAAGAAGAAGAATCAAAGGTTTTTCATGCTTAACTAAGTATTTAATACTCAGGGATTTTGTGGGGCTTACCAAACCGCTTATGTTCCATGATATAAATTCAATTTATTTTTGATGGGGTTTTGTGACTTACCTCTTCCTTCTTCTTTTACTTCTTTCTCCTTGGTTGTTGTTGGCTTGATGACATCAGTGATTTCAGATTTGCTTCCCAATTTCTTGTTTTGTTCTACATCGAGTTCTCTAACCACTTTTTAAATTATCTTCCTTTATTTTTCTTATTACTCTTTGTTTCTTGGCTACTTATATCATCTGCCCAATTTGGTTTCTATGCCTTATTCCTGGTCAATTTTTTGTGGGTTCCCCTTTGGAATCCTTTAATTTCTTTGGCATGTTGCCTCCTTCATTTTCTAGTCTTGTTGACAATATTACCATTGTTTCCTTAGGATGTGTGTTTGTATGCTCTTCTTGAGATGGAATTAGTGATTTATCATTCCCTTAATGCTCCTTTTCTTCATCTCTCTTAGGTTCTCTAATTTACCCTTCTTCCTCTTCTACATTTAATACCTATTTCTCAGGGCTTATTTTCTTTTATTATTTTTCATTTCATCCTTACCATATTTATCTTGGGGTTGCAAGACCTTGAAAGGGTTTGTTGAGGATGACGTTTCATTCCTACCCTGTTCTGATTAAGGCTTAATTTTTTTCTCATCCTTTTCTTCCTCCCTTTCTTTGGTTTGCCACTATTAATCCTACATTATTATCGTTTCCTCCCCTTTACCTACCCGAGCCTTCTTACAATCTCTCATAAAATGACAATAATTATGGAATATTTTTCATTTGAAAGGAAGCTACTCATAGTCAAGAGTCGAACAATGGTTCTGTTCTCTATGCATTAGATTTATTTCTAAGGGTAAACCCTTCTCAAGATCTACTTCAATATAGATTTTTGCACATGCAAATTAGGAACCTTTGGGCCCAACCCTATCCAAGTATTTTCCAAATCCATTTCCTATTACATGTAAAAAAAACATCATTCTGAAATGAGAGGGGAATCCTTAGAAGTTTTACCAAAAATAGAATATCATTGGAATTCCATCATCTGGGTCAAACCCAACAACCACTTGTTTAAATAGATAACTCATGCTCCAAATAAATATGGGCCATTGCGAAAAATGACATCTTTATCTTCCTTGCATTAGAACATAAATGAAAAGAACCCATTCCCACAAGTATACAATCCAATATTTCCTTTCATCGATGGCCTCCATTTATTTTCCAACCACATCCCAATGAATTTTCCAACTAGCGCTCCATCCAAAAATTCCAAAGAACTCCAACAAAAACTAGGGGGCAGAGCCATCAAGGGTATCCTTTATTCCATCTTCACAAAGTGTGGCTGAGCTTCCTTCATATGAGTTGTCTTATAATGCGAGGATATGAGGACCTGAAAGGCTGCAATGTCATTCGGTGGAGGGGGAGAAGCCCCTTTTGGGCCAACCATGGTGAGATCACAATTGTAGTTGAGGTTTTGCTAAGGGATTGCCAAAATTTGTACAACACAGTTTCAAAATCATAATTAAATTCTAAATTTTTATATTAAATATATCAGTTAACATGGATATTCAAATATTTTATGTAAGTTATATATTAAAAAATTAATAATTACACATCTTTCTTGCACTAGAAAGTGAAAATATGATATTTTTTCACTTTTAATTTCTTTATCTCTCTTTAAAGTTGATATAAAATCATGTCACTTAACATGGACATCCAAATATTTTATTTATGGTTGTGATATCAAAAAAAAAATTGTGTGAGCATATTAAGAGTGGGTTATTGATGTGTTATAATGCTTTTAATTTAAACTAGCCAAATATGTATATTCATTTTTGTTTCTTATTATAGAATACATTGTTTTTTAATTTAGAGAATATTTTATTTTTATTTTAAAAGGGACACATATCAACTCAAGGTTGAAAACAGAAGGAATTTCACATCTCCTTCACATTGGGCTATATAATATGTCTCTAGTTGTAATTATCTTATGACCCATGCACACATAAGTGAATCAAAGCCCACCCCCATGTCCTTCAATTTAAAAATTCCACTTGGTTAACTCAATCAATTTCTAGGTTTCAAGGTCTATTACCAATAGGTCACGGGTTGAAATCCATGGTAATGTTGATGGGTCACTAGGCACTCTTGTGATTGGTTGTTGATCCACCTTTCATTTAAAAATTATATTGAAGAAGGGGGAGTGATCCATGGCAAAAGGATTATCAACCTATAAACCATTGATACGATTTGGGTTGACAAAACTTAACTCTTTCCTTAGTGCTTATATATATATATATATATATGGATGGGAACCCACAAGAAGTTGATGGGAGAAAAAAGGAGCAATAAGGAAATAGGAAATTCCCTCATGCAAACCATGTAATACATGCACATGTTCATTTTACAATAGCCTCGGTTCCCTCCAAACCATCACATGGACTGCCATGAAGTTTTCTAAATAAGTGTTCATAAGAACACATACTCACTTTAGAGACATGTACACACTAAAAATTGTGCATGTCCCAAAATAAGTATGTGTTTTCTTTAACATAAAATATATTTTTTAATAATTTGCAAAAACCTTTTTTCCCTAACATCCATTTTTGGAATTCTTTAGCTTGTTGGAAAGGTCTTGAAGAGATCTACAATGTTCATGTTTTTATATTTTTATGTTTTTCATAGATAATTACTTATTTTCAAAAAAATATGAAATTAATGCCTAGGTCATGATCAATACCTTAAACCACCACAGTCCTTCTAATGAGGATATTTGGCCTCCCATATGGGTGCTCTAAGGAAATTTATCACATGAGGTTTGGATTTTAGATATTTTGCCATGGTAAGGGGAGACTCTAAAGAAAATTGTCATTCCCATGGGCCATAAACAAGTCTTCAAACCACCACATGAGTCCTCTAAAGGGGATTTTGAACCTCCAAGTGAAATATGCCTTGGATAGGTGGGATGGATTTTAAGGCCTTACCAAGGGCTATGAACAAGGACATAAACAACAAATCATGCCTTGTATAGCATATCATTGTCCTTGGATAGGGATATGGATTCCATTAAAAGTCTTTGTGCACTGGGAATGGTTTTGGGGCCTTAAAAATGGTTAGGGTAGAAATTGATGGAAATAAGCTCTAAATTAATATTCTTGAGTTAATAGGCCATGGTTAAGCCCTTAAACCATAACATAGACCCTATAAATTGGATCATTGGCATACAAATGGGATATGGACATGGTCAAGATTTTTCACACAATAGGTATAGGCCTTAGTGACTTCACCATAATGAACGGAGGAAAATAAGGATCTGACATCAAAAATGGATATCTAAGGCTCATTAGCCATGGACATGACCTAAAACCACAATACAAGCCCTTTAGAGTTGATATTTGACGTTAAAGTGGAATATGGACACCACTATGAAGCCTTTTGCACTAAGGATGGGTGCCCTAAGGCATTACCCATGGTTAAGGGATGAAAAATCAATCCTTATGTCATTGGTTAAGCCTTTAGGGATCAAGGAACATAAACCACAAAACGTGTCCTCCATAAGGAATCATTGTCCTTTGAATGAGATATGGGTAACATTACGAAATTTTACACACCATGGATGGGTCTTGAGGCCTTAACCATTGTTAAGAAATAAATCCATGGAATTATACCCCAAATGGAGATTCTTTCACTAATGGGCCATGATCAAGGCATTAAATTGTAGCACTATCCCTCTAAAAGAAATATTTTGCAAAAGGGTGGGGAAAGGGTGCCATTAAGATATTTTATTTAGTACAGATGTCTCATAGGACCTTAAACATGGTTAGGGAAATAAAATAAGGTAATCAATTCCTGCATGAATTTTATAGGTCTCATGGGACATGAAATATTCTTTAAACCACCACAAAAATCCTTTAGAAATTTCCTTTGTCCTTGAGTGGTAAAGGGGCACCATTAAAATGTTTTTCACACAAGATATGGCTCTCGGGCCTATGGCCAAAAATAAAGCTTCTAGGGCCCAAGTCCTTGAACTTGGCATTAAACCACCATAAGAACCTAGATCATTGTCCTCTTGGTAGGGTATGGACATCCTCAAAATATATTTTTTGTTTCAGGTATAGGTCTTGAGGCCTTAATCATGGTCAATAAAGGAAGACAAGGGCCATATGATCCAAATTAGTCTTATAGGGCTCATAATCATTGGTATATGAATGAATACAAGCACCATTAGAAATTATTAAACTCATTGGATGGGTCTTGAGACCTTGACCATGGTCATGGGAAAAAAAGGAAGGGTCTTAGGACCTAAATGAAACTTTTAAGGCTCGTGAGCCATGAACAAGTCCTTGAACCACTATGGAGGCCTTTTAGGATAATTCTTAATCTCTTATTGGGATATGGAATTTTTCTAGAGGCTTTGTGCACTGAGAATGGCTCTTAGTGTTTTGAACATTGCAACAAGAGAAAATAAAGGGCCTCAATTTGTAAATAAAATTATAATTATCCGGTCCATGAACATGTCCTCAAAGCATGACATTAGCCCTCTAAAAATGATATTTGATATCTTAGTGGTATATGATAGTCTATATATATTTTTTTAAACCAAGGATGTATCTTAGTGTCTTTACCATGATTAAGTATAGAAAATAAGGACCATATGACCTAAATGAAGATTCCAAGGCCCTTCAAAAAAAAGGAGGTATTCTACCATTACATGTGCCCTTTAAAGGATAATTTTCCCATGCCATTGAGATATTTTTTTCACTAGTGACATGCCTCAAGGCATTATCTATGGTCATATAGGATCCATTACAAGGTTTTCCACACTTGGTGGTTCATAAGACATGTCCCATGGTCCAATAATAAAATCCAATGTATTTGGGACTATGCTTTTAATGTTCATGGACCATGCATAGGGTCTGAACACACCACACAAACCTTTTAAATGGAATATTTAGACCATAAGTATAGTATGTGTTATCAATCTCCCCAACTTCCCAAGGCTGAAAATAAGATTGGATAAAGGTAACCACAGACCAGGCTTTAGGTCAGGTAGCTAGCCCTACTAGGACCAGAGAGGGATCTGTTGTTGTCACTTTTATAGTCAAAGGAATGACTGAGTATCTAATGATATTAGGCTAGATATTTAAGCTCAGTAAATAGGTTTTGTTTAATGTTTTGAGTGTTGGATAGAAAAGACAGTGATTAGACTGTGTATAAGGTTTTTTAGGTATGAACTTCAAGGTGAATTTGCAGAGAATATGTGAGGCAAGATAGGTAGTTTGAAAGCATATTATTGAGTATAGGATGAAGTAGAAGAGATTTTGAATGAGAAATAAGGTGAATTCATTCATCTTAGAAGAAAATAAACATAATAATGTAAACCTTGTCTAAAACAGAGCATGCATAAACATGATTTATGCTCATAAACTTACAAGATAAACATATATGAAGAAGAATACATGGTATTAAGCATGAAATGATAAAATTACATAAGAAAAACTTAAGCTCCAATTCATACCACAAGTATCTCAACACAATTCCTGAAAATTTGTCTCTGATTTCATTCCAAATTGTTGATTACAAGAGCTCTGCTTCAATATGAGACCATCCAGCCTAAAAAAAGACCGAAGAGAGTCTAATTATATAAAATATGGACTATGACACCTCATCAAGTCAAAATACCATCCAAAATGTATCATAAATATAAAAGATGAGTCATTTCCTACATTCTAGGGAGGTTAGAAACCATTCCCTGAATTTTAGCTATGAACTAGGAGTGTTTGTTCCTTACATTAATTACATATTCCCTCATGATAGGAGGCAAAAAAAAACTCAATAAATTTAATGCAAACTCATAGGACAAAAAAACCTCAAATTTGTGACAATTTCTGAGCTTGACAAGTGTCATGAGGAATCCAATGCTGATTTGTGACATTTCTGACAGAAGGGTAACAAAAAATTGCAGAAGCATAACAGAACTTTCGAGGCACTTTTAACAGTCCAAATCCACTTCTGAAAGAACGGTTAACTATCCCTATGTGTCTAGTTTCTAGAACATCTTCAATTTTCAAAATGGACCATGGGAAGGGCTTCAAACATTCATTCTCCCAAGGTTACTCCAAAAGCTTAACATAGGGTCCAAAAAGGTTGTAGAAACATGAAAGATGAGTGGTTTTTGAACCTTTTCTCCAAAATTACAGTTTTTCATGCCATGGGGGTTCCTGATCTGTAATTTACTCATCAAAATATATACATCCATGTAAATAAATCATCATTTGGATTCCCCCAAAATAAGAGTAACAAAAGTTCATTACCCTTATGCAATGAGGAATTTCCAGAATTGTTTAAAAATCACAAAAAATACCAAAATTGATCAAAACTTCTCAAAATTGGTTCTATGGCACCTGTAAGTGATGGGATAAACAACCAAGTACTTCACATGTGGTTCCTTTCTAGCATGAGGTTTGAGAAATTGTTTATACTCTTTAATGTCTAAGTCCATGCCCTTGAACCACTTCTCTCTATGACAAGGAATACATGTTGCTGATGAAATTAGGTCTGTGGATAGGTTAATATCTACACCTGCAATAGTAAACTTTCCCATGCTGAACCTTGTAGCAAATATATGGGTCAATTAAAGATGATACCCATCTTCCATGAACCTTTCAACTCAAACACTGAGCCTTCTTAAATCATCTTCTTTCCAATGGTGAGGCATTGAATTCATACATTGTGAATGGTTCTAGCCTAAGGTGGTGCCCTCCCTTGAAGCTATTCTTGTCACTTTCCATTTTATTTTTCACTGGAATGATGAAAACCCTAGGGTGTTAATTAGATTAATGAATGTATGGAAATTTGGAAAAACATAGTTTAGTAAAGTGTGAGTTTGAAGGATGAAATGAAGGTTCATGAAGTTGGGAGAAATTCTAGAAAAAATTGAGCAGTTTGTGTTGTGTGTTAGCTTCAATTTGGGGGTGGAATGAGGGAAAATGAGTGTGAAGATGGTATAAAAATGCTTAAAACACAAGAAATTCCCAATTTTGACTGTGAGAATAGCTAGTGTAGACATGGGGTATTTTTCATAAGGTGAAATGAGGGTCATGGAGTTGAGAAAAAATTCTAAGAAAAATTCAGTGCATAGAGTAGCATCTTATCTCCATACTGTAAGTGGAATGAGAATAAATGGATGTCTGGAGGGTGGTTAAATCTAGCAAACATAGGAAATTTCAAGTTTTTTCACTGTGAAATAGCTAGAATATAGGGTTTTCTTGAATTTGACATGTTAGGGATGGTGTAGATGATAGGAAAGGTGGGGATAATGTATATGAGATGTGTGAGTTAGGTTTTATACTAATAGGGTTAGGGTTTAGGTAGGCGGGGTAGGTTAGGGTTTGTCACATGAAAAAAAAAAGTATACATGGACAAGTGAGAATATGGAGACAAACATTATAAGCATGAAATTGTTTTAAACCCTAAAAATTTAAATAAAAGATGGAATAAGAGATGACACTTACCTTTTATGAAGGATTCACAAGGAAATGGAGACAAGTTTCAAGCTTGTTTAGAGGTTTTCTAAGCCAAAAACCAAAATCTGCCTCTCCTCCATAAGTGTAACAAGCATGTACAGAAGCGTAACAAGGGAGTAAAAAGAATAAGAAGGGCTCACAGAAAAGTAACAAGGGCTCACAAAAATGTAACAAGGGAATTGCCAAAAATTGGAAAAAATAGGGCTTAAAGATGGATCCATATCTCTCTAAAAATAACGTGTTTTGCAAAAATGAGAGAGGTTTTTGTTCTGTGGCATGTTATGAACAAAAAACTCCATTTTTTCTAAAATAATTTCCCATTTAATCATAATCCAAGTTTGAAGTTGATCACTCAAAATTTGCAAAATTGTAGCGCACTCTGAGCAGAAGCGTAACACCTACTTTGAGAGGGTGTTTGGAGGCCTTCCAAAAGGATTTTGGGGATGCAGGTGGGATTTTTGGAAAGAGTAGGATTCATGCTAAAAAATGGAGTCATCAAGCACTACAAACCCCTACTCAAAACCCCTGAAACATTTATTTGAAGACAACTTGTCCAAAAGTGTATAAAATGACCTGAAGCAGTTGTATTTTGAGAATTTATCTCAAACCATAACACCTGTGCATAAAATGAAGGAGGTCTTTTTTATTTGGCCTATTATTGACAAAAAACTCTTTCATTTTTTTTAAAATTAATCTTCGTTACATTAGAAATTGATTTTGAAGCCAAACTATCCATGTGTGAAATGTAAACCCTAGCTTGATCATGAAGCTCCAAAAATGATGCCATGGGACTTATTTGGTTCAACACCGGAATGGTGACCTATCTTATGGACCTTATTCTGACCCTCCATGATGTTTTTCGACAAGGAAATCCCTAGCTTGATGTAGTGGATAGGGAAGGTGGAAAACTAGGAAAACAGGGGATAGTGGTAGAGTGGTTTTAGGGACATAAATGAAGTGGAAGGAAGTTAGGGAAATTTCTCTAAAAATTTGTGGAGGTAGGGTGATGAGTTAGCTATACTATTCAAGTATATTTTTTTGGAATGGGCATGTGAAAGGTACCCAAAAGGTCAAAACACATGGTTTCTCTAAGTTTTCTGCCAAAATGTAGTGAAAATTAGGGTTTTAATGAAATTGATGGAAAATAGGGTTATGAGTGATAGGAAATGTTATAGTATGGTGTATGAAGGTTATATGAAATTTTTATATGGTTAAATTAGGGTTTTATTAGCTGAAACAAACAAAATATGAAAAACACCAAAAACATAGTGGAGGTAACCTAATGAAGGAAACCATCCATTTGCTGATGAATTTTGAATTTACAGAGGTATGGAGGGTTTCCACTTACTTTTTAGGAAGTGCATGAACCTTTGTGCAGTGGTTTTTAACCTTGGAGAACTGATTTGGATCTCAAACACAAAAAGTGCAGCACTTGTGCAGCGTCCGCACAACACACCCAGAAGCATAAAACAGGTAGTGTTGGCACAAATTTCCTTATTTTTCTTCAACCCATGGAAACTGTGGAGTATGATGGTGAGAATAAAGGAGCTCTTTACATATTTTCCTATATTTTATAACTCCCTATGCAAATGAATTGTATGGTGAAAATGATATTTTATCATCTTTCTGTTATGACATAATTGACTCTTATGGTGGCGAAACAAATGAGACCTAGACTCTGACCTAAATGAAGGTGTGGTGAATGACCTAAGACCCTAGATGATTGATGAATGATATGACCTTTGAAATAATGATTACCATGAATGGAGTGAAGGGAGTAGCATTTCAGACCTAGAAATATTCAGTGAACAAAAATTTGTTTGAAAGCTGACTTGAAACATCAAAATTTTGACCTAGGACAGATACTAAATAAACCTGAAAGAGTACATTTGATCACTGAAAATTTGGACACTAACATTGGATCCAGATGGGGATGGAATATCCTTCAGGAGGTGTCAAGAACACTGTACACAAAGTAGCCTCATCCATTGGGCAATGGAGTCACTGCAGCTACAATCCTTAAACTATTTCAAATCAAATTGAAAACTAAATTATACATCATCAACTACAAAATATACTGGAAAATGAAACTGAAAAATATGCTCATAATTTTGAGCTTATTCATTACACCTTACCTACTCTAACTGATCCATAAATCACTTGATCAAGTGAAATCGAAGATCCAGTGAAACCACAGAAGCAAATGGCTATCTGATTTATTGCTCCTCCTACTTTCCTAAAGGAAAAGTGTTGCGGTAATGACAACCCCAAATGAAAACTGAACCCAATCTCTATGTTGGCGAAGAAAAAAAATCCATCTTTTTTTGTGCTTCCAAAAGGCTTCCCAAGGGGTCTTGAAAATCATGAAACATTACCTCTTGTTGATCAGCAAAAATAAGGGAGATGCTTTCAAATATAATGGTTGATTGTTCTTCTTCATTTGGTTGATCCCTCTTAAATATAAATTTATCATTTTGTTCTTCCAAATCATCCATATTAGAGACAAGATTTGTATGTTCTCACAGATCTTCAATTGAGGTAGCCAAATCAGCATCAACACAAATATCTACAAGTGGCATTTCATGTATATCAGAAAGAGAATTGTCTTGCCTCTGAAAAAAAATCTACATCTTAATCATTTGAAGGTTGTTGAACATGTTCATCAAACTCAAGACAAAAAACCTATTGTACATTGTTTTTGACCTCAATGGATAAATCATGACTCTCTAGAGTTTCTATATAAGCAAACTCAAAATTCTGATCTGCACATATTTCTTCCTGGATTAAAAACTTAGAATAGGAAAGGGATGAAGGGTATCTAGACATAATATCTTCATATATATCTTGATTTCTTGAATATTGGCAAGGTTGATGCAAATTATCATCAACTTCGAAAGTTGGAAGACCAATATCATCTTTTGAAGAATTCTACTCAAATTCATTGTCATCTAGGGTAGAATCCATGATCTTCTCATGGCAGTGAAAAGGGTTTCCATTCAAAGCATCCAAGAGTTCACCATCCATAAACTCTTCATTTCCATAAGCACTTTATAGCTCTTGAATAAAATTCTCAAAGTGATCACAACAATCCTTAAGTAAACACAAACACAAATAGGTTTCTCTATACTTCTCGAAAAATACTGAGTGAAAATCCTAGAGAGAATAAATACAAGCAAGAGGCAAGATTTCATACCAAAAACATGCATTTTCTTCTAATGTGATTATGAACATCTTCATTAAAAAATATTCATGAAAATTAATCTTCAGCTTACACACATGCATATGAAATCTTATTAAATGAAGTGTAGCATCATCACCTTTTCCATCTTTGAATTTTTGCAAGTATGTTTTCCAATCTACCTGAGGCATAGGATTTGGAAATCCTGGAACATGATCTTGATGCATAGGAGAATGCCTAGCATTACTTCTTGCAGTTGAATCCATCTTGAAAATAGTGAAGTCACCAATAGTTCTTGATGCTAATGTTTTTTAAACCGTGGAGTCGCTATGAAAACTACGAATTTTTGGATTATTTGACACTTGAGTTGCCAGGTGAAAAATGCACAACCTTCTTGTGCTTAACCACTGTTCACCATCAGAAATCAGAGCTAATATTTTTTGTTCTTTCCTGATAAATGTTTAACCTTCGCTCCCCCGACAACAGTGCCAAAAATGTTATCACTCTCCCTAACTTCCCAAGGCTAAAAATAGGATTGGAGAAAGGTAAGCACATACTAGGCTTTAGGTCAGGTAGCTAACCCTACCAGGACCGGAGATGACTCTCTCATTGTCAATTTTACAGTCAAAGGAATGAATGAGTATCTAATGATATTACGCTATATATTTAAGCTCAGTAAATATTTTTTGTTTAATTTTTTGAGTACTGGATAAAAAAATACAGTGAGTAGACTGTGTATAAGGTTTTTTAGGTCTGAACTTCAAGGTGAATTTGCAGAGAATTTGTGAGGCAAGATAGGTATTTTGAAAGAATATTAATAAGTCATTGATTATAGGATGAAGTACAAGATAGTTTTAATGAGCACTGAGGTGAATTCATTCAACTTAGAAGAAAATAAACATAGCACTGTAAACCTTGTCTAAAACAAAGCATGCACAAACATGATTTTGACTCATAAAATTACAAGATAAACATATATGAAGAATAATACATGGTATTAAGCATGAAATGATAAAAATACATAAGACAAGTGAAATATGGAGACAAACATGATAAGCATGAAATTTTTTTAAACCCTCAAAATTTAACCAAAAGATGGCATAAGAGATGACACTTACCTTTTATGAAGGCTTCACAAGGCAATGGAGACAAGATTCAATCTTGTTTGGAGGTTTTCTAAGAAAAAAACCAAAATCTGCCTCTCCTCAAAAAGCGTAACAAGCATGTACAGAAGCATAACAAGGGAGGCAAAATCATAACAAGGGATCACATAAACGTAACAAGGGAATTGCCAAAAATATACAAAAATAGGGCTTTAAGATGGATACATATCTCTCTAACCATAACGTGTTTTGCAAAAATGAGAGAGGTTTTTGTAGGGAGGAAGGGTGATGAGTTGGCTATAGCATTCAAGTGGAATTTTTATGAATGGGCATGTGAAAGGTACCCAAAAGGTAAAAACATAAGGTTTCACTATTTTTTCTGCCAAAATGTAATGAAAATTAGAGTTTTAATGAAATTGATAGAGAAGAGGGATGTGAGTGATAGGATATGTTATGGCATGGTGTATGAAGGTTAAATGAAAGTTATATATGGTTAGATTATGTTTTTATCAGCTGAAACAAACAAAAGATGAAAAACATCAAAAATGTAGTGGAGGTAACCTAATTAAGGAAACCACTCATTTGCTGATGAATTTTGACTTGAGAGAGGTATGGAGGGTGTCCACTTATTTTTAGGAACTGCATGAACCTTTGTTCAGTGGTTTTGAACCTAAGTTGGAGAACTGATTTAGAGATCAAACACCAAAAGCGCAACACCTGCGTAACACACCCATAAGTGTAGCACAGGTAGTGTTGGCAAAAATTTTCTTATTTTTCTTCAACCCAGGGCAATTGTGGAGTATGATGGTGATAAGAAAGGATCTATTTACTTATTTCAATATCTTTTCTAACTCATTATGCAAATGAATTGTATGGTGAAAATGGTTTTTTGTTCGCTTTCTATTATGACATAATTGACTCTTATGGTGGTGAAACAAATGAGACCTAGACTCTAGCCTAAATGAAGGTATGGTGAATGACCTCAGACCCTAAATGATTGATGGATAACATGACCTCTGAAATAATGATGACCAGGAATGGAGTGAAGGGAGTAGAATTTCAGACCTAGAAATATTTAGTGAACAAAATTTTATTTGAAAACTAACTTGAAACATGGAAATTTGACCTAGGACCACCACTAAGTAAACTTGAAAGAATAATTTTGATCTCTAAACATTTGGACACTAACAGTATGGATTTAATTACAATGTTTGACATAATAAGGCTTGGTACTAGGGCCTTAACCATGGTCTAAGGACAACCACTATCATCTTAGGGTGTTAGGTCCCTATAATACTAGTGTAACCCCTTATTGTTATAGTTGTGCCCATTTAGTCCCCATAATGTTTTAATTCCCATTAATGTTATTGTTGTGCCCCTACATTATTATTTTTATGTAGGCTCTAGTTATAATGGGATCCCTTAGACTCCTATATATAGAAAGTAGGTTTTTATCATTTGAATCATCCAATAATTGTTCATGTATGTAATGTAAAGGAGGTTTCCCCCTCCAAGTGGTTTATTTCTAAGTCGTTGATCTATCTTTTCTTCTATTTTGTGAATTGGTTTCATAACATTTGGTATTAGAGCTTGGGATTCTAGGGTTTCGCTTCTTCAAACATGCCATCTTGGAATTTTTGCTATAATTTTTTTTCTACGAGGATTCAGAAGTTTAAGTTTTTACCTGGTGGAGGTGAAATATTGATGAACATTGTGTAAAAAATTCAAGCCTTAGTTCGCAATATTTTCAAAGATATGATCTGTGAAAGTTAGGGTTTTTGCAGGCTCCAAAATTTCATCTCAAACAGGTGACTGAGGGAAAATCATTATAACTTTTGTTTCTGGCTCTAGATTGGAATTCTATTAAAAGTGGTCAAAATTTCACATACAGTAGATTTTTTTTTTATCAATTTTAGGTCCTAAGGTCGAAACAATGACACGTGGCACACGGTACAAGTTCACTCTATTGAACTAGTCCATAATTAGGTCATTGTGGGAGATCGAGCATAAATTTGTATTGAAGAATCCAACTTAGGTCTAACTTGTGGAATTGGAAAGAAGACTCATAGGACTAATATAGGACCAAAGTTCAAATATTTGGGATCTGAAATCATAGAGATACATCAGTTTCAATATCAAGCTCCTCAAAAGCAAGAAAAATGTGTGTGTGTTTTTAATTGTATAAGTTTTGCTTAAAAAATTTAGTTTGAAGTGATTAAAAATGGAATATTGAAGCATTGATATCAATATTGGGTTCTATAATTTCTCCCAAAAATAATTCCACACCCATTAAGCCCTCAGAAAGCTCTACTATGATGCATGAAGAGTAAGAAGTGCAACATGATATATCAAAATTATGAGACCAAGTGCAACAAATTTCGCTCTAACAAAAAGTAAAGAAAAGTGAAATGGAAGCTAAGATGGATGGTTTGAAGAATGGCATTTATGGAATGGAATCTAAGATCGATGTTATAGAAGAAAAACTAAAAGTGGACATGGAAGGTTTGAATGATGGTTCGACAAAGTTGCTATAAGAAATGATTCCTAATGGAAAAAGGGTAGTAGATGAAACTCATGATGAGAACAAAAGAAATGTTAATAATGATTTCATAGACTATAATGTTAGATTTAAGACCCACCATATTCGAAAGATCGATATGAGTAAGTTTGATGGAAAATATCCGATAACATGGATACTACAAATGGAGCAATACTTTGAGCTCCATAATGTACAACACTCATAAAAGATACGCATTGAAATTTTATATTTAGAACAAAATAAGTTTTTATGGTATCAATGGCTTTGTTCTCGTAAACTTCTTGTCAATTGGTCACTTTTTACAGAGGAAATGATAGCACATTATGAGCATACACAGAGCAATACCTTCTTTAGCCAATTGATAAATCTCAAACAAAAGGGTTCAATGATGGAGCACATTGAGGACTTCCAAAAATTGAATATAAGGGTAAATAATATTCCAGAGGAACATAGGATTGATGTATTCATAGGGAATTTAAAGGATAACATCCAACATGAAGTTTTCCTTTGGGAACCTGATTCATTGGAAAAGGCATTCAAGGTGGCAAGAAAAGTTGAAAGAAAAATTATGGCAACAAGGAAGTCAACCAATCACAACTAAAAATATGGAAATGTCGATGCTCCTAGCCATCCACAACCGACAAGGTTGACAAAACAACAATTGGAGGAAAAAAAAGCAAAAGGGATTGGTTATAGTTGTGATAGAAAATACACTAAAGGTCATAAATGCACCGAGAATAAATTATTTTACATAGATTCACTACAAGGAAAAGACCCTCTAGCAGAGGTTATAATAGAGATTATTAGTGTTATAAAATTGGCCAAAATTGTCAAAAAAACATTTGCTACAACATCCATTTTTGGTAACGGAGGTTTTGGTGGAGCTTCTAATGGAATTTCAACACAACTAAAAAAAATGGGAGGCCGAAGATTATTATGGATGTTTTTCTCATCGGTGCGCTATTCAGGTGTCAACGCAAATGCACCGATCCTGCAAACCTACCAAGCACCAAGACATAAAATGTAGAAATTATATAACTTATGTGTTATATATCCAAGATTATCCTGATCACACACTATTTTAACTTCATGCACAATACATAATCTATTCCACCATTGATCATCACATGCATAAATTAAATCAATTGCAATGCACACATGAAACCATAAAAATTCACACACGTTAACACAGTTTTTAATGGGAAAGCCTTAAGCTAAAAAACCCAACTATCTGTATACAATATATGTCATAGATATCATGTAAAAATCCTCATACAAATTTGAACATGTCAAGCTCTCATTACAATACAATCACTACACACTAATCAGGCCCGATCTTTCAAATCCATGCACCAATCTTTGCCACCTACTAGCCTGCCTCTACTGCGCAATCCCTGCTGAAGAATGGCTCTGAATGAACTCGAATTCACCAAGCTTGCACTACACAATCCTCATTGGCATCTCCACTGAGTGTTGGATGCAATCAATGCATCACTATAGTCACAATTGATAGTCACACTTGCTCTTTCACCTACCGCTCCACTGGTCTCCACTGAAACTTCCATGCACTATAGTTAACTGATGTATTCTTCTATTGATTAATGAGTTATTATTTAGTGAATTAATTAAATAATTAATTCACACCACTCTCACTAGTGTATCAATTAGTTAGACTAGATACAACTAGCTCAACTGAGTCTAACTGAGTCAAACTAAATACAACTCCACCAACTACTTCTATAACTTCACCAAACTCTGTCTCATGAGTTCTAACTAAATTCCTCATGCATTAGCTCCAGTGAACCCTTAGGAATAGCATAATTCCTTCTGTCAGCTGTCATGCCACATCTGTGCACTTAACTGAAGTGCTCCAAGAGAATAAGATAATGTTTAGAGTCCAAATATTATTAAGAGCTAATAATATCCGACATACCTATTTTTAGACTGGCAGTCTAAAAATAAACTCTGCCCAATATGTCTAAAAATAGAAGTTTGTCTATTTTTCCAAATTGACTAACCATCCACAAATAGCATCCTACAACTCATATAATATGATCGACATGTCTAAAAATAGAATTTGTGCCAAAAATAGCCTGTGGGCCCACTTAGTGAAGGTGACTCTTTTCACTAAGCTCATCATCTTGTTGAATCTCATCACTCCCTCTCAACAAGATAGGGATTATCTGCCACCCCGATCCTGTCTCTATGGTATTCGAATTTGCTCCTGGTGAGTGCCTTCATCAAAATATCTGCATCCTGATCCTCCGTGGGAATGTAATAAAGTAACATGATCTTCTGCTGCACACAATCTCTGATATGATGGTACCAGATGTCAATATTTTTAGATCTATCATGAAATACTGGATTAACCAAGAGTTTAATGCAACTCTGATTATCACAATCTATCATAGTAGGATCTAAGTGAGAATCGAACAACCCGACCAGGATCTTCCTCATCCATATAGCCTCGCATGCAGCCAAACTTGCTACCATGTACTCGGCCTCCGCTGAATTGAGTGCCATGGATCTCTATTTCCTACTATACCAAGAAAATGTTGTAGACCCGATACTGAAAATCCATCTAGATGTGCTCTTTCTGTCTGTTGGGCTCCCTGCCCAATCTGCATCTGTGAAGCCATGCAGCTTCAACTCATCCGACTGTCTGTACCACAATCCATATCCATATGTGCCCCTGAGATACGTCAGGACATGCTTGCCTGCCTTCCAAAAGAGCTTGGTCGGCTTAACCATAGCTTGTGAAAGCTGGTTAATAGCATAGCATATGTCTGGTTATGTATTGACTAAATACATGAGCAAACCAACCAACTGTCGATAAACAGTGGCATCCACTACCTCTGCCGATGTAGCATCCTCTTTCCTCCAACCACCAGGAAGAGGAGTTTCGATAGGCTTGCAGCCTTGCATGTTGAACTTCTCCAGTATCTCCCAGGCATACTTTCCTTGAACACAAACAGTCCACCCTTCTGCTACTAAATTTCCAATCCTAGGAAATAATGAAGGAGGCCCAAGTCCTTCATCTCAAACTCCTTTGCAAGATATGCCTTGCATGAGTGTATCAACAGTTCATCACCTGTTATTATTAAATCATCTACATAAAGCACAATGATCAACAAATTACCCTCCACCACAATCTGGTATAGGTTTGGATCTGCCTCACTCTTGGAAAAACCAATTCCGGTGAAATAACTGTCTATCCATGTGTACCAAGCACAAGGTGCTTGTTTCAGCCCATACAGCGCTCTTTTGAGCCTACACACATGCGACTCACTGCTGAAGATTTTAAAACCTTCAGGCTGCTCAATGTACACCTCCTCCTCAATGACTCCATTGAGGAATGTAGTCTTCACATCCATCTGATGAATGTGGCAACCCATCTGCGCTGAGAAAGCAAGGATGGCCCATATGGAAGAATATCTTGTGACAGGTGCAAAGGTTTCTTCATAGTTGATCCCCTCGATCTGTGAAAAGCCTCAGGCAACAAATCTTGCCTTATACTTCTTGACGCTCCCGTCATCAGCTTGCTTCACTTTTTAGATCCATCTTGAACCTACCACTAATTTCCCTTCCAGCCTTGGGACAATCTCCCATGCACTGTTTCTGATAATCGAATCATACTCCTCCACCATGGCATCTACCCATGCAGGATCCTCCACAGCTTCCTCAAAAGAGGATGGTTTTGTCACGATACACTTGCTCATTAGAGCCATGTATCCAGTAAATCGGTCAAGTAACTATCTCCGTCTGCACTGTGATGTAGGTGCTCCTACATTCTGCGCTGCATCAAGATTCAGTCGCTCAGCTTCTGTAGTGCACTTCCGCCCTCTGATGTTTGGCGCTGCATGAGTGGTTTCTTCCACTCCATGAACCTCATCTTGTGGCTGATCCACATCCTAAGGCTCATCTTTAGGAACAAGTAGCTCCTCATCTGCATGCAAGTGTAGCTCCCTCTCAAGAAAAAACTGCATGGCTTTCTCCTCATGAAATTTGATATCTCGTCGCACAACAGTTTTTCGATTGTCTGGCAAATACACATGATAATTGTGGGGTGTTTCTTTGTACCCCACAAACATCCCAACCTCTACAGTTGGCTCCAGCTTCTTCCTAGAATCCTTCATCACATGAATGTAAATAGGTGAGCCAAAAATCTTCAAATAAGAAATATCAGGCTTCTTACTATAAAATGCCTCTTCGGGTGTACTCATGCTAAGTACTCTATGAGGACAACGGTTTTGCACATAAACCATAGTGTTGCATGCTTTAGCCCACAAGTGTATGGGAAGGCCCTGATCATGTAACATTTCTCATGCAACACCCATGATCGTTTTGTTCTTTCTCTCTGCGACCCCATTCTGCTGTGGGTTATGAGGCACTATGAGTTCTCTTCGAATTCCTTCTATGCTGCAAAAGTCTTTGATTTCACCAAAGATGAATTCACCACCATTATCACTCCTTAAAGCTTTCACCTGCTTCCCTGACTCTTTCTCAACCAACGCCTTGAACTCAGAGAACTTTGAGTATGTCTCGCTCTTCTTCTGCATGAAGAAGATCCAGCACTTACGAGAAAAGTCATCAACAAATATCACATAATACCTGTGCTTTGTTGTCAAAGCTACTGAGAAAGGTCCACACACGTCTGTGTGAATTCTCTCAAGGATCTTCGTGGCGTGACTATCATTCTCATGAAAAGTGGTCTTCACAAATTTTCCCAAAGTACATCCCTTGCACTGATCTGACTGTGCAAGTGTACCCTTGGGAAGTTCAGTAGAAATCTGCTGCAAAATTTTCAAAGTGCCATGGTGAAGATGGCCCAATCTCCTGTGCCATAATTCACCCTCACCCCAGCTCACCACTCCTTCTCTTCCTGCCATTGCTACGCAGCCATCTACCTGTAATTGATAAAGGTTGTTAACTCGAACCCCTATCCTCTAGGTTTCACCAGTTGTTTTACTGCGCAGGAAAGCCTTTCCCTCGCTAAAAACAACATCATAACCCTTGTCTTCCAACATCGCCACAGAGATCAGATTCTTCTTCAATCCTGGAACATGCATGACATCCTTCAATATGAAAGGTTTACCAGACTCCCTCTCAAAGTAAATGGTCCTGATACCAGTCGCATTGTATCTACCATCATCGCCCATCTTGATGTGCACTCCAAGATCCTTCTCATCTAGATCACTAAACAAATCTTTGTCTCCGGTCATATGGAAAGATGCACCACTATCAAGAAACCACACTGATCCCATCACAGTTGAAGCCAAGCATGTGATCAGCAAAAAATCTAGCTCAAACTGTGAGGCTAAGGCCTCTTCAGCTGCAGATCCAGCAGCCTGCTTATTTTTCTTCTTCTGTGGACAATTAGTGGCGTAATGTCCGTGTTGGTGACAATGAAAGCACTTCATCTTGGACAAGTCCTGCTTCTTGCCTTTCGCACCGAATTGAGAAGGATTTTTCTTCCCCTTCCCTTTCCTTGATTTGGCAGCCAAAGTGCAATTTTCTTCATCTTCATTCTTCGATGAAGATCCAACCCTGGTACCCCGCCTTATCTCCTCCTGCACAAGATCCGACCAAAGTCACTCCCATCCTGGCAGTTTCTCCCGACCATTGACAGATTCCTCATAGCTATGCCAACTCTTCGGAAGCCCAAGGAGAGCCAAGATCATAAATTCTTCTTCATCAACAATAACCCCCACACTTCCCAGCTCATCCTTGCAGTGGACGAACTTTGTGAGGTATTTTGGTATACTGTCACCTTTCTCCATTTTTATTTTTCTGAGCTTGTCTTTAAGCGCCGACTTCCTCTGGTCGCTTCTGCTTTGGAACAAGTTTGTCAAAGCTTTCCACATTAAGAATGGACTAGCTTTACCATGAAGGCTAGACACTATGTGATCCTTCACACCTTCCAACAGGATCCTTCGACACTTTGTTGTCTTATTTTGCCATGCGTCAAGTGCGGCTGCATCGCTAGAAGCAGGTTTTGGAATTTCAGCATCTATGAACTCCTTCAACCCATTATCATCCAGCACCACCTCCATCCTGTCCTTCAAAGAAATATAATTCGATCTTCCATCAAGGGAATACTCCAATCGCAATCCGTTTAAATACATTTCAATGAATGCTCAACTTCGACACCAAGAAAACACTACAGCAAATTCGAATTCCACCAACACAAAACTCATCCGCTTCAATAATTGTAATTTGTTCCAATGATCAATATTGCTCTGATACCATGTACAAATTATATAAATTATGTGTTATATATCCAATATTCTCCTGATCACACACTATTTTAACTTCATGCACAATACAAAATCTATTCCACCATTGATCATCACATGCGGAAATTAAATCAATTGCAATGCACACATGAAACCATAAAAATTCACACACATTAACACAATTGTTTAACGGGAAAGATTGAAGCTAAAAAACCCAAATATATGTATATAATATATGTCATAGAGATCATGTAAAAATCCTCATACAAATTTGAACATGTCAAGCTCTTAGTACAATAAAATCGCTACACGCTAATCAGGCCCGATCTTGCAAATCCATGCACTGATCTTTGCCACCTGCTAGCCTGCCTCTACTGTGAAATACCTGCTGAAGAATGGATCTGAATGAACTCGAATTCACCAAGCTTTCACTGCGCAATCCTCATTGGCATCTCCACTGAGTTTTGGATGCAATCAATGCATCACTATAGTCACAACTGATAGTCACACTTGCTCTTTCACCTACCTCTCCACTAGTCTCCACTGAAACTGCCATGCACTGTAGTTAACTGATGTATTCTTCAGTTGATTAATGAGATATTATTTAGTGAATTAATTAATTAATTAATTCACACCACTCTCACTAGTGTATCAATCAGTTAGACTATATACAACTAGCTCAACTGAGTCTAGCTGCTGTGCCACATCTGTGCACTTAACTGAAGTTCTCCAAGAGAATAAGATAATGTTTAGAGTCCAAATATTATTACGAGCTAATAATATTCGACATATCTATTTTTAGACTAGCAGTCTAAAAATAGACTCCATCCAATATGTGTAAAAATAGAATTCCATCTATTTTTCTAACTTTACCAACCATCCACAAATAGCATCCTGCAACTCATATAATATGATCGACATGTTTAAAAATAGACATAGTCTTAAAATAGACTTTGCGCCAAAAATAGCCCGTGGGCCCACTTAGTGAAGGCAACTCTTTTCACTAAGCTCATCATCTTTTTTAATCTCAACAGAAAACAAATAAAGGATGCCTCAGAACGTTTAGAAACGTCTCAGTGCATGTCATCCAGGCAGTCGCATGGCGGCGGTCGAAGGTCCATGCGCTGGGCCGTAAAAGTCTAAAACCGCATCAGGTGCACTGTAGGTGATACAATGCACTGGGTTCTTCTAATTGGTATTGGGATTTATGTGGTGCCCATAGGTCATGCCAACGCACCGGTTCATAGTATTATATAAATGCACTGATGCCCAATATCACACAAACACACCATTTTTTCTATTTCGTATTGGTATTTTTGCGGTGCCCATAGGTCGTTGAAACACACCGGTGAGCAGTCTCACATAAACGCACTAGTGCGTAGTATCACAAAAACACACCGAGTGTTATATTTGGTATTTGTATTTGTGCGGTGCCCATTGGTCATAGAAACGCACCAGTGTGCTTTATCATACAAATGCATTGGTGTACAGTAACTGACATGCACCGGTGTTCTTTTTGTATTTTTTAGAAACATTGACCTGTGACAGTGCAATTATTATGATTTTTTAAAATTCATTATTCATCAAAAGTCGACACATATCTTATAACAATATTCATATCAATTAATTTTTTATTAGTGCATTTGAATGTGATGTTTATATTAATTTGTTATATCATATCATAATTATTGTGATTTTTTTAAAATTCATTATTCATCAAAAGATGACACATATCTTATAACAATATTCATATCAATTAAATTTTTATTAGTGTATTTGAATGTGATTTTTGGATTAATTTTTTATATCATTTCATTAGATTTCACATCTCTTCATTATAATATTTAATCATCCATATATTTAATCAACGGTGTTACATTTCACAGCAACAATGGAGAACGAAATTCAATAAATTAAAACATATATGTGTGTGTGTGTGTGTGTGAATAAGACACTCTGCCATAAGAAATGGGACAGTTATTGGTATCCCTTTGTCTTTCAATTGGGACACTATGTCCATTACATTAAACAAATGATTTCATAAACAAATATTTCAAAAAATACAATGCCTTGCTTTAATATCCAAACATAATGATCATTATTCTTCGCTTGAACTGTTGTCACTTCTCGAGCTACTTCCATGACTTTGTTGGAAATATGATGCAGAGTGTTGTCCTTGATGGCAACCCACTGAATGAAGATGAAGACATGTGACTGTTGACATGTGTTGTCCTTGAAAGGCAATCCACTTGATGAAGATGATGAAAACTTATTTGATGAAGTTGTGCTTAAGAGAATGTGTTCCTAATGAAGAAAATATGATGTTTCTACAGTGTGTACAGAAGGCTATGAAGAAAGGATTTCAGAATGTACTCAAAGTATGATGAAAAAGAGTATGTATCTTGGTATACGCGGATTGGCCTAGGGGAAGTCGCGTATGCACGCGGAAAGGAACGTGGCAAGTAGCGTATGGGCTAAAGCGCTCAAAAAGTGCAAAACCAAGGGTAACCACCATGGTATTGACCCATTGTATTGGGTAATGATCCGCCTAATTGACCCCGTCCAGGTAGTTTTGGGCTCGTGGTATTGTTTTGGTCCATGGTATTGAAAAAGGGGCTCATGGTATTGAAAAAGGATAAACCTATATAAAGAGATGAAATTCATTATGCAAATCACAAGTGAGAGAAAGATGTCTGAGCTTGAATGAATACTTCTCTGTGAAGTATATCTATATGGAAAGGGTAAAGGTTTGATGATAGATCTGAATCTATGAAGCACTTATGAAGAAATGATGAAGCGGGATCTTTAATGTACTTGTATTTGCTAGATCTGTTTATGGAGTGATTAGATCTGTAATGAGGCGAACATCTTGGCGAACATCTGTCTGAAGTAAAGGGTTGAATCTGAGCTGAATGTCTGATCTGATGAAGTATGCTGCTCTGTAATGATTGAAGATCTATACGCTACTTCGACGCGGAGGAAGCGCGTATATACGCAGCTTCAGCGAAGAGAAAGCGCGTATGCGCAATAAAATATACACCGAGGTATACGCTGGTTTGTGTGGACGGAAGCGCGTATATACGCGACATCAGTGAAGTAAAAGCGCGTATGCAAACTAGGGTTTGCTGAAGCAAGGGGTATGAAATATCTGATCTGTTCTGCTGTGTTTCTGCTATCTGATCTGTATTGATATGTATCTGTTGGTGATGTATGTTTGTGTTTAAAAGTATGGAAAGGGTCCAGTATGAAAATATGATGAAATGTGGCCTGCAAATTGTGTTCTATTGAAGTTGGTTGGATCCAGTGTGAAAATTGATGAAACGTGGTCCATAGAGGTGCTGAGGGTTGTAGCCTTCAGTCAGGGGGTCGTAGCTCCCTTCCAGGTGAGGCTGGTTAACGAGATCGGGGGGTCGTAGCTCTCTTCCAGGAGAGGCTGGTAAACGAGTCAGGGGGTCGTAGCTCCCTTCCAGGAGAGGCTGGTAAACGAGCGCAGGTGGGTGCCTGCGTGCTGGTCAAGTCTGCGCCAGCACATATGTTGTAAGATGTTTTCTCTATAATAAAATATCGAAGGCTGAGCAACTGCAGCGGTGGTTTTCTCCCGATTTGGGTTTCCACCTAAAAATCCTGGTGTTCATGTGTGATGCTTTGTGTGATGGTTTATTCTGTTCTTACTGCACAGGTTTACTATTTATTAAACATCTGATGAATGAATGATGGAATAATAGAAGTGAAGATTTAATGACATATCTAGATCTCTGTGTATACGCTAGTTTCATAAAGGGGATCCGCGTATATACGCTAGTTTACTGAAGGAAAGTAGCGTATGGGTTTTAAGGAATGAAAAATTAAAAATATTTGATTATGCAGTAAATACTGATTCACCCCCCCCTCTCAGTATTTTTCCCAACAATTGGTATCAGAGCAGGTCCTTGTGCAGAAGCTTGATCGCTTAAAGGAGATCCGTCGCAATGGGAAGTCAAGAAGGAGTGATGTCTATAAAACCACCTCTATTCAATGGAAGCAATCTGATATTCTGGAAGGTACAAACAAAAGCATATCTGCAAAGTCTTGGTGCAGATGTATGGGCAATCGTGGAAGAAGGTTATCAATACCTGGCAAGTATTCCTACTGATGCTGCTGAAAGATAGAAGTATGAAATCAATGCCAAAGCAGTGAATGTCTTATTAGGAAGCATGTCTGAATCAGAATTTGCTAAAGTGATGCAGCTACATTCGGCAAAAGAAATATGGGACAAAATAATTCTAAGCTATGAAGGAGACACAAAGGTAAAAAGTGCAAAACTCCAAACTCTTAGAATTGAATATGAAAATTTGAAGATGCATAGTGATGAGAGTGTTGCCAGTTTCTTTCTTCGTCTGGATGATATTGTAAATCGAATGAGAAATTTGGGTGAAACCATAACTGATACTACTCTGGTGGAGAAGGTCTTAAGATCCTTGACTTCAAAATTTGACTCTAAAGTTTCAGCTATTGAAGAAAGGCAAGATCTGCAAACTCTTATTGTTGTTCAATTACATGGTATTCTGACTGCTTTTGAAATGAGACAAGGAGGTCCTTCTCAAATTAGAGAAGCTGCTTTTAAGGTATCTGCAAGAGGAAAGGAAAAGGAAGTTTTCAAAGAAACCAGCTATATATCCGAAGAAGAAGAAGCGAATTTCATGAGAAAACTCCAACTAGGTACTGGAAGATTCAAAGGTAAGCTTCCCTTCAAATGTTTTGAGTGTGGAAAAGTTGGTCACTATGCTGCTAGATGTCCTTATAAAGAAAAACATGGTAAAGGAAAACAATTTGATAAGAGAAAGAGTTATTATGCAAAAGAAGATGATGATGAAGTGTCCAGTGAAGATGAAGAAGATTCTGACCAAGATCTGAAAGTGCTCATGGCAAAGAAGCAAAAGAAGAAGGCTACTCGAAACAAGAAGATAGCTCATAAAACAGGTTTAGCAGAAATTGAATCAGATAGTGATTGCGGTCCTTATAATCTTCTTTGTGCAAACAAAGGAAAAGATAGAGAAGGTAACAGTATGGATCTAGAAGAAGCTGTCAAGATTGAAGATCAGCAGAAATCATCTAAAAATCTAGAAGCAAATGATGAAAGTAATGATTGGCATCAATTTGAAAGAAAGGAATCTATCTACAAAGATGTGATCTCTAGGATGAATGAAAATATAGAAACTCTAAATGGACAGATAGACAAGTATCAAGGGTTGTACGCTTATGCAACCAATCAAGGGGAAAAACTTGAAGCAGAAATCATCTCTCTAAAAGCAGATCTTGAAGCATCAAGTAAGAAAAATGAGGAACCTCTTCAATCATTTGAAAAGGAAGGCCTTGAAGCAGAAATCAACTCTCTCAAAGAAGATCTAGAAAAATCAAATAAGAAGAATGAAGAGCTGGAACAAACATGTGAAGAAAACGAAAATTGGCTGAAAGAAGAGATCCTAAATCTGAAGGATCAAGTAGAAGATGGAAGAAGGAAAGAAGAAAGCATGACAAAGCAATGTCAAGACTTGGAGGTTGAGGTAAATATTCTCAAAGGTAAATTAGAAGAAAAGGTTAGACTTTTGAGGTTTCAAGATAGTACTAAGATTCTGGATAATATTCTTAGTAGTCAAAGGTCTCCTTCTATCAAACTTGGTCTTGGTTTTCATGAAACTGTTAAAGGAGAATCTAGCTCACAAGGAAGTGCTAAAAATTCAGAGGTAGTCAATGCAAAACCTGAAGTGTCGAAAGAGACAAAAGGTCAATCAACAATGATGAAATCTCAAAGGAAAGCATTCAATAATGTTGAATGTTTCAAATGTCATAATTATGGGCATGTTGCAGCAAATTGCAGGAGCAGATCATTTCAGCCTCAATCAAACAGTTCCTACATAGAAAGGTACTCTGGTTTCTTCAAAGGATATTGGTTTTCATGTAACAAATATGGACATAAAGCAGCTGATTGTAAAAGGAGGAAGAATAGAAATACTCATTATGATTCTTATGTTTATTTCTCTGGCCACATGAGATTTTATGCTTGTAACAAGTATGGACATGTAGAAAAAGAATGCAGGATGAACAGATCTGGGAAAGTGGACAACTTTCAGCACACAGTTGGAAAGCTCAAGAAAATTTGGAAAAAGAAGGAAGACCAATCAGAAACGTAGGGAATTCTGACCCTACTGCAGTCATCCGCTTCTGAAGCTTACTTCTCTGATTGACTGCAGGAATGATGTGGGATACATTATGAGATTTAGTAATGTATCGTGACAGGGGGAGCAATGTATGATGTCTCTCATGGTTGATCTGATTATTCTGGTTATATGTATTTCTGACAGTGCATCTGGTGTGAAGAAAAGACAGGAACAGAAGGTAAATTTGCAGGGGGAGATAAAGGAATGTGAAAAATTTCTATGTTTCACTTTCCATACGTGGGTTCTATTCACCAAAGTCGCGTATACACGCGAGTTCCAGCTGACACAGCCGCGTATGCATTGATGATAAGGAAATTTATCTGATAGCTGAAGATCTGGAGCAGAAGTCCAGGGGGATCATCAGTCTGACTGCTGATGATTGCACTATTAGCATTATTCTGGTTATACTCATAATAATGAAATGATACATGGGTTCTTGTGTTGAACATTATGGATGAAGCTTGGTTTCTTTATGATGAAGAGCATTCATTGGTGAAATGAAAGTCTTATATTTCAGAGACAAGGACAGATCATGCAGAGATTTTTGCTGATTACTGGCTGTTGAAGGTGTTTCAGATTGCATAAGTTAAGAAGGAGCAGTGGTTTAGGGGGAGCAGCAGGTTGAATACTAATGATTGCATTGTTGGCAATATGACTGCTTATTCTTTGGGTTTTTGTGATACTCATGCTCAAATGTTGATGTCTTGGTACATGGTTTATTATGATGAGTTTTTGAGCCCTGGTTGCTGATAAGTATCCTTTGTGCTCACACTTGAATGAAATTGGAAGTCTTATGATTCAGAGATAAGAATAGCGCATGCAAAGCTTGTTACTATGGTTGAGATCTTTTGCCTACATATGTTACTTCATGTTAAATCTTAAAAATCATGGTGATGTTGGACCACATGGATGATTGCTTGACACTTATGTGAAGATGCTGTTCTGGTATGGAAAGATTGTATTGATGCTGCAAATAATCTGAAGAATTGGTTACTATTGTGCTGATGCTACAACCATTGGATGACGCTTGAAGACACCACTACACCATTCTATCTATCTATAGTCCAGGGAAGCATTAAAATGTCTCAGAAAGAAGCTGAACATTGTCTTTGCCTTACAAAGAATCAGATCTGGTTGAAATTTATAAAATGTCTTGGGATACGCGGGTTTCCTGAAACACAGTCGCGTATATACGCGAGTTCCTGCACAGAAAACCGCGTATGTTTGATTACTGACAATTTTTGCTTGGTTCAGCTCTCTTCAGCACAGCTGCAGTGCTGTTTGGTATCTCTGATACTGTTTGGTATCTCTGGTGGTGTTCCAGTTCTCATAATTCTGTTTCTAATGTTTTGATGAAAATACCTTGATGATTTGTTGGTGGAAGTGTTCAGGATGCACAAACTAAGGGGGAGCCTTAGTCTTTTGGAAAGGATGCTTGGATGAACAGATTCAGGGGCAGCATTGGTTTTGCTGAGTATAATGCAGTGTTGGCATTATGATGGTTCAAAAAAAAAATGTTCTCTTTCTTGAGGACTTTCTGGTGTTGGTCTTAAAAGTTATATTTGTGGTTTGATGAAAAGGTCGTGTTGAGACTCATGATGTAAATTGCAATATTCAGTCATGTAAGGACTTGTCAAATTGTAAACCCACTTGGTTGGGTAGCTGAGTCAAATTTTGTAAAACCACTTGGTTGGGTAGCTGAGTCAATTTTTTTTTGTAAACCCACTTGGTTGGGTAGCTGAGTTGAAATGTGTAAACCCACTTGGTTGGGTACTTGAGTCTCATATGTAAATCCACTTGGTTGGATATTTGATGTAAGTATGAGTCTTTGGTGATAGGAAGTTCATAGAGTCATGTACTTCATTGAAAATATGTTTGAAGATTCAGCATGAACTCAGGGGGAGCTTGGCCACTTCAGCACATATCAGATCTGCAGAATGTTTCTTCCACATAAGGAGGAGAGTGTTGGTTTTTGATCCGCCCTTTGCCCTTGATGTCAAAGGGGGAGAGTGACATGGTGTTTGAATGAAGAGAAGATAATGATGTCAGATTTTTGGGAGAGTGACATTTTTGGGACAGTGACATGGTATCTATCTGCTGTGGTAACCAAACACCATCGTGGTTGCCATCAAGTCCAAAGGGGGAGATTGTTGGAAATATGATGCAGAGTGTTGTCCTTGATGGCAACCCACTGAATGAAGATGAAGACATGTGACTGTTGACATGTGTTGTCCTTGAAAGGCAATCCACTTGATGAAGATGATGAAAACTTATTTGATGAAGTTGTGCTTAAGAGAATGTGTTCCTAATGAAGAAAATATGATGTTTCTACAGTGTGTACAGAAGGCTATGAAGAAAGGATTTCAGAATGTACTCAAAGTATGATGAAAAAGAGTATGTTTCTTGGTATACGTGGATTGGCCTAGGGGAAGTCGCGTATGCACGCGGAAAAGAACGTGCCAAGTCGCGTATGGGCTAAAGCGCTCAAAAGGTGCAAAACCAAGGGTAACCACCATGGTATTAACCCATGGTATTGGGTAATGATCCGCCTAATTGACCCCGTCCAGGTAGTTTTGGGCTTATGGTATTGTTTTGGTCCATGGTATTGAAAAAGGGGCTCATGGTATTGAAAAAGGATAAACCTATATAAAGAGATGAAATTCATTATGCAAATTACAAGTGAGAGAAAGATGTCTGAGCTTGAATGAATACTTCTCTGTGAAGTATATCTGTATGGAAAGGGTAAAGGTTTGATGATAGATCTGAATCTATGAAGCACTTATGAAGAAATGATGAAGCAGGATCTTTAGATCTGAAATGTACTTGTATTTTCTAGATCTGTTTATGGAGTGATTAGATTTGTGATGAGGCGAACATCTAGGCGAACATCTGTCTGAAGCAAAGGGTTGAATCTGAGCTGAATGTCTGATCTGATGAAGTATGCTGCTCTGTAATGATTGAAGATCTATACGCTACTTCGCCGTGGAGGAAGCGCGTATATACGCAGCTTCGCTGAAGTAAAAGCGCGTATGCGCAATAAAATATACACTGAGGTATACGCCGGTTTGTATGGACGGAAGCGCGTATATACGCGACATCAGTAAAGGGAAAGCGCGTATGAAAACTTGGGTTTGCTGAAGCAAGGGGTATGAAATATCTGATCTGTTCTGCTGTGTTTCTGCTATCTGATCTGTGTTGATATGTATCTGTTGGTGACGTATGTTTGTGCTTAAAAGTATGGAAAGGGTTCGGTCTGGAAATATGATGAATTGTGGCCTGCAAGTTGTGTTCTATTGAAGTGGTTGGATCCAGTGTGAAAATTGATGAAACGTGGTCCGAGGTGGTGCTGAAGGTTGTAGCCTTCAGTCAGGGGGTTGTAGCTCCCTTCCAGGTGAGGCTGGTAAACGAGATCGGGGGGTCGTAGCTCCCTTCCAGGAGAGGCTGGTAAACGAGTCAGGGGGTTGGAGCTCCCTTCCAGGAGAGGCTGGTAAACGAGCGCAGGTGGGTGCCTGCGTGCTGGTCAAGTCTGCGCCATCACATATGTTGTAAGATGTTTTCTCTATAATAAAATATTGAAGGCTGAGCAACTGCAGCGGTGGTTTTCTCCCGATTTGGGTTTCCACCTAAAAATCCCGGTGTTCATGTGTGATGCTTTGTGTGATGGTTTATTCTGTTCTTACTGCACATGTTTACTGTTTATTGAACATCTGATGAATGAATGATGGATTAATAGAAGTGAAGATTTAATGACATATCTAGATCTCTGTGTATACGCTAGTTTAATAAAGGGGATCCGCGTATATACGCTAGTTTACCGAAGGAAAGTAGCGTATGGGTTTTAAGGAATGAAAATGTAAAATATTTGATTATGCAGTAAATACTGATTCACCCCCCCCCCCCCCCCTCTCAGTATTTTTCCCAACAGACTTGGGTTATTAACTTTGAGGAATGTTTTGTTCATGGTGTTGATTGTTTTCTTCTTCTTCACCTTCCATATATAAACATAAAAATAAACTGTAATGAGTGTATATACATTGGTGAGAATAATGAAAATTGAAATATTAAATAATATACATCAATTGAAATAGAAAAGAAATGGCATACCATAGCAAAAATTGGCTCATGAACTATACACATTCTTTCAAAACTAAATTTCATGCCATCTTTCAAGATTTCATCTGTTGGCGCAGTTCCATACTTTGTTTCCTGCAATTTTTATACCCCATAACAAATCATATATTTAATATAAAATATTTTTTTTCTAGTAATTATAGATGAAGATAAGTAAAAAAAGATCGATAGATGCTTACGAATTCCACAATTAATTTCTGGTATGCCAACATATACTGGGAACCCATATTTAACCTAATGTCAATGAATTCGTGTGATGGTTCTTCTTTGTATGTTAGAACCTATTTGAAGACATTCAAAGATGATTGTTATAAAACAACTTAAAATATACAAAAATTAAATCTAGTTAAGTTGTTATAAGGAAGTAACAATTATTCACAAACTTAGATATAAACCCTTTTCTTCCTTGTCTTCATGTTTTATGTGCTGAATGTGTTCCATTTTCTTTTCTTTTCTGCAAGAAAATACTTGAAAATTAATATTTAATGCTAAATTGTTTATTTATTATACCTAATCGAAAAATTCAATGATTACATATTACATTTGAAGCACGTTGTTTTTGAGATGGCTCCTCGTGTGATGCAATTATGTTCATTTCTTTGACCATCTCCTTGTACACTTGTTTGGACATTCCCACTAGCATATTTATGATAGCAGCTCGTTCATATTTTGAGATTTTCATAATCTTCCTGAAAATGTAACATGACAATAAACTATTTAATTTTTATATTGATATATGAAAAGTAAATACAACAAAAGTGATATTTTATAAATAATTCTAGAAAAACATTTAAATGAATATTAATTTTTCATTCCTTATTTTTTGTTATTGTACGTTTTTGCTATTAAAAGTCTAACATGTCTCATTGACCTATTCTTTGGAAACTCTTCTTGTAGTTTAGATAAAATTTGGTTCTTGGAATCATTAGATTGATTTTGTATTGTAAGTGGAAAGAATGTATATACATTCGTTCCACTAGATCCCTCAAACTTTTGTAAATTTTTTCCCCCTTTCGTTAACCTCCAACACCACTCCAGATGAGCTAAGGATCAATTCATTTTCATTTGCATGTTCTATTTTTTTCCTTTTCTTAAAACAACATTCCTTTTCTAAGTTGTTGGTCCCTATAGAACATTAAACATGTGTGAATTAATATATTTTTTGAAACATGTTATCTAATAATTTTAAGTATATTATTAATGAAAAATAAAAAAAGAAACTCATATTGGATCGATAGTATTTTTTCATTCACCTGATTCATCTTTTTGCAATTTTTCCATCAAGATTTTACGCTCTTCTGGTCCTAGATCAGAAATAATCTTATCAAGCTTCGTCATTTTGTGGCTCTGCATGATACACAGTAAACAATACATATTATTTAAACTTACATATAGTTCAAAAATAATATTTTTTGTAAAAAATTTAAAAATAACTTGCCTTATTTTCTTTTCTTGATGTGCTATCAGTATTTTTGTTACTCGATCTCTTGTCAGCCATTTCTTTATCAATATGAAACCTGTACCGTATCATTCAGTAATATATTTTATAAATAAATCATCAACTTTTCAGGTAAAACAAAAATATCAAGAAACTGGTGCACCTTTAATGTTGTACGCATTGACGTCGTTGCGTCGTTTTCTTATAAACGCACCGCCAAAACAGAATAAAAAAATGTACGGTGCTCTATGTCAACAAGGAACACCCATGTATTATATGTTAACCAGCGCACCGATTAACACATACAAATTAATAAAAATCCTCTAGTGTTAGTTTTTATAGCATATGGTGTCATGGAAGGGGCGGTGCGGCTTATTCTTATAAATGCACCATGAAAACATGGGACCACTGTATGGTGCTCTTTGTCAACAAGGAGACCTAGTGCGTTATATGTTAAACGGTGCATTGATTAACACATAAAATAAAAAATTGTTTTTTCCAAACAATACGTGTGCACAAATTAAAAAATATATATGTTTTTAATTTTTTTAATCAAACAGTATGTGCGCAGTGCGCTATGATAAGACAGTGCACCGGTGCACTAGTTTACACAAAGCGCAACGATTAAAAAATTTCAGTTTTTTAAAAAATCACGCAAGTCATGGATTGGGATCTGACTATGCAAGTCGTCTTGTGGGTTAGATGTCATAGGCCTATATATATTGCAATACAAACCCTATAAATCTAAAATGAAAATCCCTAATTCTGAAATCACAGAAATATGAAGAAGCAAGGGCAGAAGCAAAAATAATCAAGGGTTTAGGGAAAAATGGATATATATATATATATATATATATATATATATATAAAATGAATAGTAAATTTAAATTTTTTACTTACTGCATAAAATGTAAAAAAAAACAATAAAATTTAATCACCAGAGGTTTGGAATTCTGATTGTCTGAATAGTTCTGTTAGAAAGTATTTTGCTTCTCCATAGTGCTCTCGTGCTCTCTTGCTCCAGGTATGTCTCGTGCAAATCTTTGGCTGATTTTTTTGCAAAAATAGTGAAATAATGAAAATTGTTTACTATTTAAAGAATTTTTTTTATGAAATTATATTTTCAAAAATATTTTGCTGCCCATTTTTTCAATTTACTATTTTTTTTTCACTTTAAAAGATAAAGTTGCGTTTTTTTTAATTTGCAGCTATTCGTCATTGGTGCATCAATTAATAACACTGCATTGGTGCGTTAGTTAATAACATGGCACCGATGTGTAGTAACTAAAATGCACATGTGCGATTATCTGTACATTAGCACCGATAACGAAAAGTCCATTCTAACGCACCGAAATTACTTTTAGGTGTGTATACCAAAATTTATTGTTGATTTTTCTCAAATGCAGGGAGAAAATATCATAATTTTATCGAATGGAAAATTCTTCAAAATCCAACTTGTTCCATAATATTTCTCAAAGTCCATCGCGAAGTTCTCCCTATCCATCTTGAGACAAAATATTTACTTCAGATTTTATTTATATTTTCATTATCTAATTAAATGTATGTTTTTTATCCATGTCAATCAGCGTAATAAAATCTATAATGTATACAAATTTGCAGGTTCATGCAGATTCAGAATTGAGTTTAGATGCACAAAATATTCAAACAGCTCCAAAACATCGGAAGCTCTTATTAGGAGCAGCATACCACAAGGAGCATTTGGTAGATGAAAATGGACAGCCACTTCACCCTGCCAATTGTAACAATATTGCATCTTATAGCCACAATCCAGAGAAATTTTTTGGTATATTAATGTAATTATTTCAATGTCAAACCAATTAATCATGCATTGTCAATGTGCTTACTAAATGGTATCAAAGATTTTGTACTAATCATGTTCAAATACTATTTTTGAAATTATTAGGATTATAGTGATGATGAGCAACCTATCTACCATCTTCCATTGCACCCCATGAAAATTTCAAATCGAGAGAAGGTTGAATTAAGAGAAAAAATCGGAGAGGAAAGATACCAAGAATGGTTGAATCAACCACCGATTCAATTCCCACTACGTCCAGACTCACCAATTAGGAATGACTACAGCAATAGTAGTTCTTCACAAGCTCGCAATGGTAGCAATCAAATAGAGGTTTGTATGGATGATTACTTAAGGGATACGACTACCATAGAGACAATGTTATTAGATGCATTCCAAAACGATGATCAGCTAGGGGATGATGCTCATATCACTGACACCTTTTTTGAAAGCCTTAAATTTTCTTCCACCACCCCTCTCTTTGGACCTGGCAGTTAGTCAAAGTCTACCTAGTTGGGGAAAAATATGTTACTGTACAACTTGAAAGAAAAGTTTGGCTTGTCGAATTCATCTTTCTCGAAAATTTTGAGGTAAGTTACCATAAATTCCTCCCTTATATAATTTTGAGAAATATAATCACACAAGGAACATTACAAATGGTCAATTTTATGAACGTTAATATTTATATCATCATTAATGTACATTTAATATTGTCCATGATCACCAACTATAGGCTATTCAAAGATAAGTTTCTTCTGAGTGATAATGTCTTGCCTGGTAGCTGCTAAGAGGCAAAGAAATTTTTGAAAATGTTGGGTGTTGAGTACATATCATATCATGCATGTCTAAATGATTGTATTCTATATAGAGGAGAATATGCATACAAAGACATATGTCTGAAATGTGGGCATGAAATGTATGATAAATAAAAAAAGAAGGGTAAATCACGTGGTCCTCCTTTTAAGATATTGAGGCACATGCCTATAATCCCAAGGATTCAAAGGCTCTCTCATTGAAAAGAATTATCCATGTTGCAGGGATGGCATGCCTTACACAGAAATGAGTTGGGAGTTATTTGAATCCCAATAGATTCAATAGCCATGAATCATATAGAGGATACATGGCCCGAAAAATTCAAGGATGAAGTACGAAGTCTACGACTCAGCATAGCCATGGATGGCGTCAACCCATATTCCCTCCAAAACACCAACTATTATGTTTGGCCTGTAGTAGTGATCAATAACAATACCCCCCCATGGTTTTCTGTAAAGAATGAACATCTTATGTTGGCTCTCATAGTCCCTGGTAGAAGACAAGTGAAGAATATGGATGTCTACTTACAACCATTGGTAGATGAATTGAAGGAATTACGGGATGGGATAAATGTATACAATGTATCAATACCTATCATAGTAGAGAGGATTTTTACGTTGTATTTAATATGTGCTTACACAACACATGATTATCCAGGCTTAGGAGTTTGCTCTAGTAAATTACATGTTTATTGATTTGTTTATATACGTAACAATATTCTTTCACATATTAGTTATTTAATTCATTGTAATTTTTCTGATCTTCATGATATTATTTAATGTGCCATGCATATAAATTGTATACAATAATCTAAAACGTCTTGTAACAAAAAGGTATTTTGGATGTAAATGTTGTGGACCTTATCTGAAAGCTAGATGGTCCAACGACCTACGAAAACCAGTGTATGACTGCTCCAGGGTATTCCTCCCAGAAGAACACCCTTACAGAATAGTAGCATCTTCTTTCAATGGTAAATGAGAGAGAACCCAAAGGCATCCATTAACGACACCAGCTTAATGGCTTAGAGCATATGAGAGAGAGAAGGAGAAGGATTTCATAGAAATGTTCGATTCAAATGGGGATCCTATGTTCGATGATCCAGAATTCTTCGACACCTATGTTGAGAAATTTCCCATTGGGATGAAAAGGAAATCTATCTTTTATAACCTCCCATATTGGGAGCATCTTAAGATTGCCCACTTATTAGATCCCATGCATATATTTAAAAATATTTCATCTTCTTTATGGAGGCACATATCATTGAACCAAAGTGACGCATTGGCTGTTAGGAAAGGTATTATTACTTCAAAAACTAAAAAGAAACATTGGCCAAGACAATTAGAAAGTACAGGATAAGAAGCAGGTGCTAGTCCCTCTAATTCATGGTATTTCAAAGAAGGTGATATCCCATGGATTTTTAAAAAATATGATATTTCTTTGGCAAATGAAGTTATAATGGGTGTGAGGGTTCCATCTTCATACGGATCTTCACTACGGTGTTGCTTCACCGTGGATGACCATTTTTCTGGGTTGATATCGAATGACCATTTGAATATTCTAAGAGTATGTATAATGTCAAAAGCATGACTTCATTATTTTTATATTAATAAATTTTATCCCATGCAGGGATCATAAAACATAACTAATTCTGTATATTATTTCACGTGTTTATAACTTTGCAGTGTCATTATCCTTTGTTCGAAGGTGGGTGTGTGAAACATGAATTCCCCCAAGACCTATGATGTGCCATATATAAATTATCTGCATTTGTATGTTGGATCACGTCAAAGGAGATTCATGTAGCTAGCATTCCACGGTGGCGTCAAGAGATAGTTGAGATTGTTTGTATGTTTGAGAAGGAATTGCCGACAAGTTTCATGGACTTGTAATTTCATATTCTAATCCACCTAGTAGATGAGTTTGAATTAGTTGGGGTGGTTTCTTGTCGTTGGATGTTCTTCTTAAAGAGGTACATGAAGAAATTGAAAGGTTTTGTTTGACAAAGGGAAAAACCTGAGGGGTCTATGGCAAAGGGGTACATATCGTATGAGCCTTTCTATTATGCCAGTGAGTACATCAAGTAGATCGATAACATACCAGTTGCGGTGATTTGGGACAATGAAATGGATGAAGACAAAAGAGAAGGGGAGCTGCTCCAAACCAATGGAAAAAGGCTCTTGATAAAGAGTAAACGACTTATAATTTTTCAAATTTACACAAAGTAAATATTCATGTTGAACTTTGATATAATGTATATTTTGATCTCATATGTACTATATGTCGGTTTGATTTCATCATTGAATGCAGAAATTGAAGCAATCAATAAATCTGTTCTTTACAATTCCGAAGCGACACAACCGTGGGTTACATTGTACGAACAAAAGAGGATGAAATGGGATAGTGATAGGAAAGAATTAAGATGGTTTAATGGTAGAAGTGTGCCTTATCCTGATCATTTAAAAGAAAATATGCCCCAATAGTTGGGTTGCTGACTAAGTCAGAAAGAAATATGACGCAACCAGTCGTTACCCGCATGCTGAAGAGGGTGTGCTAAACGTAGGGATTGGGTGCACCAACTCGGTAAAAATCTATTTAATTTATATGTACATTTGAAACTTAATAATGCACCTTTCAAATGTAATTACATCTATATTTCATATTTTAACTTTTGGGTTATTATAAGACACATGACACTATGATTTCTTAGCTTTTTTATAGGTGCATTTGTTCCCATATATGTGGGCATATGGACACCATTTTTTGCACAGAAAATGCCGATGATGGACACATGAAACAGGACTGTGGAGTGGAAGTCGATTTCGATCAATCTAGTCGATCTAGCCACCGTAATCAAAACCTAGTACGAGGGAAGATACAAGAGATCATTGAAGTGTATTTCTCTTCTTTCCAATGTGTTATTTTTAGGTGCAAGTGGTGGGACACCTTTGATCAGAATAATTTAAAGGAAGATTGCGGTAGTAGGCTAATATGTATCAAATCTAGAAAGATGAGGGATGAAGCTAAGGAGCCCTATGTTTTTCCCAAACACTGCAACCATGTGTTTTTTTACCTAGATGTGTTGGATAGGGATTGGTGGTTCGTATTGAGACATGACCCTAGATCAAAACATATTTTTGAGAACAATATTGTTATCATGCCAAGCGAGCTGGAAGATAATGAAGGTGATTATGAGAACCGAGAGTGATATGGTACATGTTTTATTTCATCATTTATACTTTTTAATATGGGTTTTTATAAAGAAGAGGACTTAATTACCTTATAACTTATAAGACCCCTTTTTTCGAAACATTATAATATGTATTTTGAATTAATTGGTAATTTGCATTGTGTTAATGTTAAAATCAATATTTCACTTGATAATTTGCAATTATGTTGATCTCAAAAACAATGGCATATTGTATAAAGTTTTTTTTTTTTTTTGTATGTAAGATCATAATAAAATAATGATAATTCTAAAGTACATGAATTTATTTGTATTATTTTCTAAAATTTATTATGTTACAAAAATTCATATTATTCTAGATTTATTATTTTACAATTATTTACAAATTTATAAATTTACAAATTTTAATAAAATCATTTCACATTAATACAATTAAAATTTTACAAATATTTTGCATACAATTACAATTATAATTAGAATTAGAATTACAATTACAATTACAATTTTATAATTTCACATACAATTACAATTAAAATTACAATTACAATTTTAGAACTTTACATACAATTACAATTACAATTGCAATCATTTCACATTAATACAATTAAAATTTTACAAATGTTTTATATACAATTACAATTACAATTTTACATATATACAATTACAATTAAAATTACAATTACAACCATTTCACATTAATACAATTAAAATTTTACAAATATTTTACATACAATTACAATTAAAATTAAAAATATAATTTACAATTACAATTTTAGAATTTTACATACAATTAGAGTTACAATTACAATTTTACAACTATACATATACACAATTACAATTACAATCATTTAACAATAAAATAAATATTACAATTATAATTAAAATTTTACAAATATTTTACATATAATTACAATTACAAATACAATTACAATTTCACAATTTTACATACAATTAAAATTAAAATTTCAATTATAGTCACGACATAATATTTAATAAATATCATGATTTAATATTAAAAATAAACATCACGATCATGATAACCATCATACAAACATCATATTCGACTAAAAAACACATTCAAATTCGCTAACATCATCTAATCATCGTGATCATGATCATCTAACAAAACACAAGCATTGTATAACATCATCACAACACAAACATCAAATATGCATATCATGTCAAATAACTGCTATCACATACACATCTATCTGCAAGTTTCACATTAAATGAACATATCTAACATGACCTAACAATATACACATCATGATGATTACCAACATGTAAATTAAGTACAACTGAAACATGAACATAAAATACATGGACTATATATATATATATATATATATATATATATATATATATATATATATATAGTCAAAAATATACAACTATAATATAAATGTCAAATATTAGCTGGTGGTACATTATCAATAGTAGTACTAGTCGAGGCTTGCTCAGTCAATGGTGCAGCCTCGACAAGGTCAGATATATGTCGATCATCACGTGCCTGTTGATCTATTGGTGCCTCATGCTGATAAGGATCAACTGCTGGCTGCTCATGATGACTCGACATGGATGGTCCAGTCTGCTCATGATCATGAGTATTGTTGGATGTTGTAGGCTACTGATCATGATGACTTGATGTGGATGGTCCAGCCTGCTCTTGGTCATGAATGTTGGATATTGCAAGATGAGAAGGCTGACTCGGAGTGGATGGTCCAACCTGCTCATGATCATGACTGTTGGTCAATGCAGCAGGCTGATCATCTATGGCGTGAGGTGAATGATGATTACTCCCCTGATCGTGATCATCAGATGATGTGTCGCTGCTCAACCGTCGACGTAGTACATCTTGACCACGCCTATGTTGAAGGGCCCTCCTCAACCACACCACTAAGCTGGTAGCTCCCACGACATGTTGCATCAGGGTCAACATGTCACGTGGCATGCCTCTCCACATCTCTATCAGCCTAGCATCAACTTGTATCTCTCTCATAGTGGCCGACTTGACTCCCTCCTCCACAAGCAGTCCATAGATTTGGTCTCCCAACTCCATCTTAAATCTAGTTTTAGGCCTACACCTCACACCAACTGGTACCTGCGCAACATGAGGACCAGGTCTGTCTGCACCGACCAGATCCTCGGCATCTGCCATCTCCTTATCGTCATCAGGATCAACACCTAGATAATTTGGTGGCAGTGGAATATCATTGCCATCAAATGACCCAATGTCTGCAATATATATATAAGTACACAAAAATAATTAGACAATTTCAATAAATAGTTTAATAAAAACAAGTTAAAGAACATGTTAGAATAAATTTAAAGAAAACACTAATATTACCTTTATCATCCAGTGGCTCATCATCTTTGAAGAGGATGTTGGCACACCCTTTCCAATCCAAACGAGCATATGGACAGGGGACCAAAATGAAGGCATTCTCATCAACACTAGCTAGCAACTCCAGTGCATCATGTGATATCCTCGCGGAAAACTCTGACTCTCCCCTCTTGGGCATCATCTGTCCCCACATCTGCATCCATACATGTAGCATAGGCCTACGAGGATGCCCAACAAAAGTAGGCCTCGTCTCTGGAAACCTCTCAAAAAATAAACAAAATATCTCTGAAACAAAAGGGAAGTTCACCCTCCCTTTTTCTTGAGAACGACATCTATCTAAAGATGTATAGAACTGCCGCAAAAAATGGTAGACCGCCTCACAAGTCATGGCGCCTGTAATAAAGAATCAACATAAAATAGAAGCATGAAAATAATGCATTGGCTGTCACTGGTATGGTTTGAAATGGTCAAAATTAGTAGTAAGAGGCACTGCACCTCCTCTCCACCAAATGAAGAAATACGTAACTGACCCCCGGAGACCTGAAAATCTGCATGAGAGTATATCCGTGCTAATGTATCTCTGGGATTACACCAACTGACTCCCTACTGCATAGCCAATGAGGACCTCTGGGAACAAGCGAAAATCCTCCTCTCTCCTCGATAAGTCAGTAATGAAATAGATGTCCACCTTAGTGGGTGCATACCACAGGTTAGGACCAACCTGGAAAGCCTGTCAGTGAGCATTCCACTTGTGGATAATTTGTCGCAATAACCCACCATGGCCCTTCAGGGATGTATCCTCTTCATAGAACTTGAGGAGGCCTATCTCCCTTTGGAGAGCATGGGTGGATGCTCTAATAGGGTGAGTGTACATATATATCTCCCTCTCTCGTGTCTCCCACAAGCGAACCACATTATACTAGTCCGCTCATTGTTGTTGTTGTTCCCTCTCTTCTCTCCTTTGACGTCGTTGAATGATTCACATATTAAATACAATTTTTTAATTAAATGAGACATGTATTTAAGCATATATATATATATATATATATATATATATATATATATATACATATATATATAATTTTTTGAAAAAAGAAATAGTCGGTGTGCCAAAAAAACAGGCATGCACCTGTAACGGTGCGTCTGTTTTTATCATGCACTGGATGCGGTGCACCTAGAAATTTGCAGCACACCGCAAATCATGACTTGTCCTATCTCAAGCGATGTGTTGACTAAACACACTGCCAAACATCAGCTAGTGGTCAAAGGTGCAGTCGTTTAACCGATCGCACCATTGACTATGAACAAATTTGGGAGGGTGGTGCACTGACGAAACTACTTGCCCCGAGGCAGATCGTTTTTTCAGCCCACCGCCCTCCTAGAATCGTTACACGGTCAATAGTGCGGTGGTATAACCGACCACGCCATTGACTATGTACCAATATCGGGAGGGTGGTGCATTGATCAACTATACGCCCCGAGGCGTATAGTTTAGGAAACACACCACCCTCTTGACATCACTACATAGTCAATGGTGTGGTCACTTACATGAAAGCACATTTCACTATGTCTAGTTCGAGAGGGCAGTGCGCTAACAAAAATACCCACCCTGGGGTGCATATTTCTGTCAACGCATCGCATTCCTGCACTTCGACATGGTCAACGGTGTGGCCGTGTAACTGACCGCACCGCAATTTTTTTAATTTAAAAAAAACATGGTGCGTCATTTTGGTACCACCCCGAAATTGGTGCGGATACCATTAGCATTGATCGCAGTGCAGCATGTAAATTTGTAGGCAACACCGCAAACCGGTGCGAACCGAACAACGCGAGCACACCGTGCAGGAATTTTTTTTTTACATAAGGTGAATTTTAGGTTATTTAAAAAAATAATCTGCTAAGAGGTTTAGTTATGGAAAAACAAGCAAAATTCCTGTACATTTGGGCATCGAGGAGGCATATTGGCTATAGAATTTGTAAAACTAAATTTTCCCATCGTTTTGCAAAATTCGAAATGGAGATGGTGGGAAATGGACAACAACAGTGCGTGCAATGGGAGCACCGATGGTAGGGCGCCTCACACAAGGTAAATTTGCACGAATGTTTGAGAGCTCTAGAGCACTGAAAAGTGAGAAATGCAGATTTTTGGCCTTAATTTTTTTTATTTAACCCTGTTCCAGTGCTCGGGGTTTCGAGGCGCAACGAGCGGTTTCTTCCAACCGCACCGGGTTGTTTTAGTTTTGGCGCGGGTTTTTAGGATGCATCAATGTTGAATCTATGTAGAGAATTGGTGCACTACAGTATTTAGACGCACTAGGCAGGTTTGTACCGAGTGCATGGTGTCCCGGTGTGCCAATTTTAGTACGCACCGGTGCTTTCGCTAGTGGAATCCACAGGTGCGGTTTAGGATGAGAAATGTACTGGACAAAAAAAATCCGCAAAAACCTCCACCCACCAACCTACTCTAGTAACCTCTGCTACAAATGGATTTTTGGGCTATTTTTATAAGGGGTTCCTCAAAAACATCCACTAGAGGGTCTTTTCCTTGTAGTGATTGTGAAGAGGATGAAGAAAATGAACAAGAAACATCAAAAGAGGAAGATATACACCAGGAACCAACCCTAGAGAAGGAAGAAATGAATCCAACCATATCTTGTAATGCATTGGCAGGAATTACCACTCCTCAAACTCTCAAGATAGAAGGATATATCAAGAAAAAAAATGTAATTGTGTTGATTGATTTGGGTAGTACACATAATTTTATTCATTTTAAGATTCCAAGGAATTGAATTGCTTCATATATCTAGCACTAGAATTTCAAGTGATGGTTGCAAATGGAGGAACTATAAATTTCTCTGGAAAGTGCCATAATATCAAGCTAACCATGGGGGAATATGTATTGAATAGTCCAATGCTTTCTATTCCAATGGGTGGTGCTAATGTTGTACTAGGAGTCTAATGGTTACAATCTTTGGGGACTATAGCTTCTAATTTTCAAGAAATTTTATTGAAATTTTTTTGGGAAGGAAAGGAAGTTGAATTATGAGGTAGCACAAGGAAACTGGGAAGGATGATCAGCTCTAATGTCATGAAAAATCTTTTGAAGAAAAAACAACGAGGCATAATTTCACAATTCTGCTCACTACAGGTTCAAACATCGAAATCCTCTATTTCTCCATATCTCCAAAAAGTCTTGAACAATCATTCCAAGGTGTTTGAGACTCCCAAAGGTCTCCCACCTATTTGTGATCATGATCATGCTATTCATCCAATTCCAGGAAGTGTTCCTCTAAACATCAGGCCTTACAGATATCCCTATGCCCAAAAGAGAGAAATTGAACGTATGATTGCAAAAATGATAAAGGCTGATATAATTCAACCTAGTCAAAGTTATATCTCTGCTCCA